>JAUYWH010000022.1:25347253-25372302 GCA_034779795.1 Ctenopoma multispine
GAAGAAAGAAGTCCAGTTGCCATGACTCAATCCTCAGACTACTTTACCTGGATGACTGAGAATCTTCACAGACAATACTTTTTTTAGCAAATACTTTTACTGCAGTAACATTTTGAATACATAACTTGCATAACTTACTTGTAAGAGAGTATTTCTAAATTGTGGTAATTATATTTTACTGAATTAAATAACCAAAGTACTTTCAGTCGTCTCTGTCCAGATGTTACTGATAAATGTCTGAACTTGCATCAGGCTCCGGGTCAAAAAACAGTTATAATGTTAAAAAATATGATAGAAATTATAACTTATTTATAATAATAATAAATCTTTCGTCCTACCTGTTGCTGATTCTTCTTCTGTAGTGGAGGACTGTGCCGCATCAGGCAGGTTTCTATAAACACTCTTCTTCTTCTCTTGGGAGATCGTCAGTATTTTTAATTACCGCTCGGAGGCCAGCTGAGCCTGAATCCTCCCAGAAGACGCCTTATACACCCTCAGTTCTGCCTCACAGGCAGAAGTTGGCAGGGATTCACCTGTACAGGTGTACTGCATCATCTAAGGGTTATTTATAAACTTGAAGGCCCTGCTCAGCTAGTCAGGTGTTCACAGGTAGATACGTGTTCCTCTCTTTACCATGGTAAAACAAAAAGGTCACTGTTACCATGTTTAATAAACTTGTTATCATCAAATATTATTCTGTAAACTTAAAATGAATTATTTGGATTACGATAGGTGTACTGACAGGTGAACGTTTGATAAAATCACCTTTGTCCTTAAAAATCACTGTAGCGGGTTGGTCAGGAAGTCATGTCATCCAGACCTGATTTACCTGCTGCAGCTGAAATGATTTTTCAATTTATTGGTTAGTTGACTGAAGGAAAATTAATTTGATTGATAATTGATTTAGAATTCAAGAGATTATTTTAGAATGATGCCAGGGTGTATTCCAGTCATACCTAGTTTACCTTGTCTGTTCTTAACTGCCTAGCTTCTTGTTCACTTGTTGCTGGTTTCTCTTTCACCCTCTCTATCGTCCACTTAACATTTTTAGGACAGGTGAGAAGTGAAACCCACCTGGAGACATCATGACTTCTTATGACTAAACATCCAGATAAATTCACCGGTGTGACTGAAAATCTTCACAGACAAGCTGGAGGATTAATCTGTGGTCTCTTTTAGAATGAAGAAGCTACTTCGATGAGAAATCCAGTTGCTGATGACTTCAGCTTCGTGTAGTATTAAGTGAGTCTGAGTCTGTGTCTGCAGTACATTAGTAGTAGTAGTAGTAGTACTAACAGTAACACAGTATAAAGATTATGTCTGTCAAGGTAGGATGTTTATTAGATTTGATAAAGTTTAATCACTGAAACTAAACACAGCCGATCGTCCTCATGCTCCGCCCACTACACAGACAGGAAGTGACATTAAAGGTCAGCTGACATCATTACATGATGGCACTTTATGAAGACAGTCCAGCAGATAGTTAAATCCTCCAGCGGCAGCTGTTAGCTTAGCTTAGCACAAAGACTGGAGGTAGTCTGGTGCTAAGCTAAGCTAACGGTTTTACCCTGTTCCCAGTCTCTGTGCAAATGGCACCTCTCTCACACATAAATGTCAGTCTGCACAGTGCAGTGGTTCAGCTTTGATGTCCTGTGATTGGCTGACAGTGATTTCAATCACTGTCTGTTCACTGATTGGCGGCTGCCTGTGTCAGTCCACTCAATACTGAGCAGTAAATTAAGACAGTTAAAATCATCGTCATATTGCATCATCACTAACTGTTTGATTGTGGGATTGTTAGCAGACCTGTACACTACATTTTTGTTTCGCAATGGAAACTTTGAGGAACCTGCATAGTGGACATGTTCACCACCACAACATGTCGAACCCACGGTGTGATTTCAGACTTGGCCATGCTGTTTGTCTTTGTCCATCAGGAGGCAACACAGGAAAACAAATATTAGAGAACCTGCCTCTTTTCTGTAATAATGTCATCACCTGTTCTGATTGGCTGTCGCCTATAGCGGGGGGGGCAATGCTGGTATTCAGAGGAGGGTGGGGCCAGAGTTAACAGGTGTGTCAGTTTACGGGTTCTGGTTCTGCTGTCCAGGTTCTTCTCATGTGGCGTTGCACAGTCATTGTTCTAATGGTGTTTTAGAAGCAGTTCTTGTCGTCATGGCAAGGGAAAAAACTTTGGCACCTGGTCTGGATTTAGTCTTTGTGTCCTGATTATTCGTTTTAATTTATAATCATCTCAGATTCAGCCGCTGGTTCTGTCCCATTTGGACTGTTGTGATCGTCACGGCAGTGTGCGCGTGCGCACGGCCAGCGCCTCCATCACCTCGTGGCACAGACACTGACAGAAGCCATAGAGGACGAGCAGCAGCAGCGTCGAGGGAACCAGACTCACCAGGACCACGCCCAACCACAGCTGGCCGATCATCAGCAGGTAAATCCCCAGAGGCAGGGAGCCGAAGTACACCTGCAGACACACACAACAGCACACCTGTGAGGACAGTATACACATCTGACTGGTTGGACTGGCTTGTATTACATGTACTGACCAGGCACAGCGCCCCCAGCAGGCAGCGGGGGAAGCTGCGGGACGTCCAGGTTTGACACTTCTGAGCCGGCAGGTTGCAGGGCAGGGAATCTAGGCTAGGGGGCCGGTACACACCCACCACATTGAGTGTGCTCAGTGAGTCTGAGGATGGAGACTCCTCAGGGAGCTCCATGATGGTGATGACGAGACAGTCTGAGGAGCGGTGGGACGTCTCCACACCTCCTGCTGACAGACACACCTCCTTACACCTCTGCAGATGTTCAGCACAGACGTTAGTGTTCAGAAAGGGTAACTTACCTGTCAAACTGCTGGGACTCAGCACCACCTCCCCTCCACCTCCACCTCGCCGGGCTCGGTCCTGACATGACAGAACAGCCAGGATGTGTCGGTCGTCCTCCATCAACCACACCTGAAGGAGAAGAAAGAGACCATTTCATTCTGTTCCATCTCACCTGTTTCTTAAAAACGTTTTGTTAAAGCTGCAATAACTACTTTCAGATGTGTTTTTTTAAGCAAAACAAACTGAAGGCTGTCTACTCAGACTACTCATATGTTTGAGTCAGACAACACAGAGGTTAACCAGACTCCTGCAAGTCTCCCACTACAAAGTCCAGTCTCAAGTGTCTCTCCAGATATCTAGAGTATATCCAGAGTGCCATGTCATTCCTCCCACACACTCTACAGAGGTGTCCCCACTCCATCACTGAAATAAAGCATATTTCCTCCCTCGTATGGGATCATGTCTGACTCAGAAAATTTCTACATGTATGAAGACACAGTGTTGTTAATATTAATTAAGAGGATCGTAATTAAAATCTCAGCTGTTATTTGATTAAAATCAAACCTGTTCGTTCATTAAAAACTCACCTGTTAGTTAATTAAAGTCTCACCTGTAAGTTATTAAAATCTCACCTCTTGGTTAATTAAAATCTCACCTCTTCGTCAGGGACATAGGTTTCGTGGCGACAGAACGGACAGCTGATGACAGATGGCGAAGACTCTCCTGGGAACCAATCAAAAGAGACCCACATGACACTGTAAATGATGTCAGAATCATGTGATCTTACTGGTTAATGGTGGATCTGACTGTACTGGACAGACTGGTTAGTGTTGTGTGTACAGTGACTCTTATAATTTTATATCATATCTGAAAATATCCACTCTGTCTGTCAGGACCACAAATTGTGATTTACATACAAACTTGATATAGTGTTTTCTTTTCTCAGGTTAAGGGTTTGTATTTAGTACTCAAGTCCACATATTTGTGACTCGGGTTTACAGCTGATCAGTACATCAGGTTTCCATTGACAATAAATGGTCACTGTCGCTCCCCCAGGGATTTTGTCGTTGGTGGCGTGAACGCATCGTAATCACTTTACCTGACATTTGAACTCACCCATGTCAACCATTTTCTTCAGACACTTGGCACAGACTCTGTGCAGGCAGCCCAGTAGTTTGGGTTTCCGGCTGCGAGTGTCGTATCGATTATAACAGATTTTACACTCGAGCTCCTCCAGAGTGTAAACCAGAGACTGGGCCCAGGTGTGCACCTGTATACACCACAACAAATGATTAATGACCCTGAACTTTGTTTAAACATTTGTTTGTAAAGTTTGTTCAGATCATAAAGGTGACTCTGCAGTGAGGGATAATGGAAACTCCCACCTTGCCCTCCATCTCCCGTTCTGGCTCCACTTCCTTTAGATGGCTCATCCTATTGGCTGTCAGTTTTCCCTAGCTCGAGGGAGGGGCCGTGTAGGTGGGGCTTAACTCAACCCAAGGCCGTCACCTGAATGACAGACGCACCTTTCAATCAGTAAAATAAACAGCTGGAGAGCATAAACTAAAGATTTTAGCTGACGTGTTTCTGCACCGCACCTGATTCCAGATTCTCCGATCAGTTAGACAGTCCGAAACGACGTCCATCTACAGAGAGAAAGAGACAGGTCACTGTCTACATTAGCCAGTATTACCATCCGGAGCTGAGTCTTCTGCCTTTAAGCGCTGGCTCGGGGTCCACACCGCCCATGCACCTGGTCAGGTCCATGGGCTGGTCTTTGATGGTCTTTGGTAAAGATGTATTTCTGAGATGATGTATTTACGTGGATGGTTGTTTAGTGATGGATCTGTCACTAATAGACATACCAACAATGTTATGATTTATTTGTTGATATGTGTTCTTTTTTCTGCCCTACGTTACATAATGTGATAAACACATAGACGATAATCAGGGTATGTGAGGAGCTGCAGGGCGTTTGGATCATGTTCTTTGTATTAAACTAGCCATTTTATCCCCTGATACTGCCAATACCCACCGACTAGACCAGTAAACAGGATATGTTTCTGTTTTATGTCTGGTGAAATGCTGCAGTTTTGATTTATTTTGATTAAGTTTTGATCTGAACCTGATTTCTTATATTTTACACTGATGTAAATTTATTGAGGAGCTACACACATACAGCAACACAGACTCTGTGCTGAGTTTATTTTTAGACTGCAGCTGTTATATAAGGGGGGGAGGGGGCACTGGGGATGCTGATGTTACTATGGCAACGCTGTTACCTGCGGCTGAACCTCCCGTTGGCCAATGAGATGAGTAAGATGTGATCACATGAGGTTTGATTGGCTGAGTCACTGAGTCTCATTAATAAAACACTGAATTTAAAGGTTTGATTCTGAAACACATCAGATCAGACATCGTGCAGCAGGAAAGGTGAAAACATAGTAACATGTCACATTCAGAACAACCATGCTCAGCTAGAACCACAGCAGCATCCACATCCTGTCACAATGCAGTGGAGAGCTGCAGGAGGTTAACAACTCATCCTCTCACACAGCAGGACAGATATGTGAGAGTGGACTAACTGTTTCCTAAAAATTATTTCCCTGTGAGTCTCTGGTACAGAACTCTGCTTAATCAGGTCCTACTTGTCTCGGAGACGTATCCAACTCATTGTCTCTGTCCACGAGTGTTCCACAGGGCTGTGTTCTCAGACCTCTTATCTTCATCTACACTACGTCCCTGAGCCACATCATATGCTCACACATTTCTTCCTGTTTTATTCTCTCTACTCTCTCTGAGTCATGAGACTCTACTGCCACATCAAACATTTCAGCTTGTCTATCTGACATCTTGATGTGGATAACAGAAACGCATGACAGAAGTTCTGGTCTTCCAAGTCAGACCCAGTCAGCATAAACTTGGGGGTCATCAATGATGACCAACTAAACTTTTCTGATCAGATCTCTTCCATGTCTCAGGCAGCAGATTTTACCTTTGCAACATCAGAGAGATCACACTTTACCTCTCTGAATATTCTCCCCCCCTGTGCTTACACTGGTCAACACATGATTATGATTAATAATCATATCCCTAGACGCACAGGTCGGGGTGAAGGAATAGCAGCAATCTGCAACTCAAGTTTAATTATCAACACTAGACCTAAACATAGTTATAATTCATTTGAGAGCCTCACTCTTAGTCTCTTAGATCCAAACTTTATTTGTTATACTATACCGTCCTCCTGTGCCTTACTCTTATCTGAATTCTCAGACTTTCTATCTGATTTAGTTTTCAACACTGCATTTAACTCTTTGTTAGACTCCATTTGATTTACTCAACATGTAAATAAACCCACTCACAGTTTTAATCACAACCTGGACCTTGTTCTGACGTATGGAGTAGGAATTCATAATTTAATCTTGGAAAGCCTGGAAAGATAGTTTAATAACGTATAAAAAAGCCCTCCATAAAGCTAGAACCACATATTATTCCTCATTAATTGAGGCATATAAGAACAACCCCAGGTTTCTTTTCAGCACTGTAGCCAGGCTGACAAAGAGTCAGTAACTTACAACAATCAGAGAGCGCAAACGTCAGATACCAGATACGAGTTTAGCAGTTAATTCCAGTGGCAAACAACACAATGTGTAAATAAGTGACGCAAAACGCCTACCGTAGAAGGAGCAGGATCAGAAGCTGAGCAAGACCTGGATTTACTGTAACTTTCTACTCCTTAATTCAGACAAAACTGAGGTTATTATATTTGGTCTGCAAGGACTGAGAGACAAGTTATATGATCAGATTGCCACCTTACGTGACATTGCATTGCAACTGTGAGGAATCTTGGCGTTATCTTTGTTATCCATTACATAAATGAAATCTCAAGAACTGCCTTCTTCCTCCTGTCTCAAAGTGATGCTGAAAAATTAGTTCATGCATTTGTTACTTCTAGACTGGACTGTAATTCATTACTGATAGGATGTTCCAATAATTCACTCAAAAGTCTCCAGTTAATCCAGAATGCTGCAGCCAGAGTTCTGACTGGAATTAACAAGAGAGATCTTATTTCACCTATGTTAGCTTCTCTCCATTGACTCCCTGTTAAATCTAGAATAGAGCCCCATCATATCTTAAAGACCTCATAGAACCATATTATTCCAGCACAGCATTATCTCCCCTAGTTATGCTTCGTCCTCTCTGTCTCGCTCTCTGTACTGTTCTGCAGGTGTCCTTGACCTCAGAGTTGTGTGATTTCAGTTTGCAGTTGCTGGTCCTACCAACCTCCACAGTTCCTCGTCTGCTGCTCCTTGCTGTTGTGTTGATCTCTGCTGCCTGCTGTTCTTTTCTCTCTCCTCTGTCCACTCCACAACCGGTCGAGGCAGATGACCGCCCACCCTGAGCCTGGTTCTGCTGGAGGTTTCTTCTGCTTATTTGCAAATCTCCATGTTGATGTCTAATGTGATGTCTAATCACACACTGTGTGTGCTGAAGTGTCAGAGCTGTGAGAGCGGATATTGAACAGTGCACAGAAAACTGTTTTTAAAGAGGGAGTGTCGCCCTGTAAACAATCAGGACGTTTAGGGTCCAGTTTAACAGAAAGAGTTTGAAGACAAACAGTGACAGGTCATCACAGAGTTTATATGTATTGTTGGGGACAGAGATTACGCGCTTGTCCTTCTCCCACCCCCAGCTCTCATCAATCATGACTGAGGATGCAGAAATAACTGTGGCATATTTAAACTTATTTAAAGTATATAAAGAAGTAATTATAAAAGAAAAACACAAAGTTTTTTTGTTAGCAATATAGTTGGTCTGTGTGTACGTATGATACATTGGAAATAGAGTGGCAGTCTGAAAGTAACATTTATAATAACAATAAAATAATTTGTAAGCTTTCACGGATTTGGCCTGCACATCTTCCATAGATGTGTGGTGCATGCGCAGTGTAACCCCCTCCTATAAAAAAGATACTACAACTCTGGGGCCTAAACTTTTGTGACCAAAGACCTCCCAAATGACTGACGTCACAGCTCGAGACCAGAAAATTTACTTTTTTTACAGTCAGGAGAATTTATTGTCATGGAGAAAACAAACTCTGTTCAGTCCCTACAAACTGAACCGTTCCACAGAAGAACCTCACAGGAAAAGCTTCAGCTTAAAGACTCTGGACCTGAACCAACCGGACATCAAAACCAAACAACAAACATCAGACAGAGGGAGAAATGACACTTGGTCTTTCTCCAGAAACTGGTCTGAGAAGAAGTCATGGCTAACTGTCTTTCCTGAGACCGGAGCTTTGGTTTGTTTCTCCTACTCCTCTGTCAGCTGTCAGGAACAGAACGAGTCTGGATTCAGACAGGTAAAACACATTTAATACATTTTCCTGATAAATTTCCCACGAACAGACTAGCAGCAAAATAATAAATGCTAACTGCTATGTGTCTTACAATGATTAGCAATTTGAATATCACTATGCAGCTTAATGAAAGCTAAAGGATAGAGAATAATGAAATGATATAATAAGGAGGGGGACGAAAAACCAACACATTTAGTCTTATTTAATAGACTGCATTAAATTCTGTGGTGCGTTTGAGCATTCCTGGCATTTTCAGATCTCTGGATGCAGCAGTATCTGCAGACTGTGCAGGGGACATCTGAGACAGTGCAGAATGAGCTGTTTGACTGCATGTTTTGAGTTGAAGGAGAAACGGGTGAAAGTCACTTATAAATAGTAAATGACTGAAAACACAGACTGCGTAGTGTTACGTTAATTTAATCTTTTAAAGCAGTGTGATGCATGATAATATTTCTTTGTCTAATACTAGTGATGATATGTGGCATATACGCATCTGAAACTGAAAAATACTTTCACCAGCTGCCACTGGTCCTGGTTTAGGAGGATTTTCTACAGTGGTTTGGAGAAACTCCATCAATACCTTTATCTGAGTCACCTGAGCTGCAGCCAGTCTACATCCCCACAGTGTAACTACAAACTACATGATTGATTCTACTGAACCCAGGACCCCCTTCAGTTCAGATTGCTTAACCACGCCTCCAGAATTCAGGAAAACCTATTACCACAACAACTTAAAGGGGTTTCAATGTAAATGCACTTAAAGTCCAAGCAGGGCTGTTTCTAGCTTTTAGTGTTTTTAATTGATATGAGGAATTTAAATCATTTGATGATCTGTGGCAATGTATCACAGTAGGTTCTCAAAACTGAAATTAAAATAAAGTTTATCTAAGACTAAGTTTATTTAAGACTGTAGTAAATAATAAAGGTAAAACAATTCTCTTTATGACCATGCAGGTGCAGAAGATTACAAACTTTAGAATGGTACCTGCAAATCAAAGATTTTTAAGATGCGAAAGATTCAAACCAGATCCATTATTTGTAAAGTATTGTGTTATAAAATTCAACAATTCGGTTTATTACAACATTTTAAAAAATGATTTAAAGAGCAGGTGCGTCCAAACCTTTTTTAAAGATGGATATAAATGATGATGTGAAGACTCCTGCTGGCCTCTCAGAAAAAGATTTGACAACAAAAGTTACATATGCACTGTTTTAAAACAATTTTATTATAATTGTGACATGTATTGTTTTTAAATGTCAATGAAGCCACATAGGAATGATAAAATTAAACAAAAATGTAATTACCACTCATTGAAGCCAAGTTAGGAGCCCTGGACTCTGACGCATCAGCATGTCTCCTTACCAGCTGACCTAACAAGGACAACGTGCTAACAGTGGACATGTCTGCTATAGAGCAAGTCAAAGTTCTTCACAATGGTGCAGCTGTTTCTGTAATATCAGAAACACTTCCCAATGGTTTATAGAAGTTTATTTAAACTTTATGGTGCAAATATAATCTGAGAGATGTCTGAATTACATTTAATTCCACTAAAATATTTTAGGACTAAGGGACTAAGGGACCTTAGGGCCCTATGCATAGCGCAAGAAACAGAGTCCCAGAGTTTCAGTACTGAGTAGAACATTTACTGTGAAATAGGTTTGGGCGATATATCGATATTTTAAAAATATTAATATAAATTCTAAATGCGAAATGAAATGAGACGCTATCGTAAAACTCAATGTATCTCTTTTGCGTCTTTCCTGTTTTGTTGTCCGACAACTCACAGACAGCCCCGCCCGCCTCGCCACGCTCCCTCTGTGAACACAGCTCACATCCCTTCACGTCGCTTCATGAAAGCAGTGGATAAAGAAAGAAAGCAGGAGGGGCGGTCAATCATGTGGAGATAGTTCGGATAAGATGGATACGAACAGTGCGTTAAACTGCTGCTGCCGCGGCGGCCGTGGAGTCTCATCAACCCCCTGCCCCTAAATAAAATACACCGCAAATCAATAGTTTCTAATGAGTTTCTGCTGCTGCAGCGTCCTGTACGTGCCACATGTTTATACGGGACTCAGCTTTTCACACAAACACGGGCAAAAAGTCAGTTACGACGAACAGACTCACTGAAACACCAAAATCACACAGAGCAGAGCTATGCAGAACAAGACCTGACGTCTCGTTTCAGCTGATTTGTATTCCAGATGTTCCCAAGGTAAATTTATTTCATACATTCTTTGTTGATTTCAAATGTGAAGCACTTTTATTTTACAAAAGGAAGACTGCTTTCTTTATTTTAATGTGAATTATATAAGGTTCTTAATGTTTTTTGTTGTTTACAGGTTGAAATGCATTGGCAATGTAGTAAGAGTCCTGCTGAACCCCAGCACTGTGTTGAAGATGAATAACAGATTTTTGTTAGTTCTTCAGAAGAAGAATAACGGAATTTAGGAATAAATAAAATGGATTTCAAAGGCCCTAATTATGTCGCTAAAGACATAATCACTACTTTAACAGTGAAACGTGACGGCTTTATATGGTGCATAAAGGACACTCTCTTTTTAACAACTCTTAACTGATTAATCAGCAATGCATCTTTTTTTCTAAAACCAGTTTCATATGTGCCAATAACTACATTTGTCCCATAGTTGTCTTTTTGTAACTACTTTAAGGGATCAAAAAATATCGAGATATATATTGTATATCGCCATTCAGCTTAAAAATATTGAGATATGAGTTTTAATCCATATCGCCCAGCCCTACTGTGAAACAACCGAGACATTCACGAACTGAACCTTTAGTAAGAAATAAAAAGTACTTCAGTACATGTACTTCACATCAGGTGGTTTCTGACAACACTGTGATCATCATCATCATGGGACTGTTGGGTTTTCTATATAGTTTTGTATATACTTGTATTCTGTAAGGTCCTAAACGTTGTTATGTAAAGTGCCTTGAGATGACATTTGTTATGATTTGGTGCTATACAAATAAAGATGAATTGAATTTAATTGAATCATCATTGTGCCTGTGACATCATCACTTTAAAAATGGATGTTGCTGCTCACCTGATGTTTCACCAAGGTGGAGTTGCTGGTTTATGTGGATTTTGTTGGACAAACATCAACAGTCTGTTGCTTCTCATGTAGTTGCTGTAGTTGTCCTCAGGTTGAGCAACATGGTTATCAAATATCAGATGTTGCTTATCCAACTGTTGGACGTTCTGTTGCTGGGAATTTATTGATTCAGTTGCTGTTTTTCCCTTCAGGTTGTAGCAACGCTGTAGTAGTTGCTCTAATGTTAAACTGATGTTGTAGCTGTTGTTACTGTAGGTTCAGTTGCTGTCAGTCAAGTTGTTGCATTCTCTGTCAGGTTAAGGCAACACGATAAATATCAACGGTCTATCTCCTGGTTGCTGGGTACAGTTGCCTTACAACATACTGCTGTGGTTGCAGGAGGTCTCTGCAGCAACAGTGCGTTGCTGTCGTTTCTGTGTTTGCCGGATCTCCGTGTCCCTGCAGCAACAGTGCGTTGCTGTCGTTTCTGAGGTTGCCGGATCTCCGTGTCCCTGCAGCAACAGTGCGTTGCTGTCGTTTCTGAGGTTGCCGGATCTCCGTGTCCCTGCAGCAACAGTGCGTTGCTGTCGTTTCTGAGGTTGCCGGATCTCCGTGTCTCTGCAGCAACAGTGCGTTGCTGCGTCCTGTCAGGTTGAAGCAACGCTGCAGCTGATGCACGTTACCGCTCCGGTCCGGTCGCTGTGGTTGAAGCAACACTGCGGTTGATCGTCGTCATCGTCGTTAACGGTCGGTCATCGGCAAGCTAACAGGCTAACATACTAACCGTCTACCGGAGCTGTCCCCATCCCGCGGGGGTAGGTCCGTTACTCTCCGGTCTCCGGTCGCTGTCCGCGGCTGGTCTCGTTCTCGGTGACTCACCGTCTCTCCTCCGCCTCACTGCGGGGGAGCGTGTTACCATGACAACCGGCCCGCAGCGGGATGACGGAGACCGGATCGGTAAACACGGACTGTTCCGGACTGTGTCATTAACGACAGATACTGGGTCGGGGACCGTTTAAACCCACATCAAACTGCGACCTTCAGCGGGACCAGAACCAGGACTTTTAACCTGCATCAGGAGCACTTGAGTCCGGTACCGGATTGGGACAAGTTTTCCCCCGGTTCGTCTCTAATCAGGAACCAGTTAAATACCGCTGCCTTTCAAAGTAAAAGCCTCCACAACAGACATGAACAACGTTAATTTATTCTGGTTTAATCTCAGGTAAGTTTAACCGGAAGCAGAAGACACCTGGAACAAAGATCTCTAGGACTCCACAGATGTCCTATGTCCTCACTGGCATGGACGTCGTTAGGCCTAATTTAGGTGGGCTTCAGCCCCCACAAAATGATCCTAAGCCCCCCTAAAAATATAGTAATTATTTATATTATATATCCATACATTTCATACAAGATATTAATGAGCGCAGGTCCACACTTAACAAATAGAAGCAAGACTACGAAATAAAAAATAATAAGTTTAGTTATCATTATTTAATTAAAATGATGTCCTGGCTGGTTAAAGTGCTGTAGGCAGAAGGCGGACATTAGGACCCAGGAGGAAGCTACATGTCGCTGCTTGTTAGCGAGTTTCTCCACAGTTCAACACAAAGAAGCGTCAGAGAATTTTTTCATAGTCTGATACTGTGAGTCAATAACTGTTCATTGGTTAACTTTACTTTAGTAAAAAAAACAGCAACGTAAACCAGCATCAATAAAGCGACCACATCATAAACATCATATCACAAACTGAGCGTCGTCACCGATAGATCAGCTGGTGGATTTGCTCCCTGACTCACATCCCGACAGACAGACACACAAACTCACCAGCTGCACACTGACACAGAGAGGACAACAATTGTCCTTTTCATTTGTTCACTCCTGTGAGGCTTAGATTTGTGACAGTGCCATTTGAAATGAAAATAAAATAGTTATAAAACAGAGCATGTATATATGTATGTACACTGCCAGTCAAACGTTTGGACACATCAACATGTTTGATTTCATAACATCAAATTGATCAGAATAAATGTGTAAATATTGTTCATATTGTAAATGACTATTGTATCTGAAAACAACTGTTTTTTAAAGGAATGTTTACATAAACATCCATCCATCCATCCATTATCTACCGCTTAATCCATTTCGGGTCGCGGGGGGTGCTGGAGCCTATCCCAGCTATCTTCGGGTGAGAGTCCATCGCAGGGCCGACATACAGACGAACAGACAAACAACCATGCACACTCACATACACACCTACGGACAATTTCGGAAGGCCCAATCAACCAGACATGCATGTCTTTGGACGGTGGGAGGAAACCGGAGTACCCGGAGGAAACACACGCAGACACGGGGAGAACATGCAAACTCCACACAGAAAGGCACCTGGCCTTTACATAAACATAGAGGCCTAAATTCTGCAAACATGGGTACTGTCTTGTATCTTTTCATGAAGAACATGGTAATGCCTATGTGTGTCCAAACTTTTCACTGGTAGTGTTTGTTAATCCTACTGTAAAAAATGTCTGAGGACTCTTCATGTAACCAACTCTGGTCCTCCTTTAAAAAGTTTGGACACTCCTGCCTTAAGTGAAAGAAAAGGTGATGTTGTTGTTGGTATTTAACAGTAATTTAGACTAAGTTGCAGCTGTCTTCTTGTATGTTGACAGAATATCAGTTCCCGCAAAATGCTGTTGTTATAATCAGTTCTTAAATTACTAGTGAATAAACTAATAATTGTCCTGCACCAATATGTTTTCTTCTGTCTTAAGCTGCACAGCGAAATATCAATGTTAGGCAAAAATAATTAACTTTATAAAGACACCAAGCAAGAATACAGAGAAGTTAAACTATATATCTTTACATATTATGTATTACATTTAATATTACAAAATGCGTTGATGGATATATTTGCATGTTTTAATGAACAGAACCCCGACATGTAGGCTGTTAAAAAACTAAAACTCATGGACTCATTTAGACTGTTAGACAGAAAGTGGCCTGTTAAGAAATAAAGTAGACGTCCTAAAGACTAAGGAAACGAAAGGCAGGGGATCTTCCAGAGAAGCCATTGAAAGAAAGTGATCCAGATAACAGCAGAACTGCTGTACATGAGATTAAACTATAAAAGAAGCCTATTTAGGTTTGGCAAAAATGTTTCAGCGCTCACTATACTCGCTAATTTCTCCCTACAACTCTGGGGGCTAAGCCCCCCTTGTCTATCAATCCTAGTGATGTCCCGTGCTCTCTGGAAGAACAGGGACGTGGTCAAACAGGTGAGTGTGTGTCTGAACATCGGGTAAAGACATAAGACAAAAAAATACAGATTTAATCAGTTTACAGTATTGATGAAATTATTTCTTACACCTGTCGAACGGGGTTGGGGGGTGGGGGTTCCAGGTGTTCTACATTGTGTCGACATGTAGTCAGGAACCAGGAGTCGAACCACCAACACCGGGGTTCGTAGACGACTGCTGTGACGACTGATCCTCGGTCGCCCCTTTAAATAGAATAAATGTTTTTAAATAAACACACGGTGGTTAAAGTAAAACTTTCTGGCACTTATCAGTAAATGAAATGTGACCAATGAAGCGTTGACAACTGACAAATCATTAACTCACCTGATCTGTGCAGTAAACACAGCTGCTGCTGGTGGAAAGTCTGAGGACACTGGGGACACTGGGAACTGTAAGGTCATTTACTAAGTACTGTAGTACCAGAGTGTAGAAATAGTGCTAATTAAAATGTTTCTTTGTAGATAGAGCATGTTGGATCAGTGAATCCACAGTTTTATGACTGTGATGTTGCTGCAGATTTTAACCCTTTATTCATTGTTTTCATGATGACGCGGCCTGGCAGATCAATGGGATAAGCATGAGACCAGGATGCAGAAGGTGGCAGGATCAAATCCCAGCCCGGCCCCTAGCCCATCCTTGAGCAAGACACTCAAGGCTAGCTCCCTGGGTGCCTTCTGTGGCTGCCCACTGCTCCTCCTGAGGGATGAGTTACATGCAGAAGTCAAATGAAAACATTGAAGCAAATTAATTATATGTAATAAAATATTATATATGTTGTTTTAAGCATAGATAATGTAAAGTAACTGGGTCAGAATATCACTTGTGGTGCATGATGTTGATGATTGCACATTTCTTACTTGTATATTTTAGTTTAGTTATATTTATAGTTTATCTATTAATTTATTTATTTATATTTATAGTTTATCTATTAATTATATTATTTATTAATTTTGTTTACTCTATGTCCCTTTTTATATTTCTATACATTTTTAAAAATTGTTTTTATACTATACGTTTTATACTCAACAACAACAGGAGTCATGTCGTCTCCTCTCACTGTATGCATATAGTATATAAGTGTACTTTGATGATGGATCAGAACCAACCAACCTTAGCTTGTTCTGAAGTTCTCAAACATCATGAATAAAGATCTGATGTTGTTCTGAATGTCTTTAAATCTGCGATATTTAACGTCTTACTGATATTTAATCAGTCTCCTCCTGATGTTTTCTAATTACACTCAAGTGTGTTTTTAACTGATGGAAAAACCATAGGATCATTGTCATTAATTCAGATATATTATACCTAAAAAATTATAATGCAGTAAAATCAATGCTATTGTCAATTATTGACATATCTAAGGGTATAATAACCCCCCCAAAACATTCAGTTTGCACTTAGTATATGGAAAATATTTCATATTATGTGTTTTTTAAGGGATGCACAAGGGTTACAATTAACATGTACTATATCTTGGACACATTAACATATATCTTATATATTCTAACATGTATTATATCTTATATATATTAACAGACATATCAAGATGAACTAGGCGATCGCTGTAGGGGGCGCAGTTTCAAACGCTCAAAACAAGTTATTTTCCATGTTATAATATAATATATTATATTATATACTGTAATGTAATATATTCAGTAAATGTTGAAGTGACTCTAAATTCTAGTATCCAGTGGTATTTGCTGAAATGTGTAGAGTTTTCTACAACACCAAGACCGTCAGTCGCGTGTATTTGGGCACGTTTAAGTGTATTATTTATCTCCACCTGACAGAGAGACACTATGACAATGTCCGTGAATAAGAAGAGAAAATATGGCGAAATATATTAGAGCTGGAGAAAGAACAAAAATATAGTGGGTGTCCAAACCTTAATAATAAGATAATATAAATAAGATAAGATAATATAAAGAATCCTGTGGGCCTCTCAAAAAAAAGATTTGACAGTAGTGGTGCGCGGTTCGATCCAAAGTATCGATTGTATCGATACCACGTTGGTATCGTTATCGGATCGATACCATCATGCTGGTATCGATATATTCTCTCTTCTACTTTCAGTGCGTCCGTTCCGTCAGAAATTAAACTTCCCGGTACAAACTCCGCTCCTCTCACATCAATTTGATTTAGCGGCACTGAGCAGAGACATGCAGACTTTAGTGAATGATGGCACAGAGAAAGAAGATCATCTACCGTATTTCACAGTGATAGACGGGGACTCGGGTCTCCCACATCTCCGTCATGAACGGTATCGCGTTAATAATAGTAACGCGTCATTCACTCACAAAACTCTGTGGAAGTACAACATGACAATATGTTCTGATTAAAAACGTGATCAGGATTACGGTTTAGTTGTATGCAAACGTAATAATTAGGAGACAGGGTTGGAAAAAACATAGAGCAGCAGCTACAAAATAAACAGGGAGAAGAGGAGGGAAGACCCCCGTTTTACAGGGACAGAAGAACCACTGCTGGAAAATGCACGTTTGAAATGCATGTTTTTTAAAGCATTTTAAACATTTCTAAAGCACTTTAATGTGATTTTCCAGCAGGATTTTTTTAATGGTGCATTTTCCGGCAGGCTGCCCTTATAAGGTAATAGTATCGGATCGGTATCGGCGATACTGGCCCTGTATTTACGTTGTGTCGGATCGATACCAAAGTTTGCGCTATCGCACACAGCTATTTGACAGCAAAGGTTACAAATGCACTGTTTTAGAATTGCTTTAGAGTTGTGACAATTATTGTATTTAAATATAAATTTATCCACACAGTAATGGCCAAATGAAAAAAAAACTGTTTAACACAGGTCGTGAACCCGGGACGCGCGTGCCAGAACAGCTTTTTAACAGTGGTGGTGCAGTTATAGGCACTGATGCTATTAACAGGCCGTACTCTTACCGTACTGCGGCGCACTCACTGCGGATCACAGGAGTAGGAACTGTAAGCGTTACCGGTGTTCAGGTCGGAACTCTTAATTGATCCTGTGTTGTGATCGGACCAGATCCTTTGTGGCACGTTCTCCCCTCAACGCCACTTCCTGTGAGTCGCAGATAAAGACGGGCCTGGCGGGGACTCCGCGGGTCAATTTTTTTGGTTTGTTCGGTGAATCCGGCGGGAATCGGAGCCATCAGAACCGCAAACATGGTGAGTATTTACCGGGAAGAGAGTCCAGAGGTTGCTCGCCTCGGACCTGTTCGTATTTAACTGATTAACGGTTTTAATGCAACTATGGCGGGAGTTTGAATGAACGTTTAGTTTACGTCGGTGCAGAGTCGCAGCTCGGGTCGGAGTTAAGCGGCTTAAATTCATCATTCTAGGCAATAATAAGTGTATACTTGTACTGTTCTTATAATATGTAATCGGTCCATTAACGGGGGTATGGGGAACAGCCGGTCGTTTACCCGGTAGTTTAGTTGTTCTGTTAGCCGTTAGCTCTTCGGCTAACTCCCTGTGTTAAGGTCGGTTCGGCCTCTGAATGAAAGTTCCAGTTTAGACAGTGAGAAATTTCTCCGCCAAAGCTTCGTTTATACTGCGGCAGCGTTATCGAGCCGAACTGATTTGGTTCTTCGGATTACAGACAACCCGCCAGTTCTAAAACTCGGGTCCACAGAGACTTCCAGAACCACAGGTAAAGTTGTTTAAACGACCTGCAGAGTTACTCATTCGTTTTAGACCTAAAATGAATCGAAGCTAATAAAGCTACTGGCTGACGTCAGTCTTAAGAACGTTTCTCGTGTTCCGGTTCCGTGTTAACGTCTGTTCTCTGTCCGAAGTTCAATTGATGTTTGTTCGGTCTCAGGTGGACTCAATCAGGTAAGTATTTACCACAGGTACAGGTGTGTTTTCAGAATAGACAGTAACCAAAGACATGCCATAAACCTGCAGCGGGTGGATTCTGTGCTGCAGCTGATCACAAGCATTAGATCAGGCTTTAATAAAGTATTGATCAGTGGTTGCTGATGTCACACTGTCTCTCTCTGATTGGCTGACAGACGGTGGGAAAGAGCAGTAAGATGCTGCAGCACATTGACTTCAGGATGAGGTGCATCCTGCAGGACGGTCGCATCTTCATCGGCACCTTCAAGGCCTTCGACAAACACATGAACTTGATCCTGTGTGACTGTGACGAGTTCAGGAAGATCAAGTAGGTCCTGATTTTACTGGGGAGGGGCTTTTATCTAACAGCAGGTTGGTTTTAGCGGCTGAGACCTGATCCTTCCTGGTCTGGCGTGGCGGGATGTGTTTACCTGGGTACAGGATACCAGCAGCTGAGCAGTAACATGACTCACACCTTACCTGTTTGATTATTTTCTACACCAGAGGGGTAAAAAAAAAAAAAAAGATTAGGGAAGTGACTTATTCAGATGTCTACAGACAACCATGTGATCAAGTTTCTGGTGGACTAGATTTAAAAAGGAGACGTCACTCATGGTCTCATACAGCAGCTCCATTACCGAATGGTAATTGCTTGTGTCTTCTCTTTGTAAGTCGCTTTTAGTGTCTGCCAAGTAAAGTAAAGCTCCACTACTCTGCAGACTTAGCAACCAGGTGACATGTAAATGTGTCAGATCAGTGCTGTCTACTTGAAAATAACCACAGTGTACTGCTCCCTGTTTTAAGGGTGTTTTCTATGGTGCTGCTCAGACACCTGTGAAGATGATTTCACTGAGGCATGTTGGGTAATGAGACCATTTTCTCTCTATAGGCCAAAGAACTCAAAGCAGCCAGAGCGAGAGGAGAAGAGGGTTCTTGGTCTGGTTCTGCTAAGGGGAGAGAACCTGGTCTCTATGACGGTGGAGGGTCCACCCCCTAAAGATGTGAGTGTAACATGCAGCCAATCACAGGCTGTGGTGATGTCACCAGATAATGAAAATCTTTAAAATAATCATTGATAATTGATGTGTATATTTTTATTTTCAGAGCTCAGGTGTAAGTTGATCATTAATATTATTGATTGATTTCCCCCCCCCACCCAGACTGGCATCGCCCGGGTTCCATTAGCTGGCGTAGCTGGGGGTCCAGGTGTGGGTCGAGCAGCAGGTCGTGGGGTCCCTGCAGGAACACCGATGCCTCAGGCCCCAGCTGGACTTGCAGGCCCCGTCAGAGGGGTGGGCGGCCCTTCACAGCAGGTACCCATGGCAACCACGCATCTTGTTAGGTGTGCATATGTGCTCAGGTGATGACTGCTTCTTGTGTCTCCAGGTGATGACCCCCCAGGGCAGAGGTACAGTTGCTGCTGCTGCAGCAGGAGCGAGCATCTCTGGGGCTCCCACACAGTACCCACCTGGACGAGGAGCCCCACCTCCAATGGGTAGAGGAGCCCCCCCTCCAGGTGAGACCTGTTATGGTGTCAGATTAATGGACACTTGTTCTATCGATTGGTCGGTACCTGTGCCTTTAAATGTTCTATGACATTACCTGGATGTCCAGCTGAGTCATGATGACCTGAACTGCTGCATTCAGGTACTGTAGGAAACTGTCTCCTTTTGAGAGGGTGTTGCAGTGTGACATGTTGTAACATTAAAAAAAATCACTGTGCTGCTCAGACGTTTAGCACCGACGATAAACTTGTCTGATCAGATCAGGTTCTGTGTGATAGTCTCCTGGTGGGCTGTCATTTGGCTGCTGCAGTAGTGGGAACCTTTGAAGAGGAAGCTGAACTCTAGGTTCCTACCTGATCACGTAACTAACTGCTAGTCTGTTACAATGATCCTTAGTCTCTCTCTGCTGCCTCAGACTTTACTTTACTTTAGTTCATTTGGCAGACGCTTTTATCCAAAGCGACTTACAAGGAGACACTAAGACTGAGCCCTGATAAAGTCAGGTCTGATTTTGGACCAGCTGAGACTGGGACACTGCAACTGGTCTTATAGAGTCTGGCATCTCATTAGTAGTTTTGTCTATCTTTTCCATTTCCTGTGTTCTGATTGGCTGTTACTTGTCCCGTGCAGGTATGATGGGTCCTCCCCCTGGCATGCGGCCCCCGATGGGCCCTCCAATGGGGATGCCTCCTGGTCCAGGTCGAGGTGCTCCAATGGGGATCCCCCCCCCGGGCATGAGGCCACCACCCCCTGGGATGAGAGGTAGGGTGTTACCATGGAGACAAGTTTATGTGGGGCCAATAAGTTTGTTGCGTTATTCATTATTTTCTGTTTGTTTTAGGGCCGCCCCCTCCTGGGATGAGACCACCACCCCGCCCCTGAAGAAGCCCCATCACCTCACACTCGCCTGTTGTATAGATTTTTTTTTTTTTTACCGTGTGGTTTGTTTTTTTTAAATAAAGTTTCCTGTTGGACTTAAGCTGTCTTCAGTTTCCTGAATAAAAGTGTGGAGGAACAGCCAATCATGTCTCAGATCACCTCATTAATATTCAAACGGGAGGTGGGGTTGTAGATAACGGAGTACTGGTATACACAGTACAGTCAGATCGGGGACTTGAGGACAGCGGCCCAAGAAAACCTGGAAAAACCAAAAGGTTAATGACTTATTTATTTTTCCCACTGAAATCACCTGGTTTGATTCTGCTTCTGTTCAAAACACTGGTAAAAGCTGGTTTGTTCTGATCCACGGGAAGTCTGGTCGGTCAGAAGCAGGTTTCAGTATACAGCTGGACATACTAACAGTGAGATGCTGAGGCTGGTCTGACTGGGAAGACCAGAACTTGTTAATCTGTCCTTGATGTTTTTTCAGACATTGTTTCTGACTTAGACCAGTTTGTGGAAAAATACATTTTGATGCAGAACAGAAACAAAATTATTCATTGAAGAAAAAGTGGGACAGACACTGGTTCCTGCTGGATGTTTCTTGTAGGTTTTTCAAACAGTCTCTGGGACAGAAATATTCATGCTGTGATCTGCTCACTGTGTTTTTGGATACACAAACTGTGTTAATAGAACTTCATTCTGATGTGATGTCAGAACATTCACATGTTTCTGCACTAGGATCCAGATTAAAATGAATCCTCTTGGATAGAGACAGGACGGACTCAGGTGTCCTCTGTGCTGCAGGTTCAGGTGAGAACGAGGTCCAGCTTTGTTGTATGGGGAAGCAGCAGGGAGATCAAACAAGGCACAAGACTTTGTCCATATGGGTGTTCCTGTCTCCAAGAAACATCAGAGGACTGCTGGTTTTGAAGAAGTGGGGCTTTGCAGCTGATCCTGAACTCACATGTGTCACTTTGTTGTTGGATCTACATAGTCCACAAGAAGAAACAAACTTGTCTTCTGGTACTGGATTGGGGCTACAGGACAGACCTGAACCTGGAACTAATGATAAAACTACAGCTTCAGATCCAGGTTCCTAGTCCGATATTTAATTCGTGATTGTTGTCAGTAATCTGATATGTGTGTGTGAAACATGGATATAATCTTACCCCTCCTCCCTACGAGGGGCGGGGTCATGTGACCTGGGTCATGTGACCCACAGTCCCTTTTTACCGTCGGTAACTGCAGTCACAAGTTTGCCTGCTGAACGAGAGACCAGGAGAAGTTGGACCATAGCAAGGTGAGAGGAGATTTTGTGTTTGACTGAACCTCTGTTCAGAAACCTAATTTTCTCCGTTTTTCTCAGTGAGCGATGTTCACGTTCAGTGAGGACGTTGTTTGTTAGCAGTTAGCCTAAGCTAACGTGTTTCCGGGTTTAAACAAACCGAATCTAGCTGTTTGGATTCAATCAAACTAACTTGTAGTGACAGTGTGTGGTTGCTGTTCATCCCTTCAAGAGTCAGTGACAAGCTCCATGTCTCTTTTCTGACAAATCTCATTCAGAAATACCCGAGTTTAACCTTATTTTCAGCAGACTAACATCGTCATACAAGTAAAAAGTAAAAGAAATGAATGTGATACAAACGAAACCACAAACACGGACTTCTGCCAAAGTCACATGTTTTTTATAGCATCCCCCTGCTCTGTGTGTCACTTCTGTTGTTCGCCAGACTTAATTTAAAAATACTTTATTTTAAGATGTCTCTTCTCAGTGGGACAAACGTCTTTTAATACGTCCTGACTAAGACCTGGCGTCAGTTTACCTGAAATGTGTAACAGAAGTAAAGAAAGTCGCTTCCATATAATTTTCATTCTCATGTAAGCATCTCACATCTGACTTGAACTTATGTCTGTGGTCAATCTAAAAATTTTCATTAGTGAGTCAGTCACTAAGAACGTGACATTACTTGTCCTGCAAACTCCTGGTGAGTGGACAACGGTACCAACCAAGTGTTTTTAGCATTTCTTTTAAAAACCATCTTCGTCGTGTTTCTATAGCTGTGGGCAGGGCCGGGTTAAGAAATCTTGGGGCCCTAGGCTGCCAGCATTTGGGGCCCTATTTGTCGCCTTAAAACAAGTAAAACATTTTATGCTTATACGACTGTGCTGCTACAGATTAACAATAAACTAAAACACTGAAAGACTTATGATTTTATCACTGTAGTAATATGATGCTCTTGTTTTTGTAATGGTTAGTCAGTGTGTGCAGCTGCTGAATCCTCAGAGACAATGAGCACTTCATGTACACTACCAGTCAAAAGTTTGGACATGATGGACATGTTGATGAAAAAAGGGAGAATTTATAATATTAAATTGATCAGAAACACAGTGTAGACATTGTTAATATTGAAATATCTAGTATAGCATTTTTTTTACATAAATGTACATATCAAAGCTTATCAACAAACATTTATACTGTCTTCCAGTTGCATGTTGTGTTTGTCAGTGGAAGCTTATTAAATTACAATATTACCTGATCATCAGGAAATAATTTGCAGTGATGGTAACAGCTGAAGAAGTAAATCTTTTCATGAAAAACGTGGACATTCCTATGTGTGTCCAAACTTTTGACTGGTAGTGTATAGCATGAATATTTTGGGGAAATTGTCTTTTGGATCCAGGTTCACATAATGATGATGTAACAATTAAACACAATAATGAAACCAAACATGGAGTATAATATCCCACAGGGCTTGAAGCCAGAGATAAATCAGAAAATTAGCCTTTAGCTATCTTTATCTTGATACGTTTTTACGTTTCATGTTTACAATTTGTCGAGTTGCTGACTTGATGACGTCACAGACAAACTCGAAAAGATAGCTGAGCTATTTTGATTATTAATCATTTTCTTAAATAGATTCTACTGAAAGCTATATTTTTTAGTCTCACAATTACTACAAAAATAGAGGGAACATGAAATATACGTACAAATAATTTAAAACAAATGAAATACAAAACCATCAATCCCTGTAGCTCAGCGAGGCCCCCTGCTGGTGGGGCCCTAGGCTGCAGCCTATGTAGCCTATGCGTCTAAGATGGCCCTGGCTGTGGGGACCGGGTCTTCAGTGATAGGTTAGCTTACTGCGTTTGTTATGAAAAGAGAAGTGAAAACTAGATAAGACACACCACAGGTAAACCGTGCAGGTTTTGTGTCTGACACATTTGCGACAGACTGAAGCTTAAATCCCTCTTCAGACCAGAGTTTGTGGTGGTGTTTTAAAAGCAAAAACGGTTTTAACGTTTTGAAGTGCTTTCACATTTGGATGTAAGCTCACATACAGTATTTATTTCTGCTGGAAATCTGAACCACCTTAATTACTGAAGTGGTAGTTTTCTTTTTATCAACCAGATCATCATTCTCATTACTGTCGACTGGAGTGTCAATAAATGTTTTGGTGAAAGACACAAATACATCGGTATAAATGGGTATACCATTATAAGCCCATACAAAAACAAGTTAAAGTGAAGGAGCTATGGCAGCACTACAAGACTGCTTTGAGAGCACAGACTGGGATGTGTTCAAAAAGGCTGCCACTGACAAAAAACATACAGACGTGGAGGAATCGGAATCAGAATCTTTATTGTCATTGTAGAAATTAGACATTGTACAATGAAATTAAGGTGCAGTATTCCAGTGCAGAATAAAACGCAGTCATTCTAGTTAAAAAGGCTAAGATAAGTAAATATATAAAGATAAAGAGCCTAAACACTATTTTGTCATTCATTCATAAATACAACATATTGCACTTGTCCCTTTGCCGGTGTTGGCATGAAGCTTAACCCTCAGGGATCACTAGGCGTATTTTTTACGATCATTGTTGTTCACTTTTTGTAAATTTTGCCTGCGTTCATGCATTTGGCATGAATTTTTAAACAAATGTGTAAAATTGCTCGATCCTGATATATCTAACTCAGACCCTGCAGTAAGGCTAAAAACACACTATTTATTAACAAGAGTTACTTATGAGACCAAATGCACAGAAAATGTTCCATTAAAACCCATTAAAACTGTAATTTTTTATATTACTGCCAAAGAAGCATAATACATGCATTCTGGTACATCTGCGGCTCCATAGGGACCTGTCCCTTGAAATGAGTAATTTCTACAATTTTCCACCAGATGGCGCCCTTTTGACCATATTTGGCATATGGAGATAGAAATGGGACCTTTCCGGTACATGGGACTGTTGCTATCCACCCCTCCCTCGGGCTCAGATTTCCA
>JAUYWH010000022.1:25372402-25391474 GCA_034779795.1 Ctenopoma multispine
CTAATCCTTGCAGCCCTAAACTAAACCACCCCTGCTTTACTACTGTTATTAACGAGCTAACGCTAACTTGTCATGTTTGTAAAGCTGGGTAACGCCAGCACCAGGGACATTACGTTCCTCACTTCAAACGGAACAAAAGTAGGATTCTGTAATGACTTACTCTGCTGCTGTTCTTCTTCTTTATCTGCCTCCACCATGCATCTTTCCTCTACCTCCACTCGTTTTTTTAATTTTATTTTTGCTCCGCCCCGTCTGTTTTTTTAAATTTAAATAATCAAATATCTCCGCGACGCAACAAAACGATTAGGAAATTAGTTGCCAACGCTTTTAGTAGTCAATTTTAATCGATGCGTTGTTGCAGCCCTAGAGTAAATGTTAGGGACTAAATGTAACTTGTTACTACCTACCTCTGATTATGTCAATTCCTGTTTGCTTACAGATGTGGGTGGTGTTGTTGTGTTACTTCCTGCTGTTTCTGCTGGGCAGCAACGCAGCTCCGTCTGCAGACGAGGTGACTTACCTGCCTGGTCTGCAGAAACAACCAAGCTTCAGACATTATTCTGGGTACTTAAGTGTGGCCAACAGAAAAAACCTGCACTACTGGTCAGTACCTGCGACAGACCTATAACACACCTCACTACTGTTCAGTGTCTATAAATCAAATAAAATGTACTTTATTTTTATAGCACATTTAAAAATCAACTGAAGTTGACCAAAGGTATCAGCAAAACAGATAAAGATGAATAGACAAATAAAACTGAGATGACACATATAGATTCCAAACACTAAAAAGACATAATTATTAGAACAGATAAAAATAAAGAATAAATAAATAGCTCTTATGATAATAAAACAATTATGGACTGCTAGACGAGAGAGTGAGAGAGAGACTGCCTCCTGAACCTGGATTGGGAGCTGGTTCCACAGGAAAGGGGCTTATACGTAGCTAGAGGCTCTGCCTCCCAATCTACATTTGGAAACTCTAGGAATCACAAGTAGACCAGCACTCTGAGAGCACAGTGCTCTGCCACCATAATAAGGTTCTATGAGGTCTTTAAGATATGTTGGAGCCTGATCATTTTGTGCTTTATAAGTGAGGAGAATGATTTTAAACTCTAGATGCTTTTATAGATAAATATACCTGGGTGTCATCCGCGTAGCAATGGAAGTTTATAAAGTGATTCCTTATAATATTTCCTTGTGGAGACATACAGTATATAAAGTTAAAAAAAAACATGGTCCAAGGACAGAACTCTGTGGGACCCCATAATTCCATCTCTCCTGTAACACGCCTGTAACGTACAGCACTTTTATCACACCTGCAACACTGTACAGCACCTGTAACACACGTGCACTACTTGTCACTACCTGAGCCATCAGCTCATCACCTGCATCCACCTGCCTCACCTGAGCACCACCTGTTTTCAGGTTTGTGGAGTCCCAGAATGACCCATCCTCAGACCCGGTGGTGTTGTGGTTAAACGGTGGCCCTGGCTGCAGCTCGATGGATGGATTCCTGACTGAACATGGACCCTTCTTAGTAGGTGACCTCACCTGTGCCACTCTCACCTGTGTGATGTCACAGCAACACCTGCTGATCTCTGACCTCTCTTTCAGATCCAGGATGATGGTGTGACCCTGCACTACAACCCATACTCCTGGAACCAGGTCAGTAAAATCTTTAATCACCTGCATATAGTTATGTGACCCAGGCGGTTGTGGTTCCTGAAAGCTGATTGGTCAACTGTTTTTGGGCAGATTGCCAACATGTTGTACCTGGAATCTCCGGCAGGTGTCGGCTTCTCGTACTCTGATGACCAGAAATACGCCACCAATGACACTGAGGTTAGTGACACCTGAAATTCGGCTGCTAATTGGTTCACAGGTGTTTACAGGTGTGTGTTCTTTTCCTCAGGTGTCGATGAACAACTACTTGGCTCTGAAGGAGTTTTTCCGCCTGTTCCCAGAGTTCAGCAAGAATCAGCTTTTCCTGACAGGAGAGAGTTATGGAGGAATCTACATCCCGACGCTGGCTGAGAGGGTGATGGAGGATGCAACCCTCAACCTGCAGGTACTGCGCTAATATTGCTGTAATACTGCAGTACTACAGTAATACTATGTATTGTTGGGACACAGTGATGCTACAGCTTGGCAATGGTAAATCACTGTTAGATTGTAGTGGTCACATTAGTGACCTTGCTGTGGTACCTGTGCTTCACCTATGGTGCAGGGCATTGCGGTGGGAAATGGGCTGGCCAGTTACGAGCTGAATGACAACTCTCTGGTTTACTTTGCCTACTACCACGGTCTGCTGGGAACCAGTCTCTGGACTGAGCTGCAGACATTTTGCTGCAAGAATGACACCTGCAACTTCTACTACAACAAGGATGAGAACTGCACTAACAGAGTGAGTCTGAACTGGACTGAGCCAGTCTCAACCAGGTTTAGGTCTACAGGTGGTCAGAGTTCTTTGATAATGCCAAAGCTGGTCTGGACTGGTCTTTCAGGGTTAAATCCTGGTCCCATTAGTTGAAACCTGTTTCTCACATGTTTCCTCTGCAGGTTTATGAAGTTCAGGAAATTGTCTACAGTTCAGGACTAAACATGTACAACCTGTACGCTACTTGTCCAGGTGGAGTTGGCCACAGAGTCAGGTGAGCTGTACCTCTCACAGGTAAAACGTTGACTCTGAAAACCTGCAGTTTGTAGCTGCTGCTGGACTGAAACAACCCTGCAGCAGGTGTAATCTGATCACAGATGTTTACTTCTTGTTATTTATTATTGATTATCAGTGTGGATCGAGGAGAGCTGGTGATCAGAGATCTTGGAAACTCGTTCATCCACCATCAGTGGACTCAGCTCTGGAGCCAGGTGTGTGTGAGTCACCTGAGTGTTTACCTTAAAGCTCTCACCTGACAGGTGATTCACACCTGTTGTCTCTGACCCTGTAGAAGTTGCGAGGTCTGGCGTCTCAGCACCGGTCTCTCCGCCTGGACCCCCCCTGCACCAACTCCACCCCATCCACACTCTACCTGAACAACCCATACGTCAAAGCTGCTTTACACATCAGCCCCAAGGCCCTGGACTGGGTCATCTGCAGGTAGTACTACACCTGGACACACAATCTGAGGTGACCTGTCTGACTACAGCACCTAAAAACACCTTGTATACATCTGTATGTGAATACAGATTCACAGTTGCAAATCTCACTAATTCAAAATATGTCTACCATTAAATCATGACAACTAAGTTTATTAAAACAATTTCCCTCTGGGATTAATAAAATTTAATAAAGTTTTTTGAATCTTGAATAAAAGAGTTGTAAAAACCCTCTTATGTGCGTTTCAGTGCTGAGGTGAACCTGAAGTACGGTCGTATCTACATGGACGTAAAGAAACAGTACCTGAAGCTGCTCTCCGCTCTGGTCAGTGAACACCTGCACTTTACCTTACTTTACAGACACTTTTATCCAAAGCAACTTGGAGAAAGAAACAAGCAATTACCATTTGGTTTCTGTAAATTCTGAGTTACTACAAACTAAGAGCCCTGATAAGACCCAACTTGTCTAGAAGAAAAACATGTGTGTGTGTTAGACTCATTTGTTCAAATGTTTTATAAAGGTGGTGATAGTCTCAGCTAGTCGAATGAAGCAGGGCAGGTCGTTCCACCAGCCAGGGACAACAAAGGAGAATAGACATGATTGGGTTTGGGGACCCCATGAAGAGGGAATTTTAGTCTCCTCTCATTTGCAGATCTAAGAGGGCGTGCAGGAGTGTAACTTACTAATAGCATGTTTATATAACATCGTGCAGTTCCATTTACAGCCCTGTAGGCAAGCATCAAGGATTTAAACTCAATGCAAGCAGCTACTGGGAGCCAGTGAAGAGAAGTGAGAAGAGGTGTGACATGGGTGTAGTTCAGCTGGTTGAAAATGAGGCGGGCTCCGGCCAGAAGAGAGTTACAATAGTTGAGTTTAGAGATGACCATTGCCTGGATGAGGAGCTGTGCAGCCTGTTGTGAGAAAAAAGGCCTAATCTTTCAAAGCCTATAGAGAGTGGACCTGCAGGATCTGGAGATCGCAGCTACATGATTGTTCAGACTGATTGTCATCTATCCAAACCTCAAGGCTTTTTGCAGACTCAATAGGTGTTAGCAATAGCGAAGCAATTTGAAATGAGAAAGTTCTGTATAAGTTCAATTGGAGGTGTCATTCAGATATCAATGCCAGGAGACAGGCTGAAATTTTTGTTGAAGTAGTGTTTTCCTCTGGTGGGAAGGACAGATGGAGCTGAGTTTCGTCAGCATAAGAGTGGTAGAAAAACCTAATGCTCTTCATCCCACCAGACAGTTTTCCCTTCTTAAGATTCACAGTTGCTGTTAACTATGCTGTTGATGGCTCCCTTACATATTATACTGGATTTACTTACTTCTCTGCAGAAGTACCGAGTTCTGGTCTATAATGGGGACGTGGACATGGCCTGTAACTTTATGGGCGATGAGTGGTTCGTCGAGTCTCTGCACCAGCAGGTAAGCCAGGTCAATTAACCTCAGGTCAAACGAAATTTATAGGAAAAAAATAAATAAAAATTTGTTTTCCTTTATGTTGACTCACACTAGGGGAGAAAATAAAACAAAATATTACAGAAAAGTTTTGTAAAATATTCACGTAAAATCATTCTACCCTATTCACAGTTGGAAAAATTGAAGATCGAGAGTAATTTGAAAAAAGGCATCTCAGATTTTTATACGATGTCGATATCTAATACATCACAGAACTCGAGAAGCAAATTAAAATCATGGAATGAAGACTGATCACTTACTAGTAACAAAGAGGACTGGGACAGGGCACATGCTAAAGCTCATACCATGTCTATAAATAGTCATGTAGAATTCTGCAATTTAAATGGCTAATGCGATAAAGATTATCTTAGAACGGATAACACTGGGTCCTAGATTATTTTTAATGGTTTCCAGAGAAGCATGATTTTAGTAAAACTGAATGTACATTTATCGATCTCAGCTTATTGATTTCCAAAAGATGTACTGCACTGGCTCAACCACCTAGCTCCACCCAGTGGTTGAATCAAATGTTCTGTTGCCTTCCTTTGGAAAGAATCACATATATTCACAAAGCAAAACAACATTTATTTGGAAAAAATTTGGGGAACTTTTATCGACTTTATTAAGGACTTAGACCTAACAGATGACTCAACAGATTTCTGATTTCGAGTACTTTGCAGTTCCATTCCTCCAGCCTACATCCATATATAATTTAAAGATGGCTGAAATACTGGATTGTTTTTTGATGATTTGTGAGTTGTGTTCCTTGTTCCTGTTTGTTATTGTCTTTTGTATGTATTGTACAGAATGCTATGTGGTACATCCTGGCTTTGTAAGGGAAGTTGAATTGACATTGTTGTGACTGCTGTGTTGACAAGGCCAAATCTTTAATAAAGTTTTTGGACAAAAAAAATAATTCTGGATGGTTCCAAAATCAGCAGGTTATTTGTCAGTGGTGAGGGAATTGTGATTGGGCATAAAAGGAGCATCCAACAAAGGCTCAGTTTGTGAAAGAAAATATGGGTCATAACACAACACTTCAAAAAATATTTCTTAACACAAGAAACTCTACATTTGCTTCTAATTACAAAAAAGTTGTTTACTGAAAACACTGACGTTCTTTATTTACTCCAGTAAAATAAAGTTAAAAGAAAATTCAGAAATGGCAGATTAAGTTTTTTACTGCTTTTAGAGAATGTCCCAACTTCTCTGGAAATGCGGTTTGTACTTACTTCAGGTGTGTCTCAGGTGTACTAACCGCAGCTGTGTTTCAGGTGGAGGTTCAGAGGCGTCCGTGGCTCTACACTGATGCTGACAGTCGACAGGTTGGAGGCTTTGTTAAAGAGTTTGACAACATCGCCTTTCTCACAGTCAAGGTAAACAACATCACTGTAAGGTGACCTGGTGATGGCAGCGTTTTTAACACTCTAATAAGTTTCATTCACATTCTGCTTGTGTTGCTTCTCTGCATCGAGCAGGGAGTTGTTTTAACTCTGTTGACCTGTGATCTCTGATTTCCAGGGTTCTGGTCACATGGTTCCATCTGACAAACCAATCGCTGCATTCGCCATGTTCACCAGATTCATCAAGAAGCAGCCCTACTAACCCCTGACGGACCTCTTATTGACTTCTGCCTGACTCATTACTTATTGACCTCCGACAATCCTTCCTGGATTGTCTCTCACTCCTGCTCCCATCTTTGGACTTTTTGAGCTGCTGTAATGTTTTTTTTTTTTCTATATACCTTTTTTTTAATCACTGCCAGCCAATCATCACAGCTCTGTGTTTCCTGGCAACCAGGTTACTAATGCAGGAAATAAAACAACCGTCAGCTGAGCCAGTCAGCAGGTTGTCATGGAAACCAGCACTGCCGTCTGTCTCTTGGTTTAATGTGAAACTTTTGATTGTTTTAAAGGGAATAAACAGAAAATAAAGTTCTGATCTTTCACCAGGAGTCGACTGTGATGTTACACTTCTGGGTTTCCCCATGATCAATTCAATTCAACTTTATATAGCGCCAATTCACAACATAAGTCATCTCAGGGCACTTTACAGTAATAAGGTTTTAAACCTCACACATTATATAAATATATACAGAATAATATAGAAAACCTAACAGTCCAACTTGATCAGCACTTGGCAACAGTGGAGAGGAAAAACTCCCTTTAAGGGAAGAAACTTCCAGCAGAACCAGGCTCATGGTGGGCGGCCATCTGCCTCGACCGGTTGGGGTTAGTAGACAAAGGAGCGAGAAAAGAACAGGCAACAGAGATCAATACAACAACAAGGAGCAGTAGACAAGGCACTGGGCAGGTTGGCTGGATCAGTTACTACAGCTCCAGGGTCAAGGATACCTGAGGAAAGATACAGAGAGAGAGAGAGGACGAAGCACAACTAGTGGAGAGAGAAGAAACAAAGGTAATAACATGCAATGATGTCATAAAGTGGACAGAGAGAGAGAAAAAGAGGAGAGGAGCTCAGTTTAATGTGGGAAGTCCCCCAGCAGTCTAAACCTATAGCAGCATAACTAAGAGGTAGTTCTGAGTCACCTTAGCCATCTCTAACTATAAGTCAGACGCAGCTACTTTGCCATCAGTTACTCTCGTTAGTAAGTAATTTGTATGAATAATTTTAATCTCCATGTTGTATCCCCTGACATACTCATACTCCTTACTAGCTAACTCTTATCCTGGACAGATCTTACAGTCATACCTAAAAAATATTAAACATACAACTTTGTTAAAATGTATCCCAAGTATCAACAAAATGATGCAAAAGGATACATCTACATAATATTATCAAAAATGTAATATAGTTGTTTAATGTAAAATACTGCCTGACAGTCAGAGCTCAGGGAGAACAGTTTTTCAGAGCCAAACCTGAAGGCAGCAGCAGGTGGAGGTGGGTTTTGACTTTCAGAGTGACCGCTCTGTTATCACTGTTTGTGTTAGCAGGTGTTAGCTCACCTGAATGTGAACAGACAGCTCAGTGACCCACCTGCAGCTCACTCTCCTGGACTTACCTGTGCAGGTAGGACATTTTAATCTGTGACATTAAATCAGTGTGAGAGATGTTAAAGAATAAATAATTAGAAGATCTTAAAGAAACTGTTGTTTTTATTTTAACATAAAATGTTACTGAAGATATATTTACTGACTGACTGTTTAGACTGTGTCTGTACATGTTGACTGATTATTTACCTGCTGTGTGCTGTGGAGAAAGTTCACTGTTCTAAACTGTTTTGTTCCACCCATTCTCTTCTACTGTAAAACATTTTACATTTCTGTTCACACATGTCTTAAACATCTGTTGCCACAGTCTGCTGCTACAAGCTGATAAACTAAATTTAATTATACAACGTCACACTGCATTGCTGTGCGAAGCAGTGCTGTGCTCAGATTTCAAGATTCGAGCTTTCAAAAACTTTATTAATCCCAGAGGGAAATTATTTTGGCATGTTACAGCAGCTCTCCGTTCAAACAGATAGAAAGAAAAAGGAAGAAAGAACCATAACGAGAAAAGATTAACATAAACACAAATACTCAATTTACAGAACAAAAATATTAAAACAAAACATTTTAATGAATAAAAACAAGGTAATTTCCAGTCAAATCAGTCCAGTGTATAATGTAGTGGTTTATCTTATTATAAATATGATTATGACAGTAGCCCCCCCCCTTTACATAAAGGAGAGGGGTTGTACAGTTTGATGGCCACAGGCAGAAATTATTTCCTGCGTCTCTGTGGAGCACTTGACGTTGATTAGTCTCTGGCTGAACGTGCTCCTCTGTCCAGCCAGGACACTGTAAAGTGGTTGGGAGAGATTGTCCAGGATTGAGAGGCGTTTGGTCATCATCCTCCTCTCAGATACAACATGTGGAGGGTCCAGTTCCACACCCAGAACTGAACCAGCCCTCTTGATTAATTTGCACAGTGCTGCAGACTATAAAAGACCTGAGCCTCTTCAGAAAATACAGTTGACCCTCTACCTTTTTATACTGGTCGGTTGTGTGAGTTGACCAGTCAAGTTTATTATCTAAGTGTTGATGGAAATGTTTATTTCTTATAGCGCTATCATGAATGTAACACTGCAGACCCTGAGCTCCATCATTTTGTCTCACTTTTATATGGCTGAGATGACAATAAGTTTTACTTTTACTTCTGACGACAGCTTTAGTCATTACCTCACCTGATAACATCTGTTGTCATGTCATCACCTTGAGCGAGGAGGATTTATAACTGCACTACTGAATTGAGCTGTTTCAGCGAGGTGTACCTAATAAACTGACCACTGTGGTTACATGGCAGAGCCTTAGATGCTATAAGGTGCATTATGGGAAATCTAGTCTCCAGATCAAACAGAAGTTGAAGCAGTGACCCTTTAACCTTACTGAAAATCACCTAAGACCAAAGAAAGAAAATCATTAATTAATAAAATGTTTTTGTCTCAGGTGTTCAGATGAACTGTGGTTGGTGGATCATGGACCAACCATTCTCCAGTGGGTGGGGTCATGTCAGTGTGCTCAGTTGTTTCCCACCGTCTGTGGGCAGAGACGTTGCTGTTGCTGTGGTGAAGCCCCTGAGAGCTGACGTAGGAAACCATGAAAGGCGCAGCCTGCTGCACACAGACAGACAGGTGAGTGTGTTACCTGTATGGAAAAATAGGCACACACTCAGGTGAGTCTAAAAATGATTCACTAACCTCTGAAGTGTCAACTTCATGTATTAGTCACAGAAACAAATAATTGTTACTGCTTTAGTCTGACATAGCTGTTCCTAAAAAAAACTTAAAAAAAAAAAGGTCCTTTAAAGCAGGGGTATTCAACTAAAATTTAAAGATGCAAGAAGATTTCTTGCAGCAAAGGTCCGGAAGATTATGATGTCTGACATAGCTGTTCCTAAAAAACTGGACACTGAAAGTCACAGCAGCTCAATACATCGGACACTGCAACTGGTTAACCTCGTCCATCTCACCTGTATGTCTCCAGGTGAGATGGACGATGGAGGTGTTGTGTTATGGTTTGACCCTTCCATTGGACAGAGACACTGTCAGACTGTGCGTCGACATCTACACTGATTGGCTGACGGCCCTGGTTTCACCAAGAGACTCCATCCCTCCACCAATCAGCAGATATCCCAACATGTACATCCAGAAGATCCTCCAACACCTGTACAGCCTGTTTGCGCACAGGTAGACTCTCACACCTAAACTAAGCTCTGATCCCAGACCTGATTCACCCATACTGAGGTGGTTCTGTAGGACTTTCTAGAACTCACTGAATTAACTGTTTGGGTCATTACATGACAGTAGTTGTTGGGGATTGTTACACTGTACTAACTGTTGTCTATATGATTCTAGTGGTCTTTGAGGAGATTCTTGAGGTGGTTTGTGGAGCTGCAGTTGTCACTGTGGAGGTTCTACTGATGTAGACTCTTTTTCATTTAACTTTTAGTTAAATGAAAATTAGGTCTTTTGTCAGACAGCACTTTCCACCACCATAATCTACATGAAGCACTAATGGTTCTAGTAGTCAATGAATACATGGGGTCCATAATTGTCTTATAGCACTTCTGGCGTTCACTGAATGATTTTTGGTAGCCTTAAGCAGGTTCTTAGGGTCCTTTGGAAGGTTCTAATAGGGCTCTGTGGAAGAATAAGATTGTTATAGTAATTATCTAAAACAGCGTTTCCCAGCGTGGTACTGCAGGTGAACCGCCAGAAGTTTTCCACATTAGTATTTGTACATATAAAGAAATTTAGTTTGAGTCACAAGTGCAAACAAATTACTCTGACATTTATTTACTGCTCTTGTATTGAAGTTAGTTTCTTTAAAACTCTCCATCTGATCTACAAATGTTTATCCACAGCTGCTTTCTTTAGTTCTCAGCTTGTTTCTTATCTGCTGTCCCATAATGTCTTTATTAGTCTTCACTGTATTTATTTTATTAATGAACTCACCTCTCCACTCACCTGGTCAGGTCAGACCAGGCGAGTCCGGTATACCTATCTCTTTGTCAGCAGGTGTTGTATGCAGTTCGATCATTGGCCAGAGAGAGCGCTGTGATGACCAGAGACACCTGGGAGACTCTGCTGCACTTCCTTCTGTGCGTCAATGACATCATGCTAGCCCCACCCACTAATGCAGGTGAAATAATGACTCACACCTAATAGGTTCCACCTGTTTTAATCTCAGGAGGTGGCATACCTTACCCACCTGCCCTCTCACTGTATCTCACCTGTCTGTCTCAGGTGATCTGTCCCACCTGTCAGTCGCAGTACTGTTGGAGGTGTGGCTGCTGTCTTGTGCTCGGTGTTTCCCATCTCGCTGTCTGTGGCAGACCTGCAAACAGGCATTGAGAGGGTGGAGACACCAGCCTGCGGTGGTGAAAAAGTGGAGCAGAGTCATTGCAGCTTTAACCTCCAGGTTTATATCACTTCCTGTTGATCACCTTCCTTGGTAAGACACCTGGTTGTTTACTTGAACAGGTGTGCTGCATGTTCAGGTTGTTGCTGTTGAGCTTTGGGCCATCCTTTCCTCGGTTTGAAGTCCCGGATGAAGATGCTGCTCTGATCCCTGGAGACCTAGATGATGGCCTGGTCCCAGAGACTTGGTTCAGGATCCTACACATGTTCAGGTAACACATCCCTAATCTCAAACATGATTAAACCTTTTCACACCTGGGAGTGCACTGGTAGCCTATTTGTTAGTGCACATGCAACGTAACTACAACATTCCTGGTTCAAGTCTGGCTGGGGACCTTTTCTAGCAGCCTCTTGCTTCCTGTCTACCTTTCCACTAGACAGGTTAAAATGCAAACAAAATCTTTAGAACTTTGAAGTCGTACATGTGACATGTGATCTTTGTCCCACCCAGTAACCCGATGGACCTTAGTCACCCATCCCAGGAGGAGATGTTGAGTCGAGGAGGTGGTCGTCTACCAGACATCTTCTTCAGAGCCATGAGAGGCGTCAGCACACTGGTCGACGCCTTTCTGGGTACTCTGACCCTTGACTCATCCCCAGACTTCCCTGTGGCCTCTACATGTCTACAGACCCCTGCCTGATTCAGGATCTGTAACTAACCTGACACCTCTTTACTTTGTGTCTTGCATGAACACAGAGGGAATCCTTACAGCCCACATAACTGTCCTTTACTTTCAAATATCTTCCGTCAGAGTTCTGTCACTGTGTTTGATTAGACAGATCAGAGTAACATTATTGCTGTGAATTGGCATTTGATAGATAAGGAGCAACAACATCAATTCAATTCAATTCAATTCAGCTTTATTTGTATAGCGCCAAATAACAACATAAGTCATCTCAAGGCACTTCACAATGTAAGGTTTAAGACCTTACACAAAATATATACACAGAATATCTGTAGAAAACCCAACAGTCCCACTTGATCAAGCACTAGGTGACAGTGGAGAGGAAAAATCTGACTCGACCGGTTGGGGTGAGTGGAAAGAGGAGAGAGAAAAAAAACAGGTAACAGAGATCAAAACAACAACAAGGAGCAGCAGACGAGACACTGGGCAGGTTGGTAGGACCAGTAACTAGCTCCAAGATCGAGAATACCTGCAAGTATTACACACAGAGAGAGAGAGAGAGAGAGAGAGAGAGGACGAAGCACAACTAGGGGAGAGAGAAGAAACAAACCATTCCTCTCTTTTTTTCACTGGGTTTACAGTTGTATATAGAGGACTGCTCCTGTTCTTCTGAATTACCCAACATGTTGTGGAAGCAGAACAATTCTGACATACTAGTCTTTGTGTTGGCACATTATGAGGTTTCCAAGATGTAGTTGATTGTCATCAGCTATGGCACAATTAAAGATATTATGCAGTCAACTGTTGCCGATCACTCATTTTTGTTGGCAACACCTTATGTCTGGTTTTAATCACAATTACATATTGTGTAGTCTGAACCTGGGATTACAACCTGAATCTTATTTTTGTTCTTTCAATTAACATCTGAACAAACACAGGAATAAATTACTGTAACATGTTTTTGCAGGTGTGACTGTGGTCAACAAAGAACCCACAGAACAGCTGCTACCAAACACTGGTATACACACATTACCTATATACACACACAGTACCTATATACACTGGTATACACACATTACCTATATACACTGGTATACACAATACCTACATACACAGGGTACATATACACTGGTATACACACAGTACCTACATACACACATGGTACCTATATAGACTGGTATACACACAGTACCTTTAGCTGTTATTGTTGTTTTTGTTACTTTTGCTCTAGTTTAATTTGTTGTTTCTGTGTCTCCAGGACTGACAGCAAGGATCAATTTCAGAGACCGGTTGCCATCTCTTGGTAAACCAAATAAACCCAAACTGTCAAGCCAATCTGATCAATAAACTAATCACAGCAGAGCAGAGAAAATGTTAGTCCAGAACCAGAATCAGAACCTGGTCCGCTGTCTATTGAACTGTCAAGACAGAAACATTTCTTTGATTGATTCAAAATTATCCCACTCAGTCAAAGTCACACCATCCCTCTCACCTGTGACGTTTAATGTTTCTCAGGTGTTGCTGTGACCAGGAACCCCTTTAAAGACCTCCTTCCTTCATACAGTAGGTCCCTACCTACTCCTTTCCCCAATGTGAATGTGGTTGATTTTGATCTGCAGAAACAGAGTGTTCAGTTGTCTCCTCAGGTATCTCTCGGCCTCGCTCTGGCAGTGCCCCACCCATACCAGTGAACATACTAAGCATGCCCAGTGACCCTCCGACCACGTCCTCCTCTCCACACAACAAACAACTGAAACCTGCTATTGTTTCCAAAGCAACCAGCAAACCTCCTATGGTATGACATATTTATCTGTAAAAAATACAAAGACAAGAAATACATGCAAACATACTAAGAGATATACTTCTTTCTTCTTTTCTGTGAGATGTCCTTCACCCATCACTGGAAGTCCTCCTCCCACCCTCCCAAATCCATCCCTCTGTCCTTTTCGCCTCGACTGTTACCTTCTCCCCTCAGGTGTAACGTGGACTCCCTCCTGCACCTGTTTGGCTCCTGGCTGTTTGATGCTGCTCTCATAAACAGAGACTCTGGTCAGTCTGGTCAATCTATACTACACTGTAAAACTGAATTCACACCACACACCATACAGTGGTTTCAATTAGAACGAGAAATTGTTTCAATGGCTTAGATATCAAGAGAAAATAAGTCTGTAGTAGTACAAGATATGGTTAGAATAATAAATACACATATTAAGAAATACTAGTGACAAAGATAACCACAATTGTTACACTTAATCTGTATGAGAATTGAATAAATAATGCAGAAAACAGGCTTGTGGGACAGCCAAAGGGACCATTTAACTGTGTGATGACTGTTGGAGGGCTTAGCGGGGGAAGTCAAAGTGTGTTCAAGGCAGGATGAGCAGGTGCTGGGTCTGGACCCAACTAACGTCTGCCAGACCCTGAAAAGAATCAACCCAAGAAAGGCAGCAAGTCCTGACCAGATACAAGGCTGCATACTAAAGGGTTGTGCAGAACAACTGAAACAGGTCCTAACAGATATATTTAACACCTCCCTGTGTCAGGCTGTTGTGCCAAAGTGATATAAAACCTCAGCAATTATTCCAATACCCAAGAAATCCACAGTCTCCTCTTTCAACGACTATCGACCTGTAGCACTCACACCAATAATAATGAAGTCCCATCAGACTCTGGTAAAAGATCACATAACCTCCATTCTACCCCCGTCACTAGATTCACTACAATTTACATATCGACTGAATCATTCCACCAAGGATGCTATATCCACTGCTCTCCACCTGTGTGTGTGTCCTACTCTACACCCTAATGACCCTTGACCCTTGAATTGTTACTGAACTTCAGTAACAATTACATCTTAAAGTATGCGGATGACACAACGGTGGTGGGTTTAATCAAGGACAATAACGACAGGGACTACAGGGAGGAGGTGAATCTTTTTGTAGACTGGTGTAGCAACAAAAACCTCATTCTGTATGTGGAAAAAAGATTTGTTTTTTTATTTCAGAAAGAAACAGCCTGTACACACCATAATCTATATCAGGGACACTGCTGTGGAGTGCAGAATAGAAGGTTTCTGTTAGTGCATGTGACTAACAACCTGACCTGGACTCTGCACACCTCCTCCATTCTCAAAGTACACTCGCATCTGCACTTCCTACGGAGGTTTAAAAAGGCTCATCTCAACGCATTTGTCCTCACCACGTTCTACAAGGTCACCATAGAGAGCATGTTTACAGGCAGCATCTCTCTGTGACATGAGAGCAGCAGTGTCTCAGATACGTAGAAAGGCACTGCAGACAGTGGTGAGAGCTGCAGAAAAGATCACTGGAGTCTCACTGCCATCTGTGGAGGACCTGGCCCAACAATGTTGCCTCTTGAGGGCAATTAGGATCACGAAGGACATGAGCCATCCATGCCACAGTCTATTCTCCCTCCTGCCCTCAGCCAGAAGATACTACAGCCTGCAGTGCAGGACAGTCAGTTTCCGGGAACAGTTTTTACCCTACTGCCATCAGACTGTTAAATACAAGAAACGCCACATAAACACAAGACAAATAGACACCTCAGCCCACAGCCATCTCTGGAGTTCTATATTTCTGTATGTATGTATAAGTGCGTATAAGTGGCGGCCTGGTAGCTCAATGGGATAAGCATTATACTGGGATACAAAAGCTGGCAGAATGGAAACCCAACCCAGACACCCAGCCCATGCCCCACACCAGGTATGTGAGACACTCAGCGCTAGCTCCCCGGGCGCCCCCTGTGGCTGCTCACTACTCCCCCCAAGAGGGGATGGCTCAAATGCAGAAGACAGATTTCACTGTGACATGTAAAAATATCAATGACAATAAAGCTGAGTCTTCTTCTTCTATATGAATAGTGTTTCCAGTGCAATATCTTCTCTTTATAAATAGGGCAATATTCTTTTTAACCTCTTTTTAAACCTGTTTTAATTACCCTGATTTTGTTTTGAGCTATGTGCTCATAATTTGGTTCAGCAAGGCATCTGCACTGACTGGATGACAATAAAGTGATCTGAAGTCTGAAGGTGTCTGATGGCCATGGGAAAGAACCCCAGAAGGGCCAGTTTTTTTTCAATTTGTCTCACCAAGTTCTGAGGGGAAAATAGTATTAAAGGCTGAGAAGAATTCTACAAACAGGATCCAGGCATGGGTGTTTTTCTCCTCTAATTGTTCCAGGCTCAGACGGAGAGCAGTGGAAATGGCATCTTATGTGAAGCAAATTGGGTGATAAGCAAACTGGTATGCTTATCTATAAATATAGGTGGAAGTTTGGAGACTAGGTGGTTCTTTACCAGCCTCTCAAAGTACTTCATCATGATTGGTGTGAGTGCTACAGAACAGTAATCGTTAGGACCTGTGACAGGACTGTCCAGCAGTCCTGAATCATTTTAGTACAACAGCCTGTTTCAGTGACATGCTGAAAATGTCACATTCCCTGAGCATCCGGCCTGGAATGTTGTCAGGCCCAGGTGCTTTCCGGACATTGAACTTCCCCAAGATCCTCCTGACATTCATCAGGCTAAGGAGTGACTTTCCTCGCTGGTTTGAAGTTGTTTGCTTCAAACCTGCCAAAATAGTTGTGGAGGTCATTTAGAAAAGTTGTGTTTACTACAAAACGTGGAGGAGCAGCTTTCCAGTCTGCGATAGCTTGGATTCCTTGCCACATACGCCTGTTGTTCGCTGGGTCGTGGACATAGTCCTGGATATTCACACCGTCCATGTTTGCCAGTCTTATCAACCAGTTCAGGTTGACTCCAGCAGTTCTAAGTGCTATACTGTCACCAGATTAAAAGCTGCATTTTGTGCCCTGAGTGTCCCATGCACTTCTCAACTAGAATCAGCACCAACAGAATACTAATAGACAAAGCGCAAATTATATAAGAACAAAAAAACATAAGATCATAAGTCTCAAAAATGGATGGGTGGATGGATAATTATGATTATTGTTCTCCTTTGTTGTTCTCGTTGAGGACACAGACATCCTCAATGTATTTATGAATGTATGAAAACACAGACCTAGCATACTCATCCACATTTGTGTGTTGAATGTCTGTTGCAGCTGTCCTGAACATGTCCCAGTCAGTCCATTCAAAGCATTCCTGTAATGCCTCCATGCTGATGGCCAGACCATCACCTGCTTCACTGTTGTTTTTTCTCTGATCATGTGGGGCTTATATGCAGGAATTAGAACCAAGCCACTGCCTTAAATGTTTTCTTCATGTTAGAGTAGACTAGGTCCAGAGTGTTCTTGTCTCTACTAATAAAGTCTACAAACTGATGGAAGTGGGGTAAAACTGATTTCATGTCCACCTGATTAGGTCTCTAGATACAATGAATGCACCTTCAGGATATGTTGTTTGTAGATCTCTGAATGCTCCTATTTAGAAACATTACAGAACATTCATCCAGCTGCAGGTAACTGTGTCTCCTCCAGCTGATGAGAGTGATGTCACTGCGATTTCAGAAAGGTGGGTGAGAGGTCAAGCTGAGGCCTGTGGCACGCTCTGCAGGATCTTCAGCTGTAAGAAGACGTCAGAGGACATTTTGCCTGTCTACCTGTCCAGGTACAGACCAGAATATTTTAGTGATACAACAACAAAACATTTATGTTTGCTTTGACTAGTTGTTCTCTTACATGGCTTTAAATGCTCTGGACATTTAATCATGGCAGCTGAACGTTTTTCATGCTAGGTCAAAACATACCACTACTCATGCAAGTAACTTCTTCAATCTGGGGAAAGTTGGCTAGTGACCACAAATTTATCCTCCAAGTTGGTTTCACCTCACACCTACCTTGAATAGGCTCGTTAAGTGAAACAAAGGCAGGGGAGGGGTGTGGGTAGATGTAACAGTCACACCTCTAACAATTCCTTCTATCCTCATTAAGTGGGTTGTTAAGTGAGGCCAACCTGGTGAACGTGTGAATTGGGCCTGATTTTCCTGGGGATGGATGAAAGGGCAGCATTGTAGGTTGAAGATAAGTTAAAGAGGCCTCCACTGCTGTTGAGTGAGAGGTTGTTTACCTGTCGTTTCTATCTAATATTTGTACATTTTGGTCCACAAATGAGTGTCCTTTTCCTTCAGATGAAGATACACAGCTTATTCAGGCCCTGAGGCTCCTCCTATGCTGGGCCATCCTCCAGCTTGGAGCGCTCATAATTGCTCTAAATGGCATACACTACACTGCTATCATGCTGGAGGGTTGCTTCTAGAAGAGAGCAGCCAATCTGGTGAAGTGAGAGTGTCGGAGAAAGTTTTAACAGTGAACTAAGGCCACAGTGGGTAGCAGAGCTACGCTGTAGAGCAGCACACAAGAGTTGTCTCCAACATTCCAGCCATGAATCTTAGCCTGGAAAGACAGTTTAATAATGTATAAAAAAAAGCCCTCCGTAAAGCTAGAACCACATATTATCTCTCATTAATAGAGACAAATAAGAACAACTCCACGTTTCTTTTCAGCACTGTAACCAGGCTGACAAAGAGTCATAGTTCTGTTGAAACTACAATTTCCTCATCTCTCAGCAGCAATGACTTTATTAAGTTATGTAACAATAAAAGTAAAACTATCAGAGAAAAATGTATGCTCTATTATGCTCTAGATTTATTTGGAAGACCTCAGACTTACTTAGACTGCTTCTTTCCTGTAGATCATATGGAATTAATTTCAATAATGAACTAATCTAAATGGACTGCTCAAAGATGTTTTACTTTTGATCGGCACATCGATATTAGAGCAGATAAAGCTGTACTTAGCAACAGGTTATGTACCACAGGGTTTTTAGGAAGCTGTAGTAAAACCCATACTCAAAAATCCTACTCTTGATCCAGGGGTTTTAGCAAAATGATCAGGCTCCATCATATCTTATCCCACCCTTATACCTCCACTGTTGCCTAGAGCTGTTGGGTTCTTTCTGTATAACTATATACTTTTCACCCTATTAGTAAAGTGCCTTGCAACTCTGTTGCAAATCTGTCGTGATTTTGGTGCTATATAAATACAACTGATTCGTAAGCTCTGAAACTCTCCAAAAGCCACCTATTTACATTTTAGTTACTGTAGAGAGCAGCGGTTCCTCTACTTGTCTTGTTAGTCCTGGTTCAGGGAAAGAAACTTTAATTCACAGGTGTAACTGAATGTAATTGTGTTTTTACTAAACACAGGCATTAAACATACACTGATGGTGGAAAAAGTAAGCGAAACAGTGTTTTAGTAACTGGTTGAACCACCTTTGACAGCAGTGATCTTAAACAAACACTTTCTGTAGCTGTGGATTAGACCTGCACAATGTCCAGAAGGAATTCTCCTGTCCTCAGACCACATTGTCGCTAACAATAATATAATAATATAATAATTCTGCTTCGGCTTCCGGTATCGACACGACACGGATTGTTTGCTGCTCCTGCTTGTTGGGTTTGAATTACGATTTATTTCTAAACTC
>JAUYWH010000022.1:25419952-25445937 GCA_034779795.1 Ctenopoma multispine
TAAACTCTATTCTAGATTTAACAGGGAGCCAATGGAGAGAAGCTAATGTAGGAGAAATATGATCTCTCTTGTTAATTTCAGTCAGAGCTCCCTGTAAAATCTAGAATAGAGTTTAAAATCCTTCTCCTCACCTATAAAGCGCTAAATAATCAGGCTCCATCATATCTTAAAGACCTCATAGAATCTTATTGTCAAAGTAAACTTTGTCATCTCTGCTACATACTATACAGGTACATAGAGAAACGAGATGACGTGGCTAAGTACAGAACAAATAGGAATACAGAATAAGAAAAATATATAAATATAATATAAAAATCTAAACTAGCTAAGGTACAATATAAATATACACTTTAATCTGGGAATAAACTAAAAAACAGATGGTAAACTATTTTCACATGTGGGATTTCATCTTCCATGTAAATCCTGAGATTGTCTTTGTGCATTGGATGTGGATGAAGTCCATAACAGTACAGTATGAAATCTATGATGTGGTGACAAGTAGTTCTTCTGTGCATTAAATGAATGTCAATTAGCAGCAGTATAAAGTGACAATGCTTTACAGTTCACAACAATGAGACAATTCCATCTGGGCAGATGAGATTGTCCATGTAGCAGCATGTGCATCACAAGAGTGATGAGTAAAGTGCAGTGGTTCAAAGAGTTTATAGTCCAGGTGTATGGGGGCAGTGGGAGCAGAGTTTATAGTCCAGGTGGTAGGACGGGTAGAATGTTCAAGAGTCTGATGGCTTGTGGGAAAAAGCTATCGCACAGTCTGGTTGAGTGGGCCTGGATGCTGCAATAGCGTCTGCAGGAGGAGTATGAACAGTCTATGTGAGGGGTCAAGCACGATGCAGGAGGCCTTCCTGATGCATCTCCTGGAGCGAGGGGAGAGATGCTCCGATGATGCTACCAGCTGTCCTCACAGTCTGTTGAAGTTTTTTCTGATCGGCCACTCTGGAGTTGCAAGGATGTTGCTTGGCCTTCTTGGTGATGTAGGTGGTACAGGTGAGGTCATCTGAGATGTGAACACCTAGGAACTTCTTTACAGCCTCTACCGTAGAACTATGGATGCTGAGTGCGGTGTGGGTTGAGCGAGTTCATCTGAAGTTGACGATCAAACTTCAGATATGCAAATTGCAGAGCATCCAGTGAGTGGGGAAGGCCGCTCCAGACGTGAGCCATGACAAGGCTCCTGAAGCACTTTATGATGATGTGGGTAAAGGCGATGGGGCAGTAGCTGTTTAGGCAGAATACAGGCGGTATCTTTGGCACCAGGATAATGGCAGTGGACTTGAACTTGATGATGTAGGAGGGCACAGATTCTGTAAACTCAACAAAAATCATACATCCATCATAGGTGGCAGCTTGTCTAAATACATTTCAGTCTGTGCAATCGAAACAGTCCTAGAGTGCTGAGACAGCTCCAGTCAGCCAAACTCCAAGCAAAACTGACTTGAGATGAGTGTGGTTGAAGTAGCTGAGTCTGCGATGCCCGCGTTCAGCCATGTACTCCGTGGAAATAAAGATGCAACAGTTCTTTATTTCCCGCTGGCTTGAATGCTGGAGCCACAGATGGTCCATCTTGTTGTCCAGTGAGCGCATGTTGGAGAGCAGGATGGATGGAAGTGGCAGATGGAACGGGTTAGCCTTTAGCCCTGTGCTAACGCCCGAGCACTTGTCTCTCATTTGTTGTCGGGCACAGCGCTTGTGTTTCGGCCAGGTGTGTCTTGCAGCCTCTGTCTTTGTTCTGGGCGCAGGTGTTGTAAGCAGACCCAGGCTCTATAGTGTCTCCGTCAGCAGGTTTTGCATGGAAATTTGGATTTCGAGTAGGTTGTGTCTATTGTAGGTGATATGTGTGAAACGACAACAAAACTTAACAAAACAAACAAGACTGAATGAGCTGGAGCGCTGTTTGCAACTGCCTGCTCGTGGTGCCGCAAGATATGGTATCCTAGCAGAGACCTAGTATAGCTATTAAGCCCCTCTTCTGTGGAACCAGCTACCAGTCCAGGTTCGGGAGGCAGACACCCTCTCGACCTTTAAGACTAGACTTAAAACTTTCATTTTTGATAAAGCTTATAGTTAGAGATGGCTCAGGTGACTCTGAACCATCTCTTAGTTATGCTGCTATAGATTTAGTCTGCTGGGGGACCTCCCACATTGCACTGAGCTCCTCTCCTCCTTCTCTCTCTCTCTGTCCACTCTTATGCCATTATTGCATGTTATTAACTGTTGTGTCTTCTCTATCTCCCAGTTGTGCTTCGTGCTCTTTCTCTCTCTCTGTATCTTTCTGCAGGTATCCTCAGCCTTGGCGTTTGCACTAGTCAACAGTTGCCTAGTGCTTGCTCAAGTGGGACTGTTTTCTGCAACATCATGTATATTTATATAATATATTTTATATAATGTGTAAGGTCCTAAACCTTACACTGTAAAGTGCCTTAAAATGACTTATGTTGTTATTTGGCCCTATATAAATAAAGTTGAATTTAATTGAGTAGATGGTGGGTCTCCTGTGGGGTTTCAGTGTATTTCAGATCAGACCTAAAAGAGTTTTTCCTCACTTAACTATCTGGGCTTCCATCATACACTGTACAGCAAACACAAATGAACTGTTCGTATAACTTCATGGGGGACTGTGTACATCTCACACATTGATCATTGTTATATTATTGTGCATAAATTTGTCTGTGTCCAGGTTGATTCCTCCTCTCAACCAATTGGATTTATTGAGGAACCTCAAGAACAAATCAGGACTCTCATTCAGGTTTGAACTGTTGCTTTTCCTACAAGAATAAGCGTAATTACTGCAGTATTCTTGTTTACTGCAGTATCCTTGTTTGTACAAACCCTATCAGAGAAGTTTTCTAAAATGGCATAACAACTAAAACCTGTGATTTGTTAATTTGCTTGAAACTTTACTTCAGGAGTGGACAATCTGAGGGCCACTGTTCTGCTTGGTTTACTACAAACCCTGCACTGCCCACTGCTGATTAGTGCATCAGGTATGTTAGGCCAGTCAGAAACTCTAAGTGCAGGTATGTTTAGAAAACAAGCAGGACAATGACCTTCAAGGACCAGGATTACCCCCCACTTACCTGACAAAATATTTTCAGTGTTTTCACTGAACAACTTAAACATGGTTTGGAGTTTTATTAAACTATTATTACACTATTGGTGTGTTTATATGTCTGTTACAGTAACTGTTGGTCATTACAGAAGAGTCATCAATTTTGGATTAGTCAGTCTTCAGTTAAAGACAAAGGGATAATAAAATATGGTGGAAAGCTGTCTTGAAACGCGCGTGTAAAACATTTATTGTTGGTTTGTATGAAAAACAACAAACATTGAGTCAGGCACATACACACAGTGATGCTGATACTTACACAAAGTATAGAAATCTCAGACTCTCTTTCTTATACTTATATACTTATACTCTCCACATCCTTGGAGCTGCTGGATTTTAGGGGGTTGATCTGCAGTCCCTGATTTGCAGGTCTTGAAATAACTTGCCAATTTAAGGTCCTATAGTTCTGAGCATGGGTATGGACAAAAACTTTTCTAGCAGTGAGCATTCACAATACTTCACCGAGCTCAGAATTTTAAAGGCCACTCACAAGGTCCCCCTCTCATTTAAAGCCTTATCTTATACCCCTTTTAAAACTCTTCTCTTACAGCCTTCCTTTCACAACACACATCCACTTTAATACCTTGCAAAAACCCTTTGCTGTCAATGCCTAAAGTCTTGAACCCATGGACGTCACTAAGTTCTGAGTCGAACCTCCAGATGCTCTGCCAGGATTTACTGCAGGTGCCTTCAGTTTATATTTCTTTGTCTTGGGTAACTGCTGCTGCATGTTTTGGGTCATTATCCATCTTCTCTGTGAAGCAGAATTCTACCAGTTCTGTAGCATTTAGCTGATTGTGAGCAGAGAGTTCTGTACACCTCGGAAATCATCCTGATACTGTCAGCAGCCACATCATCAATAAACACCAGTGAGAGTTGTTCAGGGAGAACACTGAAAATCTTTGTACTTTTATCAGACAAATAAAGATTTAAGTGAATTTACAAATCACAGATGTCAGCACTATCAATAACTAGTAACAAGAGCTGTGTCTCACATTGTCTGCAGGAAGGACGTGCAGCCTGAACCATCCCCCAGGTGAGTGTCCAGCTCCAGTTCTTATACCTGATGTCTTACTAAGACCAGGATTCATAGTGCTTTACTCTGATTAAAAACCTCTGACCTTCACAACATCTCATGTGGACCACTGAATCATGATCCAGATCTGTGTTCCAGTTTTGAGGTTAGAGCCAATGAGTCCGAAGTCCCAAATGATAAGTGACTATTTTAAGCATCTTAAAATATTTTATATATGAACTGGCCTTTAGACTATGTCTCAGGCTGGAGCAGCACTCTGATCCAACTTCCAACTTTATATTCTGATGACGATCACCCAAAAACATCATCAGCTTAGGTTTCTGTAGAGTTGAGAGGTCCTCACCCTGTCTCTAAGTCCAGAGATTCTGACATTAAAATTCTTTTTTGCAGCTTGTATCCACCATCTCAATGTTTTAGTCACTACCCAGAGACCAGGACCACAGGTTTAGGACTAAGACCAGCACCAACACTGCAGGAAAACACCTGACGTGCTTTTTGGGCCAATTGCACAGGGCACAGGTAGAAGTGCAGAATCAAACAGTTGGGAAGATGTCTGTAAAGATTCTCATCAAGGTCATAGTTGTCCCAAAAAATGTTATTCAGTGGCTAACAGTCTTGAATCTTGACTTTATCGTCGATCAGGACCATCAAGTACTAACCACTTGAGGAGTCCAATTCAATTAAATTCGATTCAATTTTATTTATATAGCACCAATCCACAACACAAGTAAAATCAAGGTACTTTACAACGTAAGTTTTAAGACCTTACACATTTATTAATATATACAGAATGATGTAGAAAACCCAACAGTCCCACTTGAGCAAGCACGTAAGGCAACAGTGGAGAGGAAAAACTCCAGTAGAACCAGGCTCATAGTGGGCGGCCATCTGCCTCGACCGGTTGGGGTTAGTGGACAGAGGAGAGAGAAAAGAACAACAGGCAACAGAGATCAATACAACAACAAGGAGCAGCAGGCGAGGCACTAGGCAGGTAGGCCGGCCAGACCAGCTACCACAGCTCCAAGGTCGAGGATACCTGAGGAAAGATACAGAGAGAGAGAGAGGACGAAGCACAACTAGTGGAGAGAGAAGAAACAAAGTTAATAAAAGGCAATGATATAATAAAGTGGACAGAGAGAGAGAAAAAAATAAAGGGTTTATAAACCTGCTACTTCTACTAGTCAGTCAGAATTGAGAAAGCGCTCTGTAGGGCAAACGTATTCAAGAAACTAAAACAAGTCCAGTTGTCACTGAAAACGCATGTGTTCACTGTGGCTGGCTGATGAATTGCCAGCAGAAGTAATAGGAGTTTAGTAAGTGGTCTTAAAGTGATATAAAGTACAATATATTACATTCAAATGTTATTAAGAAATGGTCAGACAACACAGGGTTTTGGGGAAACAATGATCAATATTTACTCCATAAGTCAGAACGATCTAGGGTGTGATTAAAACTGTGAGTGGGTTTATTTAAATTTCGAATAAATCCAATTGACTCTAACACTGAGTTAAATGCAGTGTTGAGACAGTTATTATCAACATCTACATGAATGTTAAAGTCACCCACTATAATCACTTTGTCTGTACTAAGAACTAAATCAGAATTAGAAATTCTGAGAATTCAGTTAAAAACTCTGAGTAAGGAACAGGAGGACGGTATACTATATTAAATAAAACAGGTTTTTGGCTCCACTCTGAGATATCAGGGTTTAAATGGTCTAATAAACTTGGCCATATTTTTAGAAATAAGAGCTGCCCCATCTAAAGTGGGACGGATGCTGTCTCTTCTAATCAGCCTAGGCTTTCTTCAAAAGCTTTTCCAATTGTCTATGTAACCCATGTTGTTATCGTGACACCACATATTTATGCAACTATACATGTGACCTTCCTCCACCGAGAAACCATTAAGGCCTGATACTCATACTAAACTTGTCCCTGGTGTTAAAATCGACTGTTGTGGTCTTGTCTTCATATTTGTGTAGATTTTAGGTAAATAATCCATCTGATGAAATGTCTGTGTGTCTGCCTGCAGTCAGAAGGTCAGTCTGAAGGAGAGGGTCTTCTCATCGCCCCGGAGTTCAGGGACTAAAGGGAAAGGTTCTCCTCAGCATGGTGAGTGTGAGAATTAAAATCTGTCTAAAAATTTTGACATTGGACAGTTCACAGATAATAATCTGATTACTGTTGTACATTTTTCTTGTGAGGTGGCAGGTCGGTCAGATCTGGGCTCAGGTTTGTTCCTCCTGGTAGGTTTTCTGTAATGAAATGAGAATGTGTCACACGTCTGCTGTTTGCTGCATCATGTCAGTAACATTTTTGCCTTTGAACGCAGACAGTCACAGCCTGGTTTCTGTAGGTTCATGTCCTCACCAACCAGCAATAACCAGATTGTTTACATATTTAGTACACATTAAACCAGTCAGGAGGAACTGGTATGAATGAAAACCTACAGGCTGGACTAACATGAATCAGGAACCAGTTACCAACAAGTTTGGATTTTAGCGTTAACGTGACCTTTCCTTCACTACTTTCTGTCTTAGTGGTTCCTTCAGCCGTCCCTGGTGTTGCCTCAGGTGTGGGTCCCAGTCCTGGTTTAGGTCCTGGAGTTCCTTGCTGCCCTGGGGGAGTCCAAGCCCTCCGACGTTCCCCCAGCATAGAGCCCAACCTGGAGGAGAGTCCCAGCAAAGTTCCAAAGAGTTGGAGCTTTGGAGAACGCAGCAGAACCCGACAGGCCTTCAGGATCCGGGGTGCTGCCTCCCGTCAGAACTCTGAAGGTAAGAGGGTAGGGGATTCCAACCAGTCAGAACAGTCAACGTGTAGTCACATCTCTGGCAAGTGGTGCTCCAACATGTTAGTCCTCTCATCCACAGCTTCTGAGTGACTGAACACACCTAGTCCAGCTAATCAGCAGTAGGTAGAACAGGCAAAGTTACAAAACCAGCAGTACTGTGTCCCTTGAAGACAAGGGTTAGCCAACCTCTGATCTACGATAAGGTCTTCATTGTTGACACATTGACTGCATCATGTAGTTTAGGACAGAACACTGCATATGTGCACTGTGCGTGAGTGCAGTGTGCTAGCATTATTTAGTATATTTATTTAGTAAAAGGGGGGGTCTGGGTGTTTAAGTTCCTTGAAAAAAACTCTACATAAATAAATTATTGTATATGGGCAAAACATGTATATGTACATATACATGTAGACATGTATATGATGTTAAGCAGCATCACTACATCTACTGTGGGGGCAACTCTCCACAACAGGCCTCAACCAGCCAAGGTACCAGCACAAAAACATACTAACCAAACCTCAAGTCACTCATAAAGTCATAAAGGCAATCATAAAATGCCTTACCAGACGGAAAACAACGGATGATGAGACATAATGAATGCTGTGGGTAACATCGCAGTGAAAATGGTGACAGTTCAAGAGAGGTTCAGAGAAGATTTTAAAAATGCTTTAATACTTTAAACCAGGGGTCGGCAACCTTCAGCATTAAAAGAGCCATTTGGGCTTGTTTCCCACCAAATAAAACACATCTGGAGCCGCAAAACCAGTTGATCCTAAAATGGAGAATACACCACACATATAGTTGCATTACACCAACAGGATGCTGTAGACAGGACAGTTGGGCAGACAAAAACGTAAACATTTGTAAACTCATCTGTTCAGTATCAACATATTTGCGACTTGTCATTTAAGGTGATTTTGAACATACGATCACTATGTAATCTGGTTCCAAATACGTTTTCTAAGAAAATGTTTTTGAATGCAGTTTAGTTGTATATGAATGTAAATTTGAGGAGACAGAAGACTAAAATTTGTTAAATTTATGAAATAAAGGAACTACAGACAGAAAACAACTGTCATTTTATTTCTATTTGTAACCCTTCTGTGCTCCTGTCATTCTCTGTGCCCCATCAGGAGCCACTGACACCAAGTGGGTGGTGTCAGTTCAATTTAACACAGCCTCACAGATGTTCTCACCACATGTTTGGACTTAAAGAGGTATAAACTCAGTGATTTCTTCCTGTGGCCCAGCAGAGTTCACAGTGCTATTTGCTCAATATCGCTTACATCTTTTGATTCCCAGGTGACTCAGTATGCTAGAGCCAAATTAATACTTCTTCAGCACTGGAAGCAAATTAATCTGTCCATGAGTCATGTTCTATTTTCACCAGAAACTTTTCTTTTTTTGGATTTATCCATGGTTAGCTTACCGGTGGTTGAAAGTTCAAAACAAGTCACTTGCCAGGCAGCAACAGGTGATAACCACTACAGAGCTCTGACGCAAATGATCTGCAAAATATTACAGCACATTTTATTGTAATGTTACAAGATCTCCAAAAAAATCATAACTATATAAACAGTTATGAATAAAGTAAAAAATAACATAAATTAAATTACCATTTATACACAATATTTTTTAAAGCCATCAGGAGCCGTGGCAGAGGGATGGAAGAGCCGACCCCTGCTTTAGACCTAACATGCAGGTCACCTGGATGAAATATTACAGTCCAACAACTCTGTCTAAACTGCATGATTCACTCACTTTAAGGAGATTGGGGACTGGACCCAACTTAGAGTCTGGGATCCAGGCCTGCACTCCAGCAGAGGTCTGAGGACTGTTAAGGGTGACTTCATCACTGTTTGAAGAGTTAACAATAAAATTCAATAAAATTAAACTAGAGCAGCAGGGGGGAGAAGTGGGACAGGACCGGAGGAGACAGGAGTCTTGAGAGGACACATCATCTCTCATCATTGTCCAGGAACTACTGGTTTATACTGGATCTGTCACAGTTTCACTCTGTTCCAGTATTTGTGCTATGTTATTTAACAGTTCCACTCTGGTTTCAGTTTTTGTGCTAAGCTAGGCTAACAGTTGTCCCCTGCTTTCTATTCGTTTGCTAAGTTAATAAGTTCCCTCTGCTATCAGTCTTTGTGCTAAGCTAACATGTCCCTTCTGCTACCAGTTTTTGTGCTAAGCTAACACGTCCCCTCTGCTATCAGTCTTTGTTCTAAGCTAATACGTCCCTTCTGCTATTAGTCTTTGTGCTAAGCTAACACGTCCCCTCTGCTATCAGTCTTTGTGCTAAGCTGGTTGTATGATGGCTGTATATGTAGAGAAGATGTAATAAATGTTGGACTGCTACTTTAAATCTTTAAATGTCCTAGTACCTGACAGGTAACAGTACTTGTTATTTGCTTGTTGATGATGAGTGTGATGCTCCTCTGATGAAGGTTTGTCTCCTCTGTCTCCTCCTTAGTGCTGATAGAGATGCAAGATGAAGAGTTCAGACAGAAGAGCTCCCCAGGTCAGCACACACTTTTTTAACACACACATTAACACGCTAACACACACATGTCAGGAAACTGAATAATTTCTTCAGTAATTGCATTTTTGCAAATTGCACAAGGCTTCAAATGACTAAATGTTTCATTGACACACTCATAGATGAGGCAGTCCGTTTTGCTCTGTTTTTCCTGTTGGGCGTTGGGGTCTGCCAGCTTCTTTCATTGCTTTATTAGCTAGGACGTTCTCCAAGTCGACTATAATAAAAGGGGAGGACTTTGTAAATCTGAATCTAGTTGTAGTCTATGAATCCAGAATTATTCCAAACCGTATATATACAGGGTGGGCCATTTATATGGATACACCTTAATAAAATGGGAATGGTTGGTGATATTAAAGTCCTGTTTGTGGGACATTAGTATATGTGAGGGGGCAAACTACTCAAGATGGGTGGTGACCATGGTGGCCATTTTGCAGTCGGCCATCTTGGATAAAACTTTTCTTTTTTCAATAGGAGCAATAGAATAAAGTTACGTTAAAACCAAGCACACCATTGTTTTTCTTGTGACATTACCAATAAGTTAGATGTGTAACATGGCCCTCTTCCTATTGAAAAAACAAAAGTTGTATACATCTGGACAGATCTCATCTGGTGCTGCCGCTGAGGAGCTTCTTACTTAGAGGTTAAATTTCAGTTCAATTAAGTTTTATTTATACAGTTCCAAATTACAACAGAAGTCATCTCAAGGCACTTTACAGTGTGAGGCCTGCCATAGATACGAGCGAGGCTTCACATAATGACTGTGTCCATGACCACTGCAGGTACGGTTCTTCTTGTCTTACAGGATTAGGAGGCAAATAAGGCTAAAACAGTAAACTTACTTATTTCTGGAAAGGCATGAAAAGCAGTATTATAAAGAGTAAAAGTACTGTTTCTATAACACTGGTCAACAGATTTTTTTTACCTGAATAAAGCTGAGTTTAGTTAAACTTCTCGCTTAACACAAGAGTGAAATCAGAATTTGTCTATCACATAAGGTAATAGACAACAGCATTTTGTATTTGACAGTATTTTATTTGCATATGGTGGCTCATGTTTCAGTCAGTGTATAAAACCAACTGGAAGCTGGTTGATTTGTCCTTCTTTTCTATTGGTCGAGGATACTGGTAGGCTCCGAAACCAACCAACCAACCTACTTTAAAAGCACAGAAAACTACATAATTTCATTAACACTGCACGTGATGCAACAAAATGATTAATTTTTGTGATCAGAAGGTCAGATTACATAAGAATAATACAATTTTGCCAAGGAGACAAATGTTTTGTTGACCAGTGTAATGAAATTAACTTAATTAAAAGTAAAATTAGTTCTTACGGTACTGTATGGACAGGATGGAGAATTGTTTTCTATGTTTGTTTTTTAACTTTATTTCCAAGTATATATAATACTGGCTGTTTGACAGAGGATACTAGGTAGATTCACAGCACAGCCAAAAAATATGTATTACATAAATTATATTAAATGTTTTATACCTTAAATATATATTTATATAAATAGATTAAAAGACAGACATCATATCAAGTCAGTGTTATAACAGGAAAGAGGAGGCCATATTAAAATGTTGATTCCCCTTATTTATGTTTCTACACAGCTCAAGCTCTATCAGGTCTTAGACCAAATACACACTGGGCAGCTGTGACTCAGGAGGTAGAGCAGTTGCCTGCCAATCGTAGGATCAGTGGTTTAATTCCTGACTCCTCTTGTCATATGTTGAAGTGTCCTTGGGCAAGACACTGAACCCCAAGTTGCTGCTGCTGCGTCAGGTCAGCTGCATAGCAGCACTGCCACTGGTGTGTGAGTTTGTGTGCTTGTGTGTGCGAATGGGTGAGTAAGAAGCAGTGTAAAGCGATTTAAGTACCAGTATAAGTGCAGACCATTTACAAAGAATAAACTGAGAATTTAACCTAAATGTGAAACTCTCATATATTCTAGATTCATAACACATAAAGTGAAAAATGTCAAGCCCTTTTTGTTTAAATTTCAGTGATTATAACTTGGTCATGGAAATCAAAAACCTGCCCTTGTCCTGACTGCAGAGAGTTTGAGTAAATTACTGTTCATACAGTATAAATACAATTTTGTTTCTAGTTCACCATCAGTCGTTGGGAAGACTGTGACTCTGACTTGACATTATTATTATTATTATTATTATTACTATTATTCAGAGGATGATCAATGACAAAATCCACAGAAGGTCACTGCTGAAAAGGCTGGATGTTCAGAGTGCTGTATTGAAGCATATTCATGAAAAGTTGGGTGTGATAGAAAAAGGTTCACAACCCCAGATGAAGAGTAGGTTTTTTGATTAGAGGTTTAACTACAGCTACCTTAAAAGCCTGTGGTACATAACCTGTTAATAGAGAGATTGATTTGCTCTAATATGGATGTGCTGACCAAAGGTAAAACATCTTTGAGCAGTCTAGTTGGGATAGGGTCTGTGTAAGAGACAGTAGATTTAGATTAATTTATTATTGAGATTAACTATATGATCTACAGGAAAGAAGCAGTCTAAGTAAGACTGAGGTTACAAACAAATCTAGAGCTGTTAGACAAGTGTATCTGTCCATGTCAGTTGCAGGAAGGATCTGATCAATTTTTACTCTAATAGTTATAATTTTATTTGTAAAGTCCTTACTACTGAGGGATAAGGGAACTGTAGGTTCTGCTGTAGGTTTCTTCCCATAAAAGAAGTGTTTTCTCTCCACTGTTGCCCAGTGCTGCTGAAGTGGGATTGTTGGGTTTTCTACATAATCATCAGGTCTTAAACCTTCATCTTTTGTGATTTGTTGCTATATAAATACTGAAAAAAAACTGAATTGAATTGAGTTTGAAGGTCTCAGAGTTTGAAAGGACTCTGGAGAGGCAGAGAATCCAATTAGCTTGAAGTCCAGAGTAACGTTTCCACAGTTGATGATTACAAACCATGCTATCTGCTAGTGTTGGCCCAGTGGGTCAAGTCCAAAGTCTATGCAGCATCTACCAGAAGATTTAAGAGCATTTCATACTTCTTTCTGTTGGTGAGCTTTATAACCAGCCTGATTTTCTTTTCTAGCAGGACCTAGCACCTGCTTGCAGCAACAACAACCACATGTTACTGACCATGATCTTACTGAGTTTGATTGGCCAGACAACAAACCTGATCTGAACCTAACAGAATCTGTGAACCACTCGACTAACAATACAGACAAGCTGAAGGCTGCTGTCAAGGCATTATGGTCTTCAATAAGGCCTCAACACAGGCTGATCACCAGGTGATATGTACAGTCACTGACACTGTGCAGTCAGAACCAGTCCCGAAGGACTAGGCAACCTTTCTCACACTGACCACACACGAAGATAGAGTGATCGTGATTGATGATGATAATGATGAAGATGATTGTGTTGCAGAGGCAAGCCTGCCAGGAGAAGACATGGCTGATGACAACAAGAGCTGCCATTGTGAGTTCGTCCCCCAGGATCTGACACCGGGGCTAAAGGTCACCATCAGAGCCATCTGGTACGAACCAATTTATTAATTATACCGTTTTTATCAGTTTTTCATCAGTCATCGCTTTACTCTCTTTTATTTGCTACTTATTATACACGGAATCATTCTGAGTTTTATTCACATTATTTTTTTGTTTTTTTATTTATTTGTGCTCACTCAGGGTCAAAGGTCACCATCAGCTGTTGGGTAAGACCAGTTAGTCTGACCTCCAGGTTGCTTCATATTTTTCTGTTGTTTCTGCTCCCCTGTCATGTTTGCTCAGACATTCCTTTGTTGTTAATATTATTACTGTTCCTGTTGGTGTTCAGTCCACAGATCCTGTCCTGTCAGTTTTTTCAGGATAAACTTTAGCCTTAGTTCTGTAGCTGAATTATAGTCTATATCAGAACCAGATTGGAAATGAACTGAACAGCTACAACATGGATTCCTAGATTTGATCTGTTCTGGTTCTGGCACAGAATAAGTGACTAATCAGCAGACTAAAGGCAAAACCCCCCTTCAGGACTATATCCGCCTGTTTTGACATGATGACAAATGGGTGTCCAGTTCGATCATTAGTTTCCCTGATGGTCAAAGACTAAAATGTCTGTGAAGCAATGTTTATGTTGGTTTGTCTTTTCAGCATCTGATGGCTGCAGATTTGTCCAAAGCTTAAATAAGGTACATCCTCCTCCAAACCCCAACCTCTACCTCCTCCTGACAGCTGCTGCAATGTTCAGGGTGTGCCCTGGGGTTTCCAGGATGCCTCCTCAGAGATAATGCCAGTCAGTTGTTAGTTTACAGAGTCTTTAGTCTACAGAGACCAGTGTAGACCCACTGTCAGATGATTCTGTAGATCTGTGGCATCATTCCAGTCTAAAGAGACCAATCCGGACCTGACATCCTATTTTTTGCTCTCTCAGCATCATGCGTTTCATGGTGTCAAAAAGAAAGTTCAAAGAGAGTCTTCGTCCCTATGATGTCATGGATGTGATCGAACAGTATTCAGCTGGACACCTGGACATGCTGGCCCGCATCAAGAACCTCCAGTCAAGGTAAGAGCCCTGATCCAGAAACTTTTAACCCCTGACCACTGTGATGTTGCTGTAATGCTGTCTGCTTGTCAGGGTGGATCAGATTGTTGGCAGAGGAACACCAATTGCAGACAAGGACCGCCCCAAAGCAGCCAGTGAGGAGCTTCCTGAGGACCCCAGCATGATGGGGCGGCTGGGGAAAGTGGAGAAGCAGGTAATCAATAGCAACGAGTTTGCCAACTTTAACACAAAAATTTAGCACGAAACGTGCCACACTCTTGATTTAGATTGGTCCTCTGCTGGTCTCCTCAGGTCCTGTCTATGGAGAGAAAGCTAGACTTCCTGGTCAATATCTACATCCAGCGAATGGGGATCCCTCAGGCTGAGACAGACGCATATTTTGGATCCAAAGAGCCAGACCCGGCCCCACCATACCACAGTCCTGTGGATCACCTGGAGAAGAGCCAGTCCATCTCTAAGATCCCACAGTCAGTGTCTACTCAGTTTTTGAGAAACCACCAGACCAGTGTCAGACCTGGACTAACATGAGACCACAACCAGTAACAGATTAGGTCCTGTATTAATCAGTCTTTTCAGTATCACTCCTAGGAAACTTGCTGAAAGTGAGCATGGGACTAGAAATACTCTGACCTCAGTGTAGGAGATAATTATGAAGCCTCCTACTCTTACTTTCAGGCTGCCTCCAGAGCTCTGCTACATGATGTTGGAGACAGGAATTATTTCCTACTCTGAGATGCTTTGGAAATTAAATGGGTCCTAGATCAGTAACAAACCAGACTAGTATCAGACCGTGATCAAATACAGAGTAGTGTCATAGCACAACCATTGACAAACCAGGACTAGTAATGTATCAGAACCAGTAAAAGTCCAGGACCGGGAACACAACTGTACCTTTCATTGATGAAATGTTTTGATCAATATGTTCATCTTGTTAACAGGATGTTGTCATGTTGTTGTTCAGGGTGTTGCCCAGTGACCACGTAGAGAAGACCCGTTCTCTGACAAAGATGGTCCGCTCCAGCAGCTCCACTGGACACAGGAACAACAATGCCCCTACCTGTCCCCCCTCCACCTCCTGGCAACCAATCTGCTCCCAACTTCACCAGCAGGCCCCGCCCCAGCGAAGCCATGGAAACACCCCAAGTCCAGTTGGAGACGGGTCACTAGTTCGACTCCCTCCTCCTCCGGCTGGAGAGAGACACAGCGGGAACCGATCAAACCGTCACAGTGCTGGTGACCGGGGGGGGGGGGACAGACCAGAGAGGAGAGGAGAGGGTGCCAATGGGACTGGAGGGGTGGAGGAGGTGAAGCCGGACAGTGACACTTCCATATCCATCCCATCGGTGGACCATGAAGAGCTGGAGCGCTCCTTCAGTGGCTTCTCCATTACACAGTCTAGAGAAAACCTGGATTTCCTCAACAATAGTTTCTACCCCTCCACCACTAACCTGGGAGACAACCAAGGGGGAGGCTCTGCCCACTGTGCCACTGTCCGGCACTACATCGCTGAGGGGGAGTCCGACTCTGACTCAGAGCTCTGCGTCCCTTCACCACATTCAGACCAGGCCTGGACTGGACCCAAGTAGAGCCAAGAGAAAACTGGTTCATATCCAAATTACAAGACTTAAAAAATTCACTGGAGGTTTAGAATGAAGCATCATTGGAACTTTAAGCATCAGTGTTTTTTAATCACAAATTCTTTTTCATGTTTGTCCTCACGCCTGATTGGTTCACTGCTGGGACATGCCCACGCTTCACTGGTTCACTCTTTGGACACGCTTGCGCCTGTTTGGTTCACTGCTAGGTTGCGCTTACACCTGATTGGTCGCTTGTTGACACGGTAACAAACATCCCCTCTTCTCCTGTTTATTAACAATGCATCATGGGAACTGACACATCAGCCTCAGCCAAAACCCTCGACTTCTCTGCAGTAATCCCTGTGATATCAGTTTACTCTGCCCTCTAATGGCTTTGTAACTAAAAAACAGACTGAACAGTTGTTTGAATTTCTTGTTATTTTATTCTGATTATGTTAGTCTAAAAAGAGGGGATATAAGAATGTAAATCTTTGGATAATGTTGCTGACAGATTTTACTAGCTGCAACTGGCTACCTGTCTAATCTAACTTTATTTAATTTCCAGCTGATTAAAAAAGAAATTCCAGGTGTTTTGTTTTAATTGAGAATGCCAAGTCTAACTAATGAAGAGACTGTCTCATCATCTTTTAGGCTGCTGAGATCCGGGTTCTGAGCAAAATGACGTGTAACACCAACGTGGAACATATAACAGGAGATACCATCTCAAACGATATATATCCCTGGTCTTTATGATGCTAACAAGCTAATGCTACCAATTTACACCACAAATACACTTTTAATTAATCCCAACAGACCTGCTGCCTAGTTACGGTTGCTAAACTGTGATTAGATGTGAATAGCATTGAACCAGAACTTGACGTTATAATTCACACATGTGAACATTACTATGTCTTTATGAATTAATCACCCAGCTTTCAATCAATAATTTATTAATCTACTCAGATAAAAGTAGTAAGAAGTATTAAGAACACTACTGACAATGTTTAATCCAGACAAAACAACTGACCACTGTGATACGATCTCCAGCTCCTCTGGTCAATATGTCAGATCTGGCAGAAGAAAGTCACTTATTACACACCTCATTTAGTTTCTCTCTCATTTCAGGAGGAAAACTGAGTCGTTATTCTGAGCATTGAGTTTACATGTTTAGAACCTGAGATTTGGACAGAGAGTTTTTAAAGGTCTACTTCAGTCAGTGCGATTTGGACAAAACACAGAAGGACTGACTCTTTCTGCAGCTCGGACTGTAAAACACAAACTGTATCTGTGAATATAATTTGAATCATTTTAACATGAATTAAAAACCTGATGTGACTTTAACCATCTTCATTTTTTTTGTTTTTAAGCTTTACCAGAACAAGTTCTCAGGGATCCAGTCTGTGAGGACATCAAACTGGACAAAACTGTTGTAAACTTTGGGTTTTACAAACTCCAGCCTCTTTTCTTTATACAGAATGAAACTTTATTTAAAATCTTTGTAATAAACAAAACTTTACTTGACAGAATATTTGGAGAAGATTCACAGTGACACAAAGAGATGATGTGGAGAATTCATGTGGCGAACACCTGGTCCAGGTCACTTCTTAAACCTGACAGACAAAACAGTGCATCAGTCATCTTTACTCTTAAGTCTGTGTGGGACACCCAGAGAGACAGGTAAAACTCACCTGGATCCACCAGGTCGCTTCCTGTCCAAACCGAGCCGCTTCCTGTCTGCAAAAGACGGCCTGGAACAAGACAGATATGCAACGGGTGTAGTGAGACACAGAGGTGAGATGGGTGTGGTGATAGACACAGCTACTTGATGTCAGCTGAACATGTCTGAGCTACATCTTTTCAGTTGGTGCAGAGACAGGTGTAGTGACTCACCCTGCTCTGTACTGTTTCAGAGCCTTGCTGTTGGTGTTGGTCAGCTCTTTATCAAACACCGATTTCTTGCCTCCCTTTCCAGCCTTCTGATTTGCTGCTACACAGACACAATTTAGTTTAGTGACATCATTCCCAGAACCAGTACCAGCACCAGTACCATGTTTGTGTACCTGCACTTGGTGTCTCATCATCAGGCATCGCTCTCGCTCTCTTCTGTCGTCTCTCTCTCTTTGCTGCCCGCTCAGCAAACATCTGAGCCTTCAAGATCTCAAACTGAGCGCGCTCCTCAGACTAAGACAGATGTAAGAAAGTCTTGATCGATTCTTAGAGCAGACTGAATCAGTTTTCTACTGAACCTGGTTCAAACATATCAAGTTTATCAGCTTCTGTTTCTTATGAATGAATGAAGAACTGGGACAATTCTCTGGAGTGAAGACAGATCACTCAGTTGGATTTTCTATCGATTGGTAAATTGATGGATCATTACCGTCAGCTCCTTCTTCCTGCCATCCTTCAGGAACTTTTCTCTTTTCTTCTTCCCTCTCAGAGCAAGATCAAACTCCTGTAGAGCCTTTGACACTGATGAAGAGGAGGACCATAAGTCAAAGTACTGCAGGATACTGATTAGTGCATTGAGTATCAGTGCAGTGTTGTTTGTATTACAAGTACTGTGTGTATAAGTACTCACTGCGACACTGTTTTCTCTCTTGTTGAGTCTGAAACCAAGTTCTCTGTGCCTGACTGTCAGAGCCATCGAGACGCTTCTGAGCCACACTCAACTACAGTGAGATGGTCAAAATAAGTCATCTTTAACCAAACTCCAGCTTCATTCTCCTAGTTCATGTTTGTAATTTGATTAAAGTTTGACTTTATCCCTCTCATCTCTGTTTTTAATAAAACTTGCTCAGTGAGAGTGTATTCATTATCTGTCAACTGAATACACAATGATGTGATTACAAAGTAACAGGTGTACAGTAGCTCAGGTTTGCAGGTGTACCTTGGCCTCAGATGCAGCCAGCTCTCTCTCTTCTCTCTCCAGCTTCATCACAGCTTCAACGTCTTTCTCCAGTTTAGAGATCAGGTCTCTGAACTTCAAGATCACCTCTGGAAGAGACACAGCTCATCTGTGAAAAACAGATGCTACCCTCCCTGCTTCCCTCAACCTTCCAGGTTCCCCTAACTACCCAGGCCCTCTGTGTATTTTCCTCCTCTCTCTGTTGAATGTGCCCGTCTGTCTGTCTCAAGTGAGAATACCTGGTGGCAGAACGCGAGCCTTTACGCTGTTCTTGGCTGACTTCACCACCTCTTTCAGCATCTTCCTCTCAGTCTCTCCAACCAGAGACACAGAACGTCCAGAACGTCCTGCTCTCGCTGTCCGACCAACACGGTGGACATAGTGTTTGACTGTGGACGGCATTGTAAAGTTTATCACCTAGAGACAGGTAGTAGTGGTGTTAGGGGAAAGAGATAAATAAAAATAATTATATATATATATATATATAAAACCACTGCAAATAGAACTATATAGAAAATCCAACAATCCCACTTGAGAAGAACTAGGTGGACAAGAAAACCTCCAGCAGAACCAGGCTCAGGGTGGGTGGTCATCTGCCTCTTAAACTGCTATAGATTGAGTCTGCTGGGGGACCTCCCACATTACACTCAGCTCCTCTCCTCCTTATCTCTCTCTGTCCACTTTATGACATCATTGCATGTTATTAACTTCTTCTTCTCTCTCCCCTAGTTGTGCTTCGTCCTTTCTCTCTCTCTGTAACTTTCCTCAGGTAACCTCGACCTGCTGGAGGTTTCTTCCGTTAAAAGGAGTTTTTCCTCTCCGTCTCCTAGTGCTGCTCAAGTGGAACTGTTGGTTTTTCTACATTATTCTGTATATACTTATATTGTGTAAGGTCTTAAACCTTAAACACTGTAAAGTGTCTTAAGGTGGCTCCTGTTGTGAATTGGCTATTTAAAAGCTATTTAAAAAAGTTGAATTGAATTAACACAGAAACCTAGTACCAGTCTCCTGCAGTAACCATTAAGGGAAGTGACTGACTGTTTTGACTCCATCAATGTCCAGGCCCCTGGCTGCCACATCTGTCGCCACCAAGATATCAATCTGTTCATCTTTAAAACGCCTGAAGAATGAGGAGAACAGAAAAACAATGACAGTAAAAAATACAGTTTTTCCTGCTCAAGTCTGTGGTTCTGTTTGCTTCTGTTTGTTTGCTTCTGTTGTTTGCAAGTACCTGAGGTTCTCCAGTCTCTGTGTCTGGCTAAGTTCTCCATGCAGTTCTCCGACCTTCAGGCCCATCAGTCCTAGCAGAATGTGTAGTCTGTGTGCCTGCTTCCTCGTCTGAGTGAACAACATCACGTGATCCTGGAACGTTCGAGTCAGCAGAGCTAATACAACACAGTCAGTCAGTTATCAATAGCACTGCAGTTTTATTAGTAGTATTGTAGTACTGTCAGTGCTTACCAGCTACCATGGCCTCTCTGTCTCCTTCTCTGTTTGGTCGGATTCTGATAAACTCCTGACGCAGGAATGGAGCTACATCAGTGTTGCTGTTAACGAAAACCCTGACTGGCTGCTTCAATGACACAGCAGCCAAGTCTTTCACCTGAAGACACAGTCATGTGACACACTGACACATCTGGAGACATAGCTACATAACACACTGACATACCTGGAGACACAGGTACGTACCTCATCCGTCATGGTGGCGGAGAACAACATGGTCTGTCTGTTGTAGGAACACAACCTTATGATCTCCTTCATCTGTTCCTCAAAGTATTCATCCAACATCCTGAGATACAGAGCAACACAAGTGAGACAGGTGACACATTCCTTTTTCACCAACCCTGTTCCAGTGCTGGTTCAGGGCCTATATTTAAACAAGTCAGTGTACTCCTAGTGCCGTTCCTAAGTCTGGATAAATGTGGAGGGACAGCTCATGCTGAGCATTTTGAAGACAAAGTTAGAGAGGCAAGGTTGAAATGGTTTGGACATGTACAGAGGAGGGACAGTAAATACATTGGACATGTACAGAGGAGGGACAGTAAATATATTGGACATGTACAGAGGAGGGACAGTAAATATATTGGACAAAGGATGCTGAGTGTGGAGCTGCCAGGCAGGAGGAAAAGAGGAAGACCTCAGAGGAGGTTCATGGATGTAGTGAAGGAGGACATGCAGACGACTGGTGTGACAGAGCAGGACGCTAGGGATAGAGTGAGATGGAGGCAGATGACCCCAAAAGGAAGCAGCTGAAAGAAGAAGCAGCTAGTTAGAAGCTAAAGCTAACAAAGGCTAACATTAGCATCCTACTTTAAAAACCCCAGCTCTGAACTAGCACCTAGTTCTTGTTGGTAGAAAAGATCTTTCAACCAGTCTCCTGCAGGGGTAAGAGTTTACCTGTCAGCCTCGTCCAGGATCAGGATCTCAATGTGAGTCAGTTCAAAGCTTGGAGTGTTGTGGAGGTGATCGATTAGACGACCAGGTGTAGCAATCAGGATGTCTGGCCCTGCCCTCAAAGCGGCCTCTTGTGACTTAAGGTCCAGCCCACCTGGAGACAGACCAGGACAAATTACCTGAGGACTAGACAGAGTCCAGACTCCAAGGTTCAGAGTGAATCCAGAGTCAACAGTGCAGAATGCTAACATAGCTTTTAATGCAGTGAGCTTTCTGCACTGTGTTTTAACAAACAGACAGTAAAGAGTAGCCAGTCAGTAGCCAGTCGTACCAACAGCCAGGCAGGTGGTGATGGAGGTGAACTGGGCGAGCTGTCGGGCCACAGAATGAACCTGGATCCCCAACTCTCTGGTAGGAACCAGAACCAGCACCCGGGTCACCTGAGATGTCCTGGGTTTGTAAACCAATCGCTCCAACACCGGCAGCATGAATGCCGCTGTCTTCCCTGAAGAGAGAGAGGAATTATTTCATCCATCAGTATGATAAACTGGTACCAGTTTGAAGAATTTGTCCCACTATATCAATGTTACCTGTCCCAGTAGCAGCACAGGCACATAGGTCTCTACCCAGCAAACCCACAGGGACACAGGCCTTCTGTATAGGGGTCGGCTGCTTGAAGCCCAGAGCTGTGATGGCCTGCATGGAAACAATAGGTCACAAATAACAAGACCAGGACCAGAACCAGGAGTACCACCAGCCTTCCTGATCTAAATCTGGTGAAGATTTATACAAACATGTTCTACGTGTTTTATCGTGTAGTGGTTTTTCATTCCACCATGGGACCAGAACAGCTGGGGTCAAGATCATTAAATCACTCAGGTAAAGAGAGGAGCTGAAATCTCATCAGTACCAGGTGGTTTTGGATAATGGAACAAGCACTGTTGGACCCAACAGACTCATCCTCCATAAAGGTGGATGAGCTAAAGACTGTTTCTGTAATAGAGGCCACAGAAGTTTTTAATTCATTGATTCCAGTCAGTTTTCTGAAGATTTAAGACACACGTTTTACCTTCAAGATGGGTCTGGACAGGTTCATGTCATCGAATGTGAGCTGATCATCATACTGAGACGCGTCTTCATAAAATGCCTCTGCAACCTAAACATAAACACAGCCGTTACCATGGTAACTGTGCATAGCAACCTGTGAAGCCATCAGCTGCCGATCCTCACCTCCTCTCCCGCCTTTCTCTTCCTTCCCTGTCGTCCTTTGTCTCTCAGGGTGTCTGACAGGAAACAAATATAACACTGAACTCCTATCACATTTCCTGTGTTTAAATTTAAAGGTTTAGTTTTACAAATTAATTTTTCCTTAATTATATTTAAAGTTTCAGTTTATTGACTACATTCTTAATCATGTTTGTTTCCTGTTAATCTTCAAAAAAAGGTCTTTGCTGGACTTACCTGATTTGGTGAGAATCTGCTCATCACTCGAGTCAAATTCTTCATCATCATCATCATCATCTTCTTCTGCAGCTGGTTTTCCATCCTGGTCTTCATCCTTATTGTCATCATCATCATCGTGGTTCTTCTCTGCAGAACCTTCAGCAGCTTCACTCTGAACGGACTTCTCCTGTAACAGCAACTGCATCTTACACAGGGTTTCCACATACTTTTTAAAATCAAATCAAAGTATAAATAATGACATTTCCACAGCAGCATCATGTTTTTATTCTAAAACATGATCAAAATATCAAATAGGAAACGTTAGTAGTTTCAAACTGAAACTTACCAACTGATTGTTCAGTGTCAAAAAATAAGACAAGTGTAATGACAAACGTTAATAAAATCCTAAAAAACTACAATTAAAATAGTCTGCTGGGTATTAGACGAATGAGACTCACCAGAAATATCTTTTCATTCAAAGTGTCTCTGGGTTTTACCAAACCATTAAGTCCGCCAAAGTTTAGTTTGAGGCTTCCAGCTGTATGTTGGATTATTTTCTGACAGTTCATTAAACACCTGTGGCCATCTGTCAGTAAAAGGACCTATGTAATATCTCTACAGTAAGAGCTTTTGTGCACATTTAATTATTAATTGTTTGCCAGCACAGAGTGAGGATCGGGTCACAGTGAAATGGTAAATTATGTTTTTCTACACACCGTCCTCATGCTGAGCTCCATACTGCTTATTTTAATTTTACTGTAGGTTTTCTTCTAACATGACTTCTCTAATCATTAACGCATTGTTGTTTGAATTTTTAAAAAAATCTAATTTACTTTCTATGGATCCGTGAGAGCCCTGACAGGAAGTACAACCTAAGCGGTCAGGAAGTACAACCCACCTCGACTTTCCTCTTCTTCCTGATTTTCTCTATCTTCTGATCCAGAGTCGTCACAGTTCTCTGCAATCCGAGAACACAGAATTAGAAACACACACCTGGTCCAGTCCGTGCAGTTACTGAGAAAACGTTTTTGAATCAGCTTCATGTTTCTACTGTTTCTGGTTCCTATGTTCAGAACAGTGAACATAATAAAATAATATAATTCAACACAAGCTGCTGTTGTGTTTTAATTTATCAAAGATTTGTAGAAAACTTACTGCAAACAAACAGAAAATATTGAATTATTCCTCCACCTAACATCACTAACAGCAACATGCTGCGACAGAACACAATTTAAGATCTGTCTTTTATAAAAAATACATATATATATTTTATATATCAGTAAATGATGAAGGGATATGAAGAAAAATGTTAGTTGTTCATGGTGAATATAAATAAAATCAGGAGTTCTTTCTGGACTGTTTCCAGAAGTGGATCCACAGTTTTCAGTCTGGCTCTCACAGAACGTTTAACACATTTACGTTCTAACAGCATCTTGCCCCAAATACTGAACAAAAGTTAAAGTGACCAGAATAAAAGTTGGAGATTATTATTTAAAACCCTTGAAAAGGTTTACAAAGACCTAAAATTTGTTTGTCAAATTTTTGTTTTTGTCAAACTGACAAAGCTGCTAGAAACATTGAGTCTTGTGGAACATATGAGTATTTTAACATTTGTTCTACAGGTTCCACTACAGGTACTACCTTGTTCTTGAGCTGTTTCATGACGTCGGCCATCACCCAGTCATCATCATTCAGTACGTCTCTCTCTCCAAACTCAAAGTCACAGTTGAAGTCTCTCGACCCCAAATTCTTGAACTTTTTCTTCCTGTTCAGTATGATCTGTTTCTCCTGAGACACACAGACACACACACACACAGTTAACACACACGTCCATGTTCTCCATGTGTGGAACTGATCCCAGCTTTAAGATGTGCAGCTCTGACAGTCGTCACAGTGACACATTTAAAGACACTTTCATGAGAAATTGTATTATTTAAACATATGAATGTTTGACTAGAGTAAATTTAAACTTCAGTTTCTCTGTGACGATGATTCAGTTTTAGATTTTTAACTGAAATAAACTGTTACAGAAACTCAGATCAATTATATCACCTTTATCTGTCCCAGCCTGGAGCCACCTCCCCCAAGTTATAAAACTCCTCCCTCCAGGCCTGCAGATCCCTTTTTCTCTCCAGACCAGTGTGAGAACGTGTGTGGAAGTTGAAATTCAGATCTATCAGCCTTATTTAATTTGATCCTTTTCTTATATGTTAATGGTTTGAACAGACTGAATGTTCTGTCTGTATTACACAGTCAGATTCTTGTTTAGTGAACCTGAAGACGACCTGTACCAAGACTGTGGATGTGTAAATGACGTGAGTCAAAGCTATCACCTGAGTTTCTTCATTCATATGTTCTTTGTTGACTCGTTTAATGTCACTGTGATATCCTCTGTTTATAGATAGATAAAATCATCCATTCATCCCTCCATCGTTTGGCTATTTTCATGTAGTTTTATCCTTCATTAATTTATTCTTCTAAACTTAGTCCTGAAGTTAAATGAGCTGAACCAGGTCCATATATGAGACATCATTAAAATTATGTTTTCAAATTTTTAATTTCACTGCAATTTGTTAGGTTTTTTCCTACTTGAAGTACAAAAACATTTATTTCTCAGGTCTCAGGAGGATGGTGACGGTGTCACTGCTCGTTTTCCAGAACCTCGCATGTTTGTATCACGGTCCTGGTCTCTTGAACCCAGACCAGTTCCAGTACCTAAACTTTTTGATCTAGCTGTAACACGTTTGTTCATATCCACTAAAACCAGAATCCAAGTCACACATCTGATTCTGGATTAAACGTAAGTTCAAAACCTTCCGGATCAAGCTCCGACAAATTTACAGTGTTCTATCCGAAATCTGGTTCACAATCCCGCGGCCTTGACGGCTCGGTTCACCGGAGAGAACTCGGTAGTGTAGCTAGACTAACTCACCTCCTGCTCAGACTCGGTGTCGGGTTCCTCCGGACTCTGGTCCTCATCCCGGATCGTCCCGATTAGACCCAGTTGCTCTAACATGGCGGACGCTGGTTACTTTGCCAGAGACAGGACTGTGGATGAGTAGTGCAAAGGAATTAAATCATTAAATTAAAGAAGGTTCTGATCGGTTCTGTGCAGTTTTTTCTTTACTCACAGACACACGTGTGTTGACGGAAACAGGAAGTGGATTCAGTTTGGTTCTAGTTCTTCTTCTTTGACTGATAATTGTTGACATTTATACCGCCCTCTCCCGGACAGTGGTAGGTTACAGCAGATTTCATTCAGACGAATCTTGCTTAGCCTGGAAAGATAGTTTAATAACGTATAAAAAAAGCCCTCCCTAAAGCTAGAACCACACATTATTCCTCATTAGTTGAGACAAATAAGAACAAGCCCAGGTTTCTTTTCAGCACTGTAGCCAGGCTGACAAAGAGTCATAACTCTGTTGAACCTACAATTCCCCTATCTCCCAGCAGTAATGACTTTATGAATAAAATTACATGGACTCATTTGTCCAGCAGCTCTACATTTGTTTGGAAGACTTACTGAATTTCTTATTGAATTTCCCGGAGGAACTTTCCCGAGGGATTAATAAAGTATCTATCTATCTATCTATCTATCTATCTATCTATCTATCTATCTATCTATCTATCT
>JAUYWH010000022.1:25449245-25462562 GCA_034779795.1 Ctenopoma multispine
AGGCTCATAGTGGGCAGCCATCTGCCTCGACCGGTTGGGGTGAGTGGAAAGAGGAGAGAGAAAAGAACAGCAGGCAACAGAGATCATTACAACAAGGAGACGCAGATGAGGCACTGGGCAGGTTGGTATGGCCAGTTTGAATCCAATGAGATGTTCCAGTATGTGTAATACTTTACTACTTTACTTTACTTGGCAGATGCTTTTATCCAAAGCGACTTACAAGGAGAAGACACAAGCAATCACCATTTGGTTTCTGTAAATTCTGAGTTACTACAAACTAAAATCCCTGATAAGGCCTAACTTGTCAAGATGAAGAACATGCTAGGAATTGTTAAGTGCTAGAAAATTTTTTTCAAAGAGTTCTCAAATGTTTTTAAAAGGTAGTGATAGTCTTAGCTAGTCGAAAGTCGTTCCACCAGCCAGGGACAAAAAAGGAGAATAGACTTGATGACTCTGAACCATGTCTTAGTTATGCTGCTATAGATTTAGTCTGCTAGGGGACGTCCCACATTACACTGAGCTCCTCTCTTCCTTTTCTCTCTCTTTCCATTCTCATGTCATCATTGCATGTTATGAATTTTGTTTCCTTTTCTCTCCCCTCTCCCCTCTCTCTCTCTCTCTCTCTCTCTCTCTCTCTCTCTCTCTCTCTCTCTCTCTCTCTCTCTCTGTACCTTTCTGCAGGTGTCCTTGGCCTCAAAGCTGTGTTGCTGTGATTGCAGTCGCTGGTCCTACCAACCTGCCCAGTATCTCATCTGCTCGTCTTTGTTTCTGTTATGACATCTGATATCTGCTGTTATTTTCTCTCTTCTATTTCCACTCACCCCAACCGGTCTAGGCAGATGACCTCCCACGCTGAGCCTGGTTCTGCTGGAGGTTTTTCTGTTAAATATATATATTTATATATATTATAAATATACAGTATATATGTATATTTTGCAAGGTCCTAAACCTTGTTATGTAAAGTGCCTTGAGATGACTTTTGTTATGATTTGGCGCTATGCAAATAAAGATTAATTGAAAATTTGAATTTAATTGTTTGTCTGAGTGCTTCATTGGTTTCATCTTAAACCAAAATCGTGACAAAGAGACACAGCATCTCCATCCATAACTTTGCTGATGACATTCAGTATTATGTCTCCTGATGACATCGGACCTATTGATGTTCCTTTCAAATGGTATTTTAGACATTTAGTATCTGGATATCTGATTAAGGTACTGATTGAGCTGCAAGATCATCTTTGAAACAGACCTGCAGAAAACTTTAACACTCGACACACTTTCATCGTCTTAAAAATATTACTATGTTGCAATGTTTTCTTATTCTGACACAGAGAGACAGACTGAACTACTGTGATGCTCTCCTTTGTGGTCTGTTCTCTGGGCAGACCAGAAAGGAGAGATAACAGTGGTTTATCCGTTAGCTTCGTCACTTTGCTTCGTTATGAGGAAGGAAAATGGCCATATCTGTGAAGTGATGAAGTAGGCTGTTGTCTGTAATACTGTATCTGTCTGTGTCTAATGTGTAGAACACGACTGAACAGGAAACAGCTGAAGTTATTGAACTTTATGTATGAAACAGATTTTCCTGGAAACAGTTGTGTCAAAGTCACGGCGACCTCACTGTGACTTTTTTAGGTTAACTTCCTCCCTACAGTGTATCTGAACACACACATAACAACCTGACCTAACCCCCTAAACAACAAACAAGAGGTTAATGGGTCTTTTCAACACATCCGTGTTCTGGACACAATCATGTCGTTTTTCAGTGAAACATCAGAGATGTCAGAGAAAAAAAACAGACTAACCCTTCCAACTTTTTAAATTTACTGCCATTAACACACATCAACAGGGAATTTAAAATGTGTGACAACATCACCTGAAGAACTGGATTTCACTTGATGTACATGCATATATAACAGGACACATGGCACATGGGTACAAACGCATTTACCTGTATATATATTTATAGGACTCACTGGTTAGAGGGTTAGGGTTAACCCTAACCCTGATTTAGATAAACTGTAACTGCTGTCCATCTTCCTATAAAAAAAGCAGTCTTTATAATTTTAACATCAGTGACTGCCAGTGGGGTGCTCAAAATGTTATTTTGATACAACCCAAAATCCGGAAAAGTTGGGACGTTCTTTAAATTTGAATAAAATTAAAACTAAAAGACTTTCAAATCACATGAGCCAATATTTTATTATTTATTATTACCATTCTTTCCTGTTATAGTTTTCCAGTTGTTGAAGTGTTTGTGTTTGCCTTTGTAGTGTTTTTTATTTAATGATGCGCCAAATGTTCTCTGTAGGTGAAAGATCTGGACTGCAGACAGGCCAATTCAGCACCCGGACTCTCAGCTGAAGCCATGCTGTGGTAATAGCTAATAACTGTAGGAATGAAAACAATTGCTGACGTTATAAGTCACAGATTTACAACAATTTAATGTGTGACTATTTTACTTAGTCCAAATATTTTTGAGGGTCTATGAACAAAAATGGTTGTAATTCCTACTGACAGTCTAGACTTTAACCTCAACCTTGTTTGTTGTAGTGGGAACAGAACCGACATTATAGAAACCGTTACTGACTTGTGGAACCACTGTGGTACTCAGAAGGTAAGAAAAACAGGAAAACACACTCTGCCTCCTAGGATGGGGGAAGGGGTGTGTGGGGGAGGAGTCAGTCCCTCGGGATAAAACTCTCCACAGACAGAACAGAGACAGGAAAACAGGACCAGAACAGAACAGAACCTGATCCACTCTGGAAGCATCTGATCTGGAACCATCAGTCTGCTGAACTGTGAGTTTCATCATGTTCATCTTTCACATTCAGAGCAAAGTTCAGCTGCTTCTGAGTCAGATCCTGAAACACAGAGAGAGAGAGAGAGAGAGAGACAGACACAGACAGACAGATACAGACAGGTAAACGGGACTCGTCATGGACAGGTGAGTAGAATATCAACATATATCTGACTCTACCCTGTGTGAAACTGGATCAAGACAAAAACCTTTTTGTTTATCTGCTGGAACTAACGTACAGGACTGAGACCATGGGGAGAGAAAGAGGCTGTAGCCGTTCAGTAGCCGGCACTGGAGCTTCTGCTCACTTTAAACCTTTTCAACCTGTATTTGTTTAGACTGTGTCAAACTGTCCTGTTAAAACCAGCTGAACTCTCAGTGATCTGCAGTGAATTCTGGATGTTAAGACCAACTGTTTCTGTTTTACTGTGACACTGAGGAAAAGTTAAAAACATGGAGATTCTGAATGAGGCTCTGCAGCCTCAGTTTATCTGATTCCTCAGTGGATCTACAGAGGTTTACTCTTTCCTCAGGAAAGTAAAATCACACTGAATCAGATTAACATGTTTCATGTCAGATGCTCCATGACTGATTACGGGACTTAGCTCAGGGGTCAGGGGTCAGGGTGGGTCTGGACTGTGAATCATCTGATCTTTTTAATTAAAGGTTAGCAGTTAGTGGTTAGCGGTTATTCAGACACCCAGATGTGGTCCTGCAGCAGCTGGATCCGCACTGACCTGTAATTACAGGCAGATTACAGGCTATGTGTGGTCCTGGATGTCTGTATTTGCGAGGACCTTCTAAACATTTAAAGCTTTTGTCCTGATGATTAAAGCATCTGTGTGTTTCACTGTGTGTTTCCTGTCTCTGTGAGGACCAGTTTCGGTTTTAGAACATGGGATTGAGTCTGGTCTTTGGGGTTCAGCTGGGTTCAGGCTGGAAGGTAAGGTAAGATAACAAGTTCACTCATAACGATAGAAAGACTAGTGTGTTCAGGCGTGTCTGGTATCTCATTAGCAGTAGGTGATGTGGATATGGGTACAAGCAGTCAACTGAAATGAATCAACTGAAAGACGTCAGTTGAAGTGTGAACACTGAAAGCAGCTGATGTGAAAGTGATAAAGTGGTTAAAAGGCTGGATTAGTTAGAAGAACTGGAGCTTGGTTATATAACAACATCAGATCACAAATGTTCAGTTAAAGGAGAAAAACTGTGCAGACAGGTGAAAGTTACAGAATGTGGGTTAGTATGAAGTTCAGAAACAATAGGGACAAATTTATACTGCGTCTCTTCCTGTCCCGGATCCGTTTTGTTTTACAGCAAGAAAAACAGGGTCAGGGATCTGCTGGGAGAGAAAGGACACTGTGGTGGAGGGGTGGGGGTGTGGGGTGTTGTGCAACAGAGGTTACATCAGTTCAAGTTGAGCAGGGTTGATAGGGATAAATATTTGGCTACAGAGGCACAGGAGGGACAAAAATCCTCAGATCTGTCTCATCATGACCTCGGTCCACTGCTGCAGTTTCCTGTTTACACCAGGAGACTCTTTGTCCTTGTGTCCTCTGTAGTACATGGTGACAATTACCTCAGAACCAACAGAACCGAGCGCTTAAAACTCAGGTCAGGTTTTTATTTTTCGAGCAAACAACCTGCATCCAAGGAGAGACACACAGGAAGCTGCTCAGGGTCTAAACCACCTACATATTTGCCACTGCCTGCTGTTAAATTCTGTAATATAGGAATTATTTCAAGAGTCTTTTCCTCTGCTTCATCTTAGTTCTCGCTAAATTTCATCAGTCTCAACCCACATATAATTGTTAAAGTAATTAACAGTAGGGTAATTCAGAGAACACAATTATTTTCTGTGTGAGAGGCAATGTGAACTTGAACAAACTGAGTCTGGACCAGTCCCATCCTTACCAAAAAAAAAAGTATACTTTAAGTTCGTATTATTAAGTACACTCCAAGAATATTTCCCAAGTATACTCCCAAGTATATATATTATAAAAATAAACTTTACATATATTCTTGTTCACTATTAATGTACTAGTATACTTATTCAGTTTTAAAGAGTATACTTTGTATATCTAGTACAAATACCAAACATAAAAGTATACTATTAGTTTACTTGTAGTATACTTTAAACCTACTTTTGAGTTGATCATAGTTACTAGAATATAGTTGAAATGTGTATTTTAGTTTCCCATGTTACAAATACTTCTCAAGTCACCATTTAGTTGTGTCAAAGTCACGACTATCAGAGTTCTTCATTTGCAGAAACCATGTTCATAGTTAACCTGTCAGGAGTAAAAATTTAATGCTCACCCTTCTCACTTATGATTTTAACTCCCATAATTACTCTATTCAAAAGGTAAAAACACATTACACAGTAACTTCTGACAAATTCTTTATTTAAAACATGAATTATTTGTTTAATAGTTATTTATTTGCACAGTTAAATCGCTGAAATGCATGCTGGGTATTTCTTTGTACTTGTTAGTATACTTCAAGTATACTTCAAGTATACTACATACTACATAGTATACTACAAGTACTACTACACCACAAGTATAGGCTAAATGTACTTACACAGACTGAGAAATTAGTCAACTCCTAAACAGTAATGAGAACAGTAATGTAATGAGGATTATAATTAAGAAACAAGCAGTTATAAGAGACATTCTCTGGTTGGCTGAGACCTTAAATGATGATAGGGTGAAACCCTATGATTCATTAAATGTCTTAATACTCAAACCCATATTGAGCAGAACCAAAATCACTGAACCCACCTGATAAAATAGAGGCTGCATCGAGCCTCTCATCAATGGTTTCATTTGAAGGGTTCTTCTTCTGTGTTTTTTAGGTTGACATCTTCTGCTTCAGAATGACTTCCTGTTTATTGGTGTTCCTCTTTTTTACTTTGGTGTCCTCAATCATGGCCATCTCTGAACCTGCTGGCTGCAAAATTCGCATCACTGATAAAGGACTGGACATGCGTAAGTATATATATACACTGTATGTATTTAAAATTTGGAATTCATCTATAGTCTGATTTGTGTATAATTACTTGTGTCTTGTTATCATCTGGAGATATTTGCCATCCAATCTATGTTTTCTAAAAATAGAGCCAGACAGGAGTGTGTAGAGGAAAAACAAAATTGTACCTAAAATTGAGCCTTGAAAAACTCCTCAGTTAGGGGTGCAGATGAGGAGAATTGAGAAGTGTGTGTGTGTGTGTGTATGTCAGTGTGTGTGTGTGTGTATATGTGTGAATGGGTGAGTGGGAGAGAATCATTTGAACAAGTGAGTTTTCAAATGTTTTTTAAAAGTGGTGATAGTCTCAGCTAGTCGAATGGAACAGGGCAAGTCATTCCACTACCTTAGAGAGTGTTGATGTCTCACCTCCCCACGATACCTGGAAAGACCTGTCTTGAAGATAAGAGGAGAACCAATTCAATATGTTTCCTGTAATTCCTAAATCTGACAGCGTGGTGAGAAGAATCTGGTGATTAACCGTCTCAAAAGCGGCAGATAGGTCCAGCAGGATGAGGACAGTTGATCTGCGAGCAGTTCGCAGCACGAAGATCATTTACCATTGCCAGGAGGGAGGTTTCAGTTGAATATCCTTTCGTATAGTATAATATAGTATAATATAATCAGTTACTGATGTTGCGATACCTGCAAAAAATGGGCACAGACGTTTTCACCTTAGAGATGTTTCATATGGACATTTTACTGAGAGATGTCTACAAACTCATAAGGAAATAATTCTACATCCAGCTGGAAACTCCAAACTAAACTTTTGTGACCTATTAATCAATAAATCAGAATATATGTGGACTGAGGAGGTGAGTCTCATTCATCTGACAAAGTCTGATGAATGAGACGCAGACTCTTATCTCAGTTTGTAACAGATGTGAAAACATAGAAAAATATGAATGGGGCAAAGCTCAACATACAGAAAGGTGTTCTGTGATTATGGTGAATGCTGGTCTTTCTTTTGTTCCATGTGGTTTGTGGATCAATATTGTTGATCAAATGTGGAGAAAGGTTGATGTTCAGATGTTGTCCTGTCCTGTGTACAGATAAAGCTTGTCTGTATTTATATTTTTTATGAAAGAGGCTTTGAGGCTACGTCTTATTTTGCGTGATTTCTTAATAATAAGGTTAAGACTGTATTATTTAATGTTAGGAACTGAGAAAAACTATGTACAACCTGAATTCCAGAAAAAGGGACGTTCTTTAAATTCGAGTCAAATTAAAACTTTCAAATCACATGAGCCAATATTGTATTCACAACATAACAAATGTTCAAACTGAGAAATCTTACAATTTTATGAGCTCAATTTAAATGAGCTCATTTCAAATTTGATGCTTGCTACAGGTCTCAAAAAGTTGTGACAGGGGCAACAAATGGCTGAAAAAGCAAGAATGTTTAAAACGATTCAGTTGGGAGAACGTCTAGCAACTTGTTAAGTTAATTGATATCAAGTTTGTAATATGATTGGCTATAAAATGGATGTCTTACAGATGCAGTCTCTCAGAAGCAAAGATGGGCAGAGGCTCTCCAATCTGTTAAAAACTGCATAAAAAGATTGTGAAAACTTAACCAAATTCAAAAGGCTTGCAAATCTCATCATCTACTGTGCATAACATAATCAAATTATTCAGAGAAACTGGAGATATTTCGTGCGAAACGGACAAGGCAGAAGATCTTTATTGGATGCCCATTGTCTGACGACACCGCATCACTCAGCATGATTGTGTCAATGTCATTACTAAATGGACCCAGGATTACTTTCAGAACCCACTGTTGGTAAACACAATCCGCCATGCCATATAAAGATGCGAACTAAAGCTCTGTCATGCAAAAAGAAAGCCATATTTGAACATGGTCAATAAGTGCTGTTGTGTCCTGAGAGTCATTTGAAATGGACTGTTTCAAATTGGGAAAGTGTTCTATGTTCAGACGAGTATAAATTTGACATTATTGTTGGTAATCATGGACGGTGTGTGCTCCAGGCTAAAGAGGAGGGAGACCTTCGAGCATGTTATCAGTGTTCAGTTCAAAAGCCAGCATCTCTGATGTAGGGATGTGTGATATATATCATTTTCAATAATATCGAAGTTCTTATTTTGATGATAAGACAGAACGCATTTTTGAGTTATCGCACGTGGCAATAAACAGTTTCTGAAAACAGTTTCTAAAAATTGATTATGCGGTGGTACTCAAGTTTTACTAGTGCACCTGTCTGCTCTAGATTGATGCAGCAGCATCTGTCGCTGAGCTATGTCGAAAAACAGAGAGTGAGACAAACAAACTAACAGCTTTGCAGTCGTTGTCGTCTTCCTCTTCAGAGCGGATGATCAGACGGTGGTCTCGTCTCTCGCCTGGAGATGGTTTGGTTTAAGAGGGAGGATGTCAGACAAGCCAGCCTAATCTGTCATTTATGTAGAAAAGTGGTTGCAATGAAAGACGCCACAACAACAAAACTGTTTTACCATCTCCAGACCAAACACCGGACTCAGTACGAGGGAACATTAAACACTTTGGGGTCTGACAAATCCCTGGGAGCAGTGACGGCAAAAAAAAACCCCAAAAAACACAATCACAGCAACAAACTTTGGTAGAGTCGTTTGTGAAAAAGAAACTTACTAAAAGTTAAGACATAGCCAAAGTGGTCACAGTGGAACCTTGGATTGCGAGCATAATTCATTCCGCAAACATGCTCATAATCCAAAACAAAATATATCAAAACAAATTTCTCCACAAGCCACAATGGAAACTCAGATTTTTTGTTTCACAACCCAAAAATATTTGTATAAAAATTAGTAATACAAAATATTAAATAAAACCAGTCAAACCAGCATTCACTTACTGGATTGAATCGCCCCGGCCAGCGCACTTTCACTACTTCACTTATTAATGAAAACTGTTAGCTTTACATTTGCTGTAGTTATTGAGCAAATGTAAATATGCAAACATCCCTATAAAATATACTGTTCTGACCGATCCTGACTAATCATGAATAATTAGTGAAGTTAGTGATGTTGCGAGAGCTGCAGAAATGCGTACAGAAGTTCTCACTGTGGAGACGTTTCATATTGATCCTTTTACAGACTCACAGGAAATAATTCTACATACAACTGGAAGCTACAAACTAAACTTTAGTGATTTATTAATGTTAATTAATGTTCTGAAAAACTCAGATTAGGCTGGAATTAGGAGACGATAATTGTGAGTCTCATTCATTTTATACGCTGTGAGAAGTTGTGATCACATGAAGCTCCACAGACAAAGTCTATACATAATACTCATTTTGAAGACCTGTTATTCCAAAAGCACTGTTTACACATTTTATCTGTGCTGTTTCTTTGGTATTTTCACAGTAACAGTAAATATCCTATTACGGAGCGAACAGATCAAACATAAGGTTTAAAACTTTTTGGTTATTAAATATCTTCCAATTATCGTTATCCTGAAAATGTTAAAAACTATCGTGATAATATTTTGTCTATATTGAACACCCCTACTCTGATAGTATGGGGGTTCATAAGCGCATACTATATGGGCAGCTTGCATGTTTTGAAAGGAACTATGAATGCTGAAAGGTATATAAAGGTTTTAGAGCAACATATGCTCCCCTCCAGACAACGTCTATTTCAGGGAAGGCCTTGTGTATTTCAGCAGGACAATGCAAAAACACATACTGCAGCTATTACAACAGCATGGCTTTGTCTGAGAAGAGTCCGGGTGCTGAACTGGCCAGATCTTTCACCTATAGAAAACATTTGGCGCATCATAAGACAAGACTTTATTGATCCCACAGCTTTGCTAACATCCTCCTCTCGCCCACCACCACCACAGACTCCAGAGGGCATCCCAGTACAGAGCTAGACCTCCGCACCAGTTTGTCAATCCTGCTCCTATCCCTGTCTGTGCATCCGCTTCCCCAGCAGGCCACTGAATAGAAAAGTGCAGATGCTACCACAGTATCATAGAATGTCCTTAACAGAGTCCTGCAGACTCCCAAGGACCTCAGTCTCCTTAGCAGGTCGAATCAATTCTCGCGCTTCTTATACAGGACGTCTGTATTTACAGTCCAGTCCAGTTTTTTGTTGAGGTGAACACCCAGGTACTTGTAAGAGTCCAGTGTCTCAATGTCTTTTCCCTGGATGTTCTCCAGTGTTGTAGGGGGTGACTTCCTCCTGAAGTCTATGACCATCTCCTTCGTCTTGCTAGTGTTGATTTGGAGAGCATTGGTCTCACACCAGCCGACAAAGTCTGATGACCCCCCTGTATTCCTGATCGTTAGCTTAATTAAATCTTATTTATAAAAAGAAAAAAGGGTCCGTGACTGATGACAGCACAGCTAAACATACACACTCTTATGTGTCATCTGTGTTACTGACAGGCTGGAAAAAAAATAAAAAGAAAGAAAGTCCCTAGCATGCTGATCTGTCTGAGTTGCTGACTGTATGTATAGTTTGAAATACTACTGTATCAGTAGTAGTATTAGTAACAGTCTGTGTTCTGTGTTCACAGTTAAATTTGAGACTCAGAAGTTTGTTGAAGAGGAGCTCAGTAACATCACCATGCCAGAGATGAAGGGCAAAGAAGGACGCTTCCAGTACACCATCACTGAGTATAAATATTACATACTTTATATTTGATGTAATGCTTTAATACAGAATATTCAATATATGTACAAATACTTTTTCTCTGGTCTGTTGACAGTGTGAAGATAACAGAGCTGAATCTAACTCATGCCGAGCTATTGTTCATCCCTGATGTGGGTTTGTTGTTTGATGTTCAGAACTCATCTATCTCACTGAGTTTCAACCGACAGATCCTCTACTGGTTCTTGTACGTTCTCCCACAGAACACAGATGCATCTGTAATATAACAAAGATTTAACTCTAACAACAAAATGTTACCTCTTATTAGATTATGATGAAAATTGGTAGTTGAGAGTGTTGGTAAATGTTGATGATGAAGATGTTGGTAATAATTAAAAGTTATTTGTTATTTTGTCATCTCTCAGTTTTGACACAGGAAACATTAACGCATCAGCTGAAGGCGTGAACATCAACACGGCACTGAACCTGATCAGAGACCATGAAGGACGACTGAAGATCAACAACATCACATGTGACGCCAAAATCAACAAAATGAAGGCAAAGTTCAGCGGAACGCTCGGGTATGACACACTGACATAGCTATCAATAATAATTATTGATTATTTTATCAGTAAGTTTTCCCCATGACCACAGTGTCAGCCAATCAGAAAACTTCTGCTTTTTTTTCAGGAGAGTTTATGACTTCCTGGGTCGTTTTCTGACCACAGGCATGCGCTTCCTCCTCAACCAACAGGTCTGGTACCTGTCTTTCTGTGTCACTTGTCTCTAAGCTGTCTCTCACTGACCTTCCTGTCTCTCTCTGACCTGTCTGTCTCTCAGATATGTTCTGCATGGACCACACTGTTCTGGTGTGAACTTGATGTTGGAAAGATGTCTGTCTCTCTCTGCCTTGTATATATGACTTGTCTGTCTCTCAGATCTGCCCGGCCCTAAACCACGCCGCTCTGGTTCATGTAAACTCGATGTTGGAGACGATCCCTGTGAGGTCAGAGGTTGATCAGTTTATCGGGATTGATTATTCTCTGATTGATGATCCAGTCGTAACGTCCCGGAGTCTTGACATGCACTTTAGGGTCAGACTCAGATTCCAAGATACAGTTTGACGTCATGCTACCTGTGTTAGTGTGATGTGAACTCAGATCATGTTATGTCTGCAGGGGATGTTTTTCGCCCTGTCTCATCAGAACCACACATTGGTGAACTATGCTGTAGACCCTGTCATCAGAGAGTATGACAGGATGGTTTACCTCGCTTTGTCCGAGTTCTTCTTCGACAGTGGGATGTTTGCGTACTACACGGCAGGAATCTTCCAGATGGATATTGTCAACGAGAAGGTCAAAAAGCAAACCGCCACCTAAACACAAAATAGAATGTCAAAACTTCCACAGAGGGGTTAGAGTTCTTAGGAAAAAAAAGCTCATGACCAGAAGGTCACCAGATCAAAAAACACAGCCAGTGTAAGTGTGAAGCTACAACAATCAAACAGGCATTGTTGTAAGTTCACACTTCAGAAGAACTAGCTCAAAATTAAAATCACACATATTATCATACCAAAAAATGCTGTTCAGTGGTAACTTTCTTTATGTTCTTAAAGTCATTTCATGAACAATGAAAGTCCAGCATTTCTTTTTAGATAACCATGACCTGGATGACAGGAAAAATCTTCACAGACATACGGTTTACCCAAAAATTGCTGCAACTGTACTTGCTTTAGGTTTTTGAAGATGATTACACTTCCATTCAAAATGCTTCATCAGTTCTAACCAATTGGCTGTGCACATTTGAGATAACCGTGGCCTGGATGATTTAGAATTCTAACAGATGCCAAACAGATTAAAATGGTCTGGTACATGTTTATTTCACTGTCACACCCTAGAAAACCTCAGACATACCTACAAACCCTGAAAGCATGTGATGTGAGGCAGATTTGTTCATTTGACTGTTCACTAAAAATGTGACGATACTGTTGTAACGCTGCAGTGTTTCTCAGGAAACTGATCTCGTGTGTGCTGTCTTTCAGATGCCCAAAGATCTGGAAATGTTGTTAAGAACCACATACTTTGGAACTATCATGATGTTGGTAAGTAGAAAACTGGAGACACGCGCACATGAGAAACACAACAGAGATTGTAGCAGTACAGTGGATACAGTAATAATTTTTCATATTATTTTGTCCATCTCTGTATGTGAAATAGTCATGTGACCTGTCTTTGCTCTTTCTGGTTTCCACTCTGAAATCTATTGATTTACCTGATGAAGAAGAGGTACAGTACATGTGAACAGTCCAGTTTAATATTTGGCATATAGCACCAGTTTGACCAGTTTAGTGTATTAAATTAATCAATAAATAAAATAGAATAAAAAAATTAAATAGCATAAATACGAAACAAAGACGTAGAAGTAAATAAAGGGAAGGCCTAAACTATTATTTGCTCAGAGATTAGATTGCATCTGTCTCTGAAAATACGTAACCAGTCATTTAATAGAAAAATTGGAATGATCATCCAGCCTGACTCCTAGCCCATCCTCCACCAGGTGTGTCCCTGAGCCAGACACTCATCATTAGCTCCCTGTAAGTTGCTTTGGATAAAAGTGTCTGCAAAATGAAGTAAAGAGGGAGGTTTTGAGTAATCAATGCATTCTCTGTACAACCTGCAGTCTGGACCTAGTACACTAAAAACACCTTTGGACCATAAAATCTAATTGGATAAAGTAAGACACTGATGTGCAGCCCCATATCATGTGAATGAATGTTCTTTCAATTTTAATTCAATTCAGCTTTATTTATATAGCGCCAATTCCCAACATAAGTCATCTCAGGGCACTTTACAGTGTAAGGTTTAAGACCTTACACATTATATAAATATATACAGAGTAAT
>JAUYWH010000022.1:25464924-25475490 GCA_034779795.1 Ctenopoma multispine
CTGTGCAATAAGATGTTATGATCTATAGTGTCGAAAGCTGCACTAAGATCTAACAAGACAAGTATAGAGAGAAGTCCTCTGTCGGAAGCTAAGAGAAGATCATTGGTAACTTTAACAAGTGCTGTTTCTGTACTACGGTTTACTCTAAATCCTGACTGAAAGTCTTTATACAAATCGTTCACACGTAGGTGGTCACAGAGCTGCTTTGAACCTACCTTTTTAAGGATTTTAGAAATAAAAGGCAGATTGGATATGGGTCTATAATTGACTGAAACCCCTGGATCCAGAGGGGTAATATACTGAAAGCAAAGTTGATTGTCAAAACTATCTATGTATTTCTGTATATGTTTTTGTTTGTCTGTGTGGATCTGCATATGTGTAGACCTCAAACAATGTGCAGATGCACACAGTGTGCTCCTTGTATTTTGCCCTTCCGCACTTGGAACAGGTATGGGTAAATAGGCTCCATTTACTACCACAGCAAAGATGGCACCTTCTTTTGTGTGTGTGGCTTTAGCCGGGGCCTAGCCTGAGTCCGCACATTGTTGCAATGTGAAAAACTTATTACTCATTATGTTTCTGCTGAGCCTCACCTTTAGGTCTATCACCACTCGATTGCCTTGCTATTTTCCTGGCAGTGCATCAGGGTTTTGCCTAAATATGCATATTGGTCAGTTGGTGAAGCCAAAATGGGTGCACCTTTCTCTATAATCTCCATCAGGTTGAGGCCGTGTAGCAGTATCTGAGGCTGTGTCTGCTTATCTTGAGAGTCAGGATGAAATGAGCCCCCAACCAAGTGAAATGTGTTTGTGTTTACCTGCCATTGCACCATCACATTATGATGTCCCTAAAACACAGACAAATCATTTCAGCTTCAGATATTTATTTACTTGGCCTGCAGTGAGTGATAATATATGATAATGTAAAAATGATAATATTGCCTGACACAGGAAGATTTGCAGTACATGAAAAAATATCTTAAAATAGTGGAGAACAGTAAAACATGAAATTTAGAAGGGATTTCATCCAGGGAATAAAAATAAAAATAAAAAATAGAAATCAAATTGCAATGGTGGTGTATTCAAAAAAGGAAGGGAAAAATGAATGTTAAAGGAAGGGTGAAGGAATTCACCCCAAAATACAAAACCTGGCCAAATTTTATGCTATTTGGATCAACACAGCCAAAGTTATACAAATATTAAAATTGAAAAACACAAAAAAATGTCTAGGGACACAGGAGGGCTAGGCAACAGTGAAAGAAGTGAAAAAACATCCAACAGAACCAGGCTCAGGGTGGGCGGTCATCTACCTTGATAGGTTGGGGTAAGTGGAAAGAAGAACAGAGATAACATAGAGTGCAAGTGTGTAATAGGCCAGGAGGTCACAGGAACCTCAGGGGTCTGACTCTGCAGACTCAATGATCCAGGTAGAAAAATCCTAGAAAGTTGATTCTGTTCATCTGGACAAAGTTTTTCAGTGGGAGATACATTTCAAGACTCATCCAAGTCTCCTCCCCAGTCTTAGCTGACTACAGGTTTCCACAGCCATTTATGCAGTTAAGTGCCAGGAGAATTGCCGTGAATTAACCAAACTACCACTGGATAAGCGTATGGCAGGCCAGGACTCTGCAGTCTATTTACATCTACAGGATAGTGGTCACTCCTTCAGAGATGAATTGGCAGATCCTAGACAGGGAGGAATGCTTGTGTGAGAGAGGAGTCAAGGAGGCCATTTACGTGAAAAACATTTGTGAACTGAGGAGACAGCCTAAGAGTACGTCTTTCACCATCCTACAATGCTGTGATTGCAGCCATTCGCCAACTCTCTGTGAATGGCACACATGTAAAGAACTTATTTTAAAGGGTTCACAGCTGACTAAAACTTACTGTTCGACTAAAACAATTTTCACCTTTCAGATTTAAAATCTTCTCCAACCAATCAGCTCTAGAATCTCTGGCAGTAAGTATTGTTGTACTTTATCTTTTACTGCTAGTTAGCACTTATTCATTCACTCATTTCCTAACAGTTAGTGTATTTACCAGGTACCATACCACACATAATTTATTCTGACACCACTCTGTCTGTTAGCTGATTCCTCTGCAGGCACCTCTGAAGACGATGTTGCAGATATCGGTGGTTCCTTTAATTAACAGTAAGAATCTGATTAATTTTCATCACTCACAGTGACACTGGTGGCTGTATTGACGTTACCACAGTAACAATAAGTGTTTGTGTGTGTTCAGACTGGACAAAACGAGGAGTTCGGATCCCTCTGGCTGATGGGATGGATTTCATTGAAGAGGTGGTTGAATATCACAATGTAAGTCTGAACATCTGTATAGAGATGCTCTACATTAGGGGTTCTCAAACTTTTTATACCAGGTACCACCTCAAAAAATATTTGGCTCTCCAAGTCCAAGAAGAATTAACGCTTCTTACTCCGCTGCATTTGGCAACACTCGACTCATTACTTCTCTACTCGTTTTTTTACCATTTGTTCTACATTAGTTTCACCAATCAGATGTAGCAACAATAATCACATGACTCTGTTTCACCACCGGTAAATTCACTAAATTGAAGTTGGTTTGACACGCAGAAGGCAAACAGCTGTACAGCTGTGTGCAAATGTGCAAACTTTACCCGTGAGATCACCCTTTAGCTCACTCTGAATTCAGAAATAGGTGATTTACCACCACACTCTGATCAACCATCAGGCTTCAGTGACTAGAGTTCAGTGATGTCTGTGTATTAGGCTGTTTCTGTCTATGTGACCTTGCATAAAAAGAGCCTGAGAGATCAAATGGGTAAAGCGTGCGCATCTGCACACAGCTTTACAGCTGTCTGCCTTCTGCGTGTCAGTGGAAACCAACTATAATCAATTTAGCCTTGTTGTTACTGACCTTTGAGTTAAACGTCACCTATAAAACTGGACATGGTTCTAATTTATGACAGACATTCAGAAATCAGATTTTGGCTACTACATCATGTGAATGAAAACACTGTATAGCCAGTGTGGGCTAACACTTGTAATTTGTGATGGGGTGTTGTGACTCAAATGTTGTTAATAATGTTTATGGAAAAAGTAAAGTGTATAAAAGTCTGATGTTGTCCAGTGAGCTGACAACAGTTCACCTATAAACTATGATGATTTTGTGGATTTATTTGAGCTGCCAGAGAGGAAGACATTGGGCTTCAAAAAGCAACTGTATGACACCATCCATCCATGCTATCTATTTATTAACCAACAGACTTCAGCAACTAGATTTCTGCGATGTCTGTGAATAATGATGTTTCTGTCCATGTGACCGTGCGTAACAAAATCTTAAGAGATCGGGATGCTGTGTTGTGACTCTAATGTTGTTAGTAATGTTTATGGAGATGTAAAGTGTTTATAAAGTCTGATGTTGTCCAGTGAGCTGAAGACAGTTCACCTGTAAGTTATAGCACTGTTATGTCTTTAATGTTATCATTTAATTTTCATAAACAAATCGTAGGTGTTCCTGCATACCACTTGAGGGAACCTGCATACCACAAGTGGTACCATAGTTTGAGAACCACTGCTCTATATTATCACAGGTCATAATATCCCCCAACCTCCACCTCTCCACTGTCTTTCTCTGTTCACTGCTGCCCCCTGACAGCTGCTGTGTTTATCTCTGCAGGGTTTTATTGTCATTGGAGCAAATCTTCACTTCAGCAAAGGACTGAGAGAAATGATCACAGGGAGCAACGAGACAAACACCAATGACATCTAGAAAAATATAAACACAGAATAAATGTATAGGTTCACACATCATGTATAAATAACAACAAACATAGATAAAGATCTGACCTCTCAGAGGACTGAGAGAAATGACACTGACTCATAAATAGGTATGTTTTACATACTGGAAACTCTGACACTCACTGATCACTTTATTAGAAACACCACATTAACACCGGATCACATTCCATTTGCTTCACAGAGTGTCAGCTCAATGTTGACTTCTCAGAATTTCTGTTGATTTGTCAGCTCATGCTGAGAGTCTTCAGTATGAGTGTGTTGTACTGGATTCTGGCGTGGTGACTCAGGAGCACTGGAGTTCAGTAGACTCACTGTTCAAGAACCAGTCTGAAACTTTAACTTTGTGACATGGTGAATTATTTGTTAGAAGATGATGAACATAAAGCAAACTTCCAACAGGTTTTAGCATTTAAATCATGACTAGTTACTGACTAGTATAGAGGACCACAGAAAACATTCCCGGTACCATCACCCCAGCACCAGAAACCTGACCTGGTTGGGCCATAGAGTCATACTGGAAATGCCAAATTCTGAGCTGACCATCTGTGATTAACCAGAATCAGATTAACCACAGATAAAAAATAACTGTACTATGTAAAGAAACCAGATTTACAGGGTACCTTACTGGTTACAATATTGAACCTGTACAGTGAGTAAAAATACATACCAGCCGAAAAATTACTTATAGCTTGTTGCCTGTGATAAACTCTTAAACTATAGATGCAGTACACAAGTGGTTCTGTAGTTTTTCTTAGCTGTGTTAAAACAGCTGAACTTATCAAACTAATGTAAAAAAGTTGTGGCTGTGGCTCAGCTTCATGGACAATGCACAATGCCCTTCCTACATGTACTCTCAGACTTGCGGATGTTCCTCTGACTATGTTGGTAAGAAGCCAGTCTGGTAATTTGGAAATAAAATTATCACAGAAACTCATTAAGCCTCTTCCAGTTCTCCTTGTAGTAATAGAAAATCAAGATTAAACTAAGAGAAAATAAATAACTAAAATGTGACTGAAACAAACAATACTTTTCAGGAACTCACAATGAGTTAGACTAAGTTGAAAAGTCCTGCTAAAATTGACACTGTACTGCATGTTTAGACAGAGTACAGGTCAAATATTTCAGTCACAAATTGTAAAGTATATAAACACTGTTTAACTTTGGCAGATTTATGTACTGAGTGTGTCTATATAAACACTACCAGTCAAACCTTTAGACATGTTCCAAACCTTTACACTATTGACAAAGAGTCACAGGTCACCTGAACACCAGAGGAGGAACTTTACATAAATCAGTGATGTCAGCAGACTGTTAGTGAGTAGTAAACATGTTAAACAATTATCAAATGACACCAAACTAATGGCTTTGTAGAAAACATTTCTACATGTTCATTACCTGTGAAATGGTACTGTAACCGTGGCAATGTGATAAATCTACATGTAAATGGTAAATGGTCTGCACTTACATAGCGCTTTTCTACCTAGGCTGGTACTCAAAGCACTTTACACTGCTTCTCATTCACCCATTCACACACACAAGCACACACCGACCTGACACACCGGGGGCAATTTGGGGTTCGGTATCTTGCCCAAGGATACTCGAACCACCGATCCTACGATTGGCAGGCGACTGCTCTACCTCCTGAGCCACAGCCGCCCGACTTGTGACAACCATGTGACAACTGTGTGTGTTCATGTTGATTATATTTAACTGTTTAAATGAATAAACAAACTGAACTGTTTATTATCTGTCAACAAACACTTTCCTCAAATTAAAAACCAGCGGATGGTTAGTCGTTGTAATGGTAACAGGTGAGTTTCCGAATTCAGAGTCTGACAGAGAACCAGGTAAATATCAGTTTATGCATTAAAGGCTGTTTACAGTATAATGCAATGCAATATGATGCAATATGCATACAGCTTACACAGAATATTTTTCATAATATTCAAAATATTTCTGCAAAAGTTTTAGTAGCTCAGTTCAGTTCTATGGTGTTGAGTGGATCAAAGGTGAATAGTTAACAGTTTGTCAGAAAGGAGAGCATGTCTGAAAGATGTTATTTAGAGACAATTATTTTTAGGCACACTTGGGTACACGTGTAAGATAAATATTCAGACATGATGTAGTTTACAGGGTGCTCATCACATAGGCATTTTGTTTTACTTCCTGTCACTCTCGTCTGACAGTAGAGTGTCAATTGTACAGGGTGATAGTTGTTGGCAGGTTGGCAAGTTCTTCACAGCAGAGCTGGAGTTTGACTGCTCCTCTGTTTGATCAGCAGGCTGTGGAGATGAGATGAGAGCTGCTCTCCATGCAGCTTTGTTCATCATCCTCCTCTTTACCACCGGTTCCAGTGAAATGTAGCACAGAGCCAGCCTTCCAGATCAGTTTATTTAGTACATTACACTGTTTACAACTAACCAACCAATCAACCAACCAACTTTATTTATAAAGCACTTTAAACAAACCACACAGGACCAAAGTGCTGTACATAAAATAAAGTAAAACAATTAAAATCAGATTCATAAAATGAACAAAATATAATAGGAAAAATATCAAATAATATACAATCATAAAAACAACGAAAATCAACATCTCACAGGAGATAGACTACAACTACTGAAAATGGTTCACCAGGCCTTTGTATTCTATAGTCCACTACACCCCACCAGTACAGAATGAACAGGGGTGGTGTTCCTGTACAGTACTACTGAGGTGAACTCTAACCAAGAACAACAAGCCCTCATTTCTGAATGACTACCGGCCTGTTGCTTTAACGTCTGTAGTTCAAGTGTCCTCTGAGATCCTGAAGACTTTCTACTCAAGCGTGGAGAGCATCTTAACACAGAACTTTACCTCATGGTTTGGTAACAGCTGTGTTCAGGATTGCAAAACCCTACAGAGAGTCATCCGTGCAGTAGAATGCGGCTGTAGGTCAGCTCTCCCATCTCTGCTAGATATTTACAACAAGAGATGTAGGACCAGAACTACCAGAATTATCAAGGACTTATCCCACCCCAGTAATAGCCTGTTTCAGCTTCTGAAAGCAGGGAAGAGACATTATGGCCAGGACTGAAAGACTCTGGAGGAGTTTCTTTCCTCAGGCCATAAGGCTTTTGAATCAGGACATGCCACTACACCTCACACATCTGAATGACTAACACTGGTCATTGTTAAATAATTGCACATGCACTTGTAGTTGTTAATCTGTACATTGTATTATATCTATAACTTAACTTAATGTGTAAACTGTACTATAACTATTCTCACTGCAACATTCACACCCTGTTCATACTGTATCAGTACATTATAAATATCCACTCTACCCAGTGATGTTTGTGCTACTGTTCCTTTAGAACATAATTCTTTGCTTGCATTTTAGCTTACACTTATAATTTAGTCCTAGTGTCCTATTTTTATTATATTCTCATTCCTTTACACTTCCAAATTTAATTATTATTTTTTTAACCCAAGTGGAACTTGCACAGTCTTAGAAATAGGGATGGCTCAGGATAAATTTCACTGCGTGTTGTACACTGTATAACTATGAACGTGACAAAAAAGAATTTTGAATCTTGAACACTTAATCAGACACATCCCACAGCTGTACAAACTGTGGTCTGTCTGTCGGTAATCAGGAGTCTGTGAAGAAGTCTAACTTGATGGAAAAAAGGCACATACTCTATACAGTCATTACTTCAATGTCTTGATGACATAAAAGCCTGAATGGCTCTTAACTTTTTAAAATTCCGTGATAAAGAGACTGAGGTGATGGTTTTTGGTAGCTCGACTGACACCAGTAAGGTGTATTTAGATTCCTTGGCCCAGTATAATAAGTCAATTGCTACGAACTTGGGGGTCAAACTGGACGCTGAACTTAAGCTTGACTGTCAAATTAGGGCAGTTGGCTAACATAAAGCCTATTCTTTCCCGGCAACACTATGAGACAGTAATCCACACCTTTACCACTCGGCTGGATTACTGTAATGCACTTTATATAGGGGTCAGCGCATCATCCATCACACATCTTCAGAGGGTACAAAATGCTGCAGCTTGTCTTTTAACTGGCACTTGGACGTTTGAGCACATTTCCCCTATTTTAGCTCAATTACACTGGCTGCCCATTCTTTTTAGGATTAATTTTAAAATTCTTTTAAAGCCCTCCATGGCCTTGCCCCATCCTATCTCTCTGAGCTGCTACAGCCTTATACAACCATGCACTCTCTCAGTTCACCTGATCAGCTGCTCCAGAGTGTACTCAGGACTAAGCATAACTTAGAGGTGCTTTTGCTGTAGCAGCTTCCAAACTGTGGAACGATTAGACAGGCCTCTTCTCTGTCTGTTTTTAAATTCCGTTTTAAAACCCATCTCCTCACTCTGGCTTTTGAAATCTTATGAGATGTTGGATTTTAGTTCATTTTTACTCTGTAGTCATTTTAAGTAGATTTTATATTGTTTCTAAGTATTGCTGATTTTATTTATCATGTATCATGTGTTTTATTTTATTTTTATTATGTGATGCTATTTAATTTTATTCATCAACTTATTCACTGTACAGCACTTTGGTCCTATGCTGGTTGTTTTAAAGTGCTTTATAAATAAAGCTGCATTCGATTGGCTGGCAGGTGTAACAGAAGTCTGCGTCGTGTAAACTACATCAGAGACACAGAGTGGGACCAATCAAAGCCACTAGCTCAAAGAGAAGCTGATTTCAGACGTGTCCTGTGAACACAGGAGCTGTTTCCCCACCCATCTGTTTTCGTCAGGTCACATGAAACAACAGAGGCACCTGTAAACATGGTGACTGTATGCAATAGAAAAAACAAAACAAACTTCTGAAATTAGTGAGTTTCATATCATTAATCAGACATTTTAATCATTAAGTAAAAATGACATTAGTAAATTAACACTTATTTATTAGCAGCGTGTTAAAAACAGTTCATGGTCAGTTATGTGTGCAGCACAGTAGTTAGCTCTGTCCTCCCACATTAACATAGTTCAGCCACAAACTGTTCTGGTTTGGTTCTGTGTAGAACATGTTCTCCTCATGTGGTTTTTCATTCACAATCCAAACAGGTGACATTTTGTCTGTCTCTCATTCTGTGACAGAATGGAGGTTTATTTTTTTTCTTCGAACCTGTCACTGTGAACATGCAGCTTGTTCCCATGTACAAATGATAAATTAGTTTTCCACCTTTTACACTGATTATTAAAAGTGATAAAATATTTTAACTGAAACAAATCACTTAATTTGTATTTTACTCCTGCCAAGTAAATTTACTGCCAAGTAAAGTACTCTTTAAACATAAAAATTTTGCACGTTGGTTCATGTTTTGTCTGAACATCTTCATCCAGTTTTTAACTGCTTGTCAGTTCTCGTTCAACTTAGCAATTTCTTCATAACCATGGAAACCACACTTCCTGCCAGCAACTCTGCAGCCGAAAGTCAGGGCGTCCTGCAAACATCCACCTGCAGGTAAAATTGTTAATAATTAATTTATCCATAAACTACAGATGAAGATATATCACAGGTAAATAGTAGTAGATAAATATAATAACTCAGAGTTAAGTAAATAAACTACACAAATCAGAGCATCAAATGTCCTGTCCAAATGTTCTTCAAATACAGTGTTTTTGAAGAAAACCTTCCTTTTCATCTCCGGGGATTTTATTCATGTTTCTTTGTCTTCAACTCTCCCTACTTTTACCCAGTATGTAGACTGTTGCACCAGGAAAAACAGAACACTAGACTAACTGTATGCAAATACTAGATAGAAGATTGCGGCGCTCACGGCCTGAGCAGCACAAGGCTCCCCACTTTGGCGCCTTTTTGTACTTTTCTACTTCTTTTCATCGAGTTCTGTCATGCACACATCGCCTACAGCCGACAGGACTTGATAGATAGATGATAGATGATAGGTCTTGGACTCCAGTGCAATACTGACATAACATACTCCTTCTCCCAAACACACAATATCCCACCGGAGATAGCGAGACCACACCACTAGGGGCTCCATGGATAGTTGTCGGGTCCAGCAGGTGACGGAGGCGGCGCAGAGAGAGGAAACAAAAGCGGGGATGCAGTGCGGGACTGTTAGCTCAGCTACGGAAACAACCGCACAAACCCCCACTACCATCCTTGTACCTCACAAACGCCAGACCCCTCGCAAACAAAATGGAGCTACATTCACGCATCGCCTACGACTGCCTCATCTGAGAGTGTTGGCTGCTGATTGTAACGGAATCCTGGCTGCACCCGCATATCCACCGTGGAGCTAGCAGGCAGAACCCTTCACCGCCACACCCGCAGCTAAGCCAGCTCCAACACATAATAAACAAACAAAGGAGGGCCCTGCCTGACAGCGTGCACATCATCACAGGGGATTTTAATCAAGCATGCCTTAAGACTGTACTCACCAAATTCCACCAGCATGTTAAGTATCCAAACAGGGGGGAAAGGATCATGTTTTTTTCAACACTAAACATGCTTATAGAAGGACACCCCTCCCCCATCTAGGACAATCCAACCACCTGTCCCTACTACTCATCTCAGCCTACAATCCCCTCAGGAAACAAACAAACCCAAGCACACAAACAATTAAAACCTGGCCTGAAAAGGCTCTCCTTCAGCTACAGGACTGCTTTGCCTGCAGAGACTGGGACATCTGTGAGCATCAGGAACTTGAGACACACACAGAGACTGTTCGACTACGCCAGTCGGAGGTCACTAAAATTAACGTTGCATCGGTGTGTAACTATGCTAAAACGATGTCGGACTCTGT
>JAUYWH010000023.1:0-16539 GCA_034779795.1 Ctenopoma multispine
TCCTAATGGTGCAGCCGCTATTAAGGGTTCGTTTGTTCAACGATTAAAGTCCTACGTGATCTGAGTTCAGACCGGAGTAATCCAGGTCAGTTTCTATCTATGAAATGATCTTTTCTAGTACGAAAGGACCGAAAAGAAGAGGCCCATGCTTCAAGTATGCCTCCCCCCTACCTAATGAAAACAACTAAAATAGACAAAAGGGCATACCCCTCCCGCCAAAGAAAATGGCATGCTAGGATGGCAGAGCCCGGTTATTGCAAAAGACCTAAGCCCTTTTCACAGGGGTTCAAATCCTCTTCCTAGCTATGATCTCAGCACTTATAACGTACCTAATTAGCCCACTATCCTACATCGTCCCGGTCTTATTAGCTGTCGCCTTCCTCACACTTGTCGAACGAAAAGTCTTAGGGTATATACAACTTCGTAAAGGCCCAAATATTGTAGGGCCCTACGGCCTCCTTCAACCAATTGCTGACGGGGTGAAACTATTCATTAAAGAACCAATTCGCCCCTCCACCTCCTCACCAGTCCTTTTCCTGTTTGCCCCAATACTTGCCCTCGCCATTGCCCTCACCCTTTGAGCACCAATTCCATTGCCCTACCCAGTCACTGATCTAAACCTAAACATTTTATTTATCCTGGCCTTATCTAGCTTGGCAGTTTATTCAATCCTGGGCTCAGGGTGGGCATCAAATTCAAAATATGCCCTAATCGGTGCACTTCGTGCTGTAGCCCAAACAATCTCATACGAAGTGAGCCTAGGACTAATTCTCCTAAACACTATTATTCTTACCGGAGGTTTCACCCTACAAACCTTTAATACTGCCCAAGAAAGCATTTGACTAGTAGCACCAGCCTGACCTTTAGCCGCAATATGGTACATTTCCACCCTAGCGGAAACCAACCGCGCCCCCTTTGACCTAACAGAAGGGGAATCAGAACTAGTCTCAGGGTTTAACGTTGAATACGCAGGAGGGCCATTTGCCTTATTCTTCTTAGCTGAATATGCTAACATCCTTCTTATAAATACACTCTCCGCCGCATTGTTCCTTGGAGCCTCTCACATCCCAACACTCCCCGAACTTACTGCCATTAATTTAATAACTAAAGCGGCCTTTCTCTCAGTACTATTCCTATGAGTTCGAGCCTCCTACCCCCGATTCCGTTACGACCAACTTATACACCTAACCTGAAAAAATTTCCTGCCCTTAACACTTGCCCTTATCATCTGAAACCTCGCCCTCCCAATCGCATTCGTAGGCTTGCCCCCTCAGCTTTAACCTAGGAGCTGTGCCTGAAATAAAGGACCACTTTGATGTAGTGAATCATGAGGGTTAAAGTCCCCCCAACTCCTTAGAAAGAAGGGGCTCGAACCCTACCTGAAGAGATCAAAACTCTTAGTGCCTCCACTACACCACTTTCTAGTAAAGTCAGCTAAAAAAGCTTTTGGGCCCATACCCCAAGAATGTAGGTTAAACTCCTTCCTTTACTAATGAATCCTTATATCCTTACAACACTACTATTTGGGCTTGGCCTCGGCACAACAATTACATTTGCAAGCTCACACTGACTTCTTGCTTGAATAGGACTTGAAATTAATACTCTAGCTATTCTACCACTTATAGCACAGCACCACCACCCCCGAGCTGTAGAAGCAACCACAAAATATTTCCTCACTCAAGCCACCGCTGCCGCCATACTACTTTTTGCTAGCACTACTAACGCCTGGCTTACCGGACAATGAGAAATTCAACAGATGACTCATCCACTGCCCGTTACAATAATTATCCTCGCCCTGGCACTTAAAATTGGCCTAGCACCCATACACTCTTGACTACCAGAAGTTCTTCAAGGACTCAATCTTACCACTGGCCTAATCCTTTCTACATGACAAAAACTTGCCCCCTTTATTTTGCTCCTCCAAATCCAACCCACTAACACCACCATTCTGATTTTACTTGGCCTGGCATCCACTCTAGTGGGGGGATGAGGGGGCCTCAACCAAACACAACTCCGAAAAATCCTAGCTTATTCATCCATTGCTCATTTAGGTTGAATAACTCTAATTCTTTCATTTTCCCCCTCTCTTACACTACTAACCCTTATCACCTACTTCGCCATGACTTTTTCAGCATTCCTAGTATTTAAGCTAAACAAATCAACCAGCATCAACATACTGGCAATTTCATGAACGAAAGCCCCGGCACTAACGGCCCTAACCCCCCTTATCCTCCTTTCACTTGGAGGTTTGCCACCACTAACGGGATTCATACCAAAATGGTTGATTTTACAAGAACTCACCAAACAAGACCTCGCCCCAACCGCCACAATTGCCGCCCTAACAGCCCTCCTAAGCCTGTACTTTTACCTACGATTATCATACGCAATAACCCTTACTATATCACCAAACAACTTAACAGGCACTGCCCCCTGACGACTCTCGCCCTTACAACACACTCTCCCCTTAGCTATTGCCACAACAATGACCATTCTTCTGCTACCCATCACCCCGGCTATCACAACCCTACTTAAACTTTAAGGGGCTTAGGATAACACAAGACCAAAGGCCTTCAAAGCCTTAAGCGGGAGTGAAAATCTCCCAGCCCCTGATAAGACTTGCGGGACACTATCCCACATCTCCTGCATGCAAAACAGACACTTTAATTAAGCTAAAGCCTTACTAGACAGGCAGGCCTCGATCCTACAAACTCTTAGTTAACAGCTAAGCGCTCTAACCAGCGAGCTTCCGACTATCTTTCCCCCGCCCGCCTTTAAAAGGGCGGGGGAAAGCCCCGGCAGGGTTTCGCCTGCTTCTTCAGATTTGCAATCTAATATGTTAACACCTCAAGGCTTGGTAAGAAGAGGAATCGAACCTCTGTCTATGGGGCTACAATCCACCGCTTAAAACTCAGCCATCCTACCTGTGGCAATCACACGTTGATTTTTCTCGACCAATCACAAAGATATCGGCACCCTTTACCTAGTCTTCGGTGCCTGAGCCGGAATAGTAGGCACAGCCTTAAGCCTCCTAATTCGAGCAGAATTAAGCCAACCTGGATCTCTCTTAGGAGATGACCAAATTTATAATGTAATTGTTACGGCACACGCCTTTGTAATAATTTTCTTTATAGTAATACCAATAATAATCGGAGGCTTTGGAAACTGGCTCGTTCCCTTAATGATTGGAGCACCAGATATGGCATTCCCACGAATGAATAACATGAGCTTTTGACTCCTGCCGCCCTCCTTCCTCCTTCTCCTTGCTTCTTCTGGGGTAGAAGCTGGTGCCGGAACTGGGTGAACTGTTTACCCACCACTAGCTAGCAACTTAGCCCATGCAGGAGCATCCGTTGATCTAACCATCTTTTCTCTTCACTTAGCAGGGGTCTCATCAATTCTAGGTGCAATTAATTTTATCACAACAATCATTAACATGAAACCACCAGCCATTTCCCAGTACCAAACACCTTTATTTGTATGATCAGTTATAATTACCGCAGTTCTCCTCCTATTGTCACTCCCCGTTCTAGCCGCAGGCATTACAATGCTTCTCACAGACCGAAATCTAAATACTACATTCTTTGACCCGGCAGGGGGTGGAGATCCAATCCTTTATCAGCACTTATTCTGGTTTTTCGGCCATCCAGAGGTATACATCCTGATCCTCCCCGGCTTTGGGATAATCTCACATATTGTCGCCTATTACGCTGGCAAAAAAGAACCTTTTGGTTACATAGGAATAGTTTGAGCTATAATAGCAATTGGCCTTCTGGGCTTTATTGTATGGGCCCACCACATATTTACAGTTGGCATGGACGTAGACACACGTGCTTACTTTACATCAGCCACAATAATCATCGCTATCCCCACCGGGGTAAAAGTGTTTAGCTGACTCGCTACCCTTCACGGAGGGGCTGTAAAATGAGACACCCCCCTTTTATGAGCCCTTGGCTTTATTTTCCTTTTCACAGTGGGAGGCCTTACAGGAATTGTCCTTGCCAACTCATCCTTAGACATTGTTCTCCATGATACTTACTACGTAGTAGCCCATTTCCACTATGTTCTCTCTATGGGAGCTGTTTTCGCCATTCTTGGCGCCTTCGTCCACTGATTCCCCCTATTCTCAGGCTACACCCTTCACAACACATGAACAAAAATTCACTTCGTAGTAATATTCATTGGAGTTAATTTAACCTTCTTCCCGCAACACTTCCTAGGACTGGCTGGAATGCCACGACGATATTCTGACTATCCAGACGCCTACACACTTTGAAACACAATCTCCTCTATTGGATCACTAATCTCGCTTGTCGCAGTAATCATATTCTTATTCATCATCTGAGAAGCGTTTGCCGCCAAACGCGAAGTATTATCAGTAGAACTAACCGCCACAAACGTAGAATGACTACACGGCTGCCCTCCACCCTACCACACATTTGAAGAACCCGCATTTGTTCAAGTTCAATCAGACTAACGAGAAAGGAAGGAGTTGAACCCCCATGAACTGGTTTCAAGCCAGCCACATAACCGCTCTGCCACTTTCTTTATAAGATACTAGTAAAACAATATTACACTGCCTTGTCGAGGCAGAATTGTGGGTTTAATTCCCGCGTATCTTGAAACCTAATGGCACATCCCTCACAGCTAGGATTTCAAGATGCAGCTTCGCCCGTTATAGAAGAACTTCTCCACTTCCACGACCATGCTTTAATAATTGTCTTTTTAATTAGCACATTAGTACTTTACATTATTGTGGCTATAGTGACCACCAAACTGACCAACAAAAACATCCTAGACTCTCAGGAAATCGAAATTATTTGAACTGTACTTCCTGCAATCATTCTTATTCTAATTGCCCTCCCATCTCTTCGAATCTTGTACCTAATAGATGAAATCAATGACCCCCATCTCACAATTAAAACCGTAGGCCATCAATGATACTGAAGCTACGAGTACACAGATTATGAGAGTCTTGAATTCGACTCCTATATAATCCCCACACAAGACTTAACCCCTGGGCAATTTCGCCTCCTAGAAACAGACCATCGAATGGTAGTCCCAGTAGAGTCGCCAGTTCGAGTCCTAGTAACTGCCGACGACGTCTTACACTCCTGAGCACTTCCGTCTTTAGGCATTAAATTAGATGCCGTTCCTGGACGTTTAAACCAAACAGCCTTCATTATCTCCCGGCCCGGGGTCTTCTATGGACAATGCTCTGAAATTTGTGGCGCTAATCACAGCTTTATGCCAATCGTAGTAGAAGCAGTCCCACTAAAACACTTTGAAGACTGATCCTACATAATAATTAAAGACGCCTCGCTAAGAAGCTAAATGGTCAATAGCGTTAGCCTTTTAAGCTAAAGAATGGTGACTACCAACCACCCTTAGCGACATGCCTCAGCTCAACCCAACCCCCTGACTCGCCATCTTAATCTTTTCCTGATTAGTTTATCTAATTATTATCCCCCCAAAAGTCATAGCACACACCTTCCCAAATGAACCAGCCTCCCAAGAATCAAAAAAAACAAAAACAGAACCCTGAAACTGACCATGATACTAAGCTTCTTTGATCAATTCGCCAGCCCAGCTCTCCTAGGTATCCCTTTAATGGCCCTAGCTCTAATCCTACCTTGAACTTTATACCCAACTCCTTCCACACGTTGACTAAACAATCGACTATTAACCCTTCAAGGCTGATTTATCAACCGATTTACACAACAACTTCTCCTCCCACTAAATATAGGTGGCCATAAATGAGCACTCATCTTCGCCTCTTTAATAATTTACCTAATAACCTTAAATATACTAGGCCTACTTCCTTATACCTTCACACCCACCACACAGTTATCTCTTAACATGGGACTTGCAGTCCCCCTGTGACTCGCAACCGTCATTATTGGAATACGAAACCAACCCACCCACGCATTAGGACACCTCCTACCAGAAGGCACCCCAACACTCCTGATCCCTGTTCTAATCATCATCGAAACAATCAGCCTATTTATTCGACCGTTGGCCCTTGGAGTTCGACTGACAGCTAACCTCACGGCAGGTCATCTACTTATTCAACTAATCGCCACGGCCGCTTTTGTTCTTCTCCCTCTAATACCCACCGTGGCCATTTTAACAACCATTCTCCTATTTTTACTAACGTTACTAGAAGTCGCCGTCGCTATAATTCAAGCATATGTCTTCGTACTTCTTTTAAGCCTTTACCTACAAGAAAACGTCTAATGGCCCATCAAGCACACGCATACCACATAGTTGACCCCAGCCCTTGACCCCTGACAGGTGCAGTCGCTGCCTTACTAATGACATCTGGACTAGCAATCTGATTCCATTACTACTCTACCACTCTTATATCCCTGGGTTTAGTACTTATACTACTAACAATAATTCAATGATGACGAGATATTATCCGAGAAGGGACATATCAAGGACACCACACACCTCCCGTCCAAAAAGGCCTTCGATACGGAATAATCCTATTTATCACCTCAGAGATTTTTTTCTTTCTAGGATTCTTCTGAGCATTCTACCACTCAAGCCTTGCCCCTACCCCAGAACTAGGAGGAGCATGACCCCCAACAGGCATCACCCCCTTAGACCCCTTCGAAGTACCCCTACTTAACACAGCAGTATTGCTTGCTTCCGGCGTAACAGTAACCTGAGCGCACCACAGCATTATAGAAGGGAATCGAAAACAAGCCATTCAGTCCCTAGCACTTACAATTCTGCTAGGATTTTACTTTACTGTACTACAAGCTATAGAGTACTTTGAAGCCCCCTTTACAATTGCAGACGGAGTTTATGGCTCCACTTTCTTTGTAGCTACAGGATTCCACGGATTACACGTCATTATTGGCTCAACATTTTTAGCCGTCTGCTTATGCCGCCAAATCTTATACCACTTTACCTCTGACCACCACTTCGGATTTGAAGCAGCTGCTTGATACTGACATTTCGTAGATGTCGTCTGACTATTCCTTTATATCTCCATCTACTGATGAGGATCTTAATCTTTCTAGTATTAAACTAGTATAAGTGACTTCCAATCACCCGGTCTTGGTTAAAATCCAAGGAAAGATAATGAACCTACTTGCAACGACTTTAACCATCACCTTTGCTTTGTCCACCATTCTAGCAATCGTTTCATTCTGACTCCCGCAAATAACCCCTGACTATGAAAAACTTTCCCCTTACGAATGTGGTTTTGACCCTCTGGGATCAGCCCGCCTACCCTTCTCCATTCGATTCTTTCTCGTCGCAATTCTATTTCTCCTTTTTGACTTAGAAATTGCCCTCCTCCTTCCCCTCCCATGAGGGGATCAACTGGCCTCCCCCCTCCTCACCTTTTTTTGAGCCCTTGCCGTCCTAATTATCCTCACCTTGGGTTTGATCTACGAATGAGTTCAAGGGGGCCTTGAATGAGCTGAATAGACAATTAGTCTAAGAAAAACATTTGATTTCGGCTCAAAAACTTATGGTTAAAGTCCATAATTGTCTAATGACCCCAGTCCACTTTACCTTCTCATCAGCTTTCATTTTAAGCCTCTCAGGCCTAGCATTCCACCGAACACATCTTCTCTCCGCTCTCCTTTGCTTAGAAGGCATAATACTTTCTCTGTTCATCGCACTCTCCTTATGAACTCTACAGCTTAACGTTACTAGCTTTTCAACGGCGCCAATGCTTTTACTAGCATTTTCCGCCTGTGAAGCAAGCGCAGGTCTGGCACTACTAGTAGCCACGGCCCGCACCCATGGATCCGACCGCCTCCAAAGCCTAAACTTACTACAATGCTAAAAATTATTATCCCCACCCTCATGCTTTTACCAACAGCTTGGCTTACACCTGCCAAGTGACTATGACCCACAACCCTAACCCACAGCCTTATCATCGCACTATTTAGCCTTACCTGATTTAAAAACCCATCAGAAACAGCCTGATCCTCACTAAACCTATATATAGGCACAGACCCGCTCTCAACCCCCCTCTTAGTCCTCACCTGCTGACTTCTCCCACTAATAATCCTAGCAAGCCAAAACCACACATCCTATGAGCCTATTAATCGACAACGAACTTACATTATTTTATTAACATCCCTACAGCTTTTCCTAATCATAGCCTTTAGTGCAACTGAAATTATTATATTTTACATTATATTTGAAGCCACCCTTATCCCTACACTCATTATTATTACCCGCTGGGGCAATCAAACAGAACGACTTAATGCAGGAACTTATTTCTTATTTTATACCCTGGCAGGCTCCCTCCCCCTCTTAGTAGCACTTCTTATTTTACAAAATAACACAGGTACACTTTCACTTCTTACCCTTCAATACTCAAACCCCCAGATAATGTTGTCATACGCAGATAAGCTATGATGAGCAGGCTGTTTACTAGCTTTCCTTGTAAAAATACCACTATACGGAGTACACCTTTGACTCCCAAAAGCACACGTAGAAGCCCCAATCGCAGGCTCAATAATCCTTGCCGCTGTGTTACTAAAACTAGGAGGCTACGGCATAATACGAATACTAGTCATACTAGAGCCTCTAACTAAAGAATTAAGTTATCCTTTCATTATCCTTGCACTATGAGGCATCATTATAACAGGGTCGATTTGCTTACGACAAACAGACCTAAAATCGCTAATTGCCTACTCATCTGTTAGTCACATAGGCCTGGTGGCAGGCGGAATCCTCATCCAAACACCATGAGGCTTCACAGGAGCCTTAATTCTAATAATCGCCCATGGCCTTACGTCTTCCGCCTTATTTTGTTTGGCCAATACAAACTACGAACGAACCCACAGCCGTACAATACTGCTAGCCCGGGGCCTACAGATGATTCTCCCACTAATAACCTCATGATGATTTATTGCAAGCCTAGCAAACCTGGCCCTTCCACCCCTACCAAACCTAATAGGAGAGCTAATAATCATCACTTCCCTTATTGGCTGGTCTTGATGAACTATTGCACTTACAGGCACTGGAACCTTGATCACTGCAGCTTATTCCCTTTATATATTCCTAATAACCCAACGAGGCCCCACCCCTGCACACATAATAGCCCTAGACCCAACACACTCCCGAGAGCACTTACTTATAATTCTTCATCTTCTCCCCTTAATTCTTCTGATCCTCAAACCAGAACTAATTTGAGGGTGAACAGCCTGTAGATATAGTTTAACTAAAACATTAGATTGTGATTCTAAAAATAAAGGTTAAACTCCTTTTATCCACCGAGAGAGGCTCGCTAGCAATGAAAACTGCTAATTTTCACCACTTTGGTTGAACCCCAAAGCTCACTCGAAGCTTTTAAAGGATAACAGCTCATCCGTTGGTCTTAGGAACCAAAAACTCTTGGTGCAAATCCAAGTAGAAGCTATGACCCACTCATCCATCACCCTAACATCAACTCTTATTCTCATCTTAACAATTCTGGCACATCCAGTCATCTTCTCTTTCTACCATCGACCCACAACCCCTACACCTCTATTCTCCCAAGTCAAAACAGCGGTAAAACTAGCTTTCTTTACTAGCCTTCTCCCCCTTTGCCTATTCTTAAGCGAAGGGGCAGAAGCAATTACTACTTCTTGAACATGAATAAATACCCTAACATTTGACACCAACATCAGCTTAAAATTTGACTTCTACTCAATCATTTTTTTACCTATCGCTCTATACGTATCATGATCAATTTTAGAATTTGCATCCTGATATATACACTCAGACCCAAACATTGATCGATTCTTCAAGTATCTATTAATCTTCTTAATCGCCATAATCATCCTGGTCACTGCAAACAATATATTCCAACTCTTTATTGGCTGAGAAGGGGTAGGAATCATATCCTTCCTATTAATCGGATGATGGTATGGACGAGCAGACGCAAACACCGCTGCCCTACAGGCAGTTATCTACAACCGAATCGGAGACATCGGCCTAATCTTTACTATAGCATGATTTGCAACCAACTTAAACTCATGAGAAATTCAACAAATTTTTACAGCCGCCCAAAACATAGACTTAACCTTCCCCCTGCTTGGCCTTATTATCGCCGCCACCGGCAAGTCCGCGCAATTCGGACTACACCCCTGACTCCCATCCGCCATAGAAGGCCCAACACCGGTCTCTGCCCTACTACATTCAAGCACAATAGTAGTCGCCGGCATCTTCCTATTAGTCCGCTTAAGCCCTATCCTAGAAAACAACCCCACTGCTCTTACTATTTGTTTATGCTTAGGAGCACTCACCACATTCTTCACTGCAACCTGCGCTCTAACACAAAATGATATTAAAAAAATTGTAGCATTCTCTACATCAAGCCAACTAGGACTCATAATAGTGGCTATCGGGTTAAATCAACCACACCTAGCTTTCCTTCACATCTGCACCCACGCATTCTTCAAAGCAATACTTTTCCTCTGCTCTGGATCAATCATTCACAGCCTAAACGACGAACAAGACATTCGGAAAATAGGGGGAATACACCACCTAACCCCCCTCACATCCTCCTGCTTCACCCTGGGCAGTCTAGCCCTTACGGGTACCCCCTTCTTAGCAGGCTTCTTCTCTAAAGATGCAATCATCGAGGCACTAAACACATCCTACCTAAACGCCTGAGCCCTTGCCCTAACACTGCTAGCCACCTCGTTTACAGCAGTTTACAGCCTACGCCTAATTTTTTTTGTAGCCATAGGCCACCCCCGATTCACACCCCTCCCCCCAATCAATGAAAACAACCCAACAGTAATTAACCCACTTAAACGACTAGCTTGAGGAAGTATTGTCGCAGGCCTACTAATTACTTCTTATACCACCCCCTTAAAGACCTCAATCTTATCCATACCACTTACAATTAAACTACTGGCTCTTTTAGTAACAATTGCCGGACTACTAATTGCCCTAGACCTAGCATCGCTTACAAACAAACAATTCAAATTAACCCCCTACCTTCCAACCCACCATTTTTCCAATATACTAGGGTTCTTCCCCGCAATCCTCCACCGGCTGACTCCAAAATTTACCTTAACCTTAGGCCAAACCATTGCTAGCCAGATAATTGATCAAACATGATTAGAAAAAACTGGACCAAAAACAATCTCTTCCTTAAATCACCCCCTTATCACCACAACTAGCAACATCCAACGAGGACTAATTAAAGCATATATTACCCTATTCTTTTTTACCCTAATTCTCGCCTCCCTTGCCACAATATTCTAAACTGCTCGAAGCGCACCCCGACTCAGACCCCGAGTCAACTCTAACACTACCAACAAAGTAAGCAACAACACCCATGCACTAATTGCTAACATATTTCCACCCAACGAATACATTAATGCCACACCCCCAACATCTCCTCGCACCATGAGAAACTCCGACAACTCATCCACAGGAACCCAGGAAAACTCATATCAACCCCCTCAAAGGATAAAAGAAGCCACAATGACCCCCACCACATAAACAACTATCAAAACCGCTACAAACCGACTTCCCCAGGTCTCAGGGTACGGCTCAGCAGCGAGCGCTGCCGAATAAGCAAAAACAACCAACATCCCCCCTAAATAAATTAAAAACAAAACTAAGGACAAAAAAGGCCCCCCATGACCCACCAACACACCACACCCCATTCCTGCTACTATAACCAGCCCCAATGCAGCAAAATAAGGGGAAGGATTAGAAGCAACAGAAATTAGCCCCAGAACTAAACCAAATAAAAACAAAAACATAATATAAGTCATAATTCCTCCCAGGATTTTAACCAGGACTAATGGCTTGAAAAACCACCGTTGTTATTCAACTACAGGAACCTAATGGCTAACCTACGAAAAACCCACCCCCTATTAAAAATCGCAAACGACGCGCTAGTCGACCTCCCAACCCCCACTAGCATCTCAGCTTGATGAAATTTCGGCTCTCTGTTAGGCTTGTGTCTAATCATTCAAATTGCCACAGGACTATTCCTTGCAATACATTACACTTCAGATATTACAACAGCTTTTTCATCCGTTGCCCACATTTGCCGAGATGTAAACTACGGCTGACTCATCCGAAACCTCCATGCTAACGGTGCCTCCTTCTTTTTTATCTGCATCTACCTTCATATTGGACGAGGCCTTTATTATGGCTCCTACCTTTACAAAGAAACATGAAACACTGGAGTGGTCCTCTTACTACTAGTAATAATAACTGCATTTGTAGGCTATGTCCTCCCATGAGGACAAATATCTTTCTGAGGCGCCACCGTTATCACTAACCTTCTCTCCGCAGTTCCATACATAGGAAACATACTTGTCCAATGAATTTGAGGCGGTTTCTCAGTAGATAACGCAACTCTCACCCGATTCTTCACATTCCACTTCCTACTACCCTTCATTATTGCAGCAGTAGTTATTATTCACCTACTCTTCCTTCACGAGACAGGATCAAACAACCCAATCGGACTCAACCCGAACGTGGACAAAATCTCTTTCCACCCTTACTTTTCATACAAAGATCTCTTAGGCTTTGCAGCCCTTCTTATTGCACTAACCACTCTGTCACTATTCTCCCCAAACCTCTTAGGGGACCCTGACAACTTTACCCCAGCCAACCCCCTAGTAACACCCCCTCACATTAAACCCGAATGATACTTCCTATTTGCATACGCAATTTTACGCTCAATCCCTAATAAACTAGGAGGTGTTATGGCACTACTGGCCTCCATCCTAGTCCTTATACTAGTACCAATCCTTCACACTTCTAAACAACGAACCTTAACATTCCGACCAATCTCTCAATTACTATTCTGAATTCTAATTGCAGACGTTGCCATCCTTACCTGAATTGGGGGTATGCCAGTAGAAGATCCCTACATCATCATCGGCCAAATTGCATCTGTATTATACTTCTCCCTATTCCTAATTTTAATACCACTAGCCGGCTGAGCCGAAAACAAACTATTATTCAAATAACCACATAACCGCACTAGTAGCTCAGTGTCAGAGCGCCGGTCTTGTAAACCGGACGCCGGAGGTTAAACCCCTCCCTAGCGCTTCAAAGAAGAGAGAGTCTAACTCCCACCCCTAACTCCCAAAGCTAGGATTCTAAACTAAACTATTCTTTGCAAATAATTGCATTTTACATATATGTAATTTCACCATAAATCTACTTAGACCATTTTCATTTAAATTAATACATTAATAAACATACTAGCACACCCTTAAATTAAAACATACAAGTAATAATAAAAAAATTAAGAGATACATAAACCATAATATGCTTAAATTAACACTAATAGGTAAATTATACTGAACGAGATTTAAAGATCTACCATAATAACTCATCCGTCTAGATATACTTTGATTCAACATCCTATTAAATAAAACATTTAACCCAATAAGAACCGACCTAAAGTGATTTTTGAATGCATACTCTTATTGAAGGTGAGGGACAAGTATTCGTGGGGGTCACACTTAGTGAACTATTCCTGGCATTTGGTTCCTATTTCAGGGCCATTAATTGATATTATTCCCCACACTTTCATTGACGCTGGCATAAGTTAATGGTGGAATACATACTCCTCGTTACCCAACATGCCGAGCGTTCTCTCCACAGGTGCAAGGGGTTTTCCTTTTTTTTTTTCCTTTCACTTGGCATTTCAGAGTGCACACGGTAAAAAAAAAGGAAGTTGAACATTTTTCTTGCCGAAAAGAAATAGTATGAATGGTGAAAAGATTTTACATAAGAATTACATACTTTAATCTCAAGAGCATAATGGATTAATATTTCTCCTAAGATTCCTAAGACACCCCCTTCTCGGCTTTTGGGCGTAAAACCCCCCTACCCCCCTAAACTCCTGGAATCCTTAACACTCCTGAAAACCCCCCGGAAACAGGAAAACTCCTAGAAATTTGTTATTCCAATTAAAAATGCGTTTATTTACACTATTATAATATTGCATATGCTAACGTAGCTTAATTAAAGCATAACCTTGAAGACGTTAAGATGAGCCCTAAAAAGCTCCGTAAGCACAAAGGCTTGGTCCTGACTTTACTATCAACTTTAGCTAGACTTACACATGCAAGTATCCGCACCCCTGTGAGAATGCCCCCCAGTTCCCCGCCCGGGAACAAGGAGCTGGTATCAGGCACATTTACTAGCCCACGACACCTTGCTTAGCCACACCCCCAAGGGAACTCAGCAGTGATAAACATTAAGCTATGAGTGAAAACTCGACTTAGTTAAAGCTAAAAGGGCCGGTAAAACTCGTGCCAGCCACCGCGGTTATACGAGAGACCCAAGTTGATAGTCTACGGCGTAAAGAGTGGTTATGAACCCCATAAAACTAAAGCTGAACGCTTTCAAAGCTGTTATACGCACACGAAAGTAAGAAGCCCAACTACGAAAGTGGCTTTATAAAAATCTGAACCCACGAAAGCTGGGACACAAACTGGGATTAGATACCCCACTATGCCCAGCCATAAACATCGATAGCCCGGTACACCCGCTATCCGCCCGGGGACTACGAGCATCAGCTTAAAACCCAAAGGACTTGGCGGTGCTTAAGATCCAACTAGAGGAGCCTGTTCTAGAACCGATAACCCCCGTTCAACCTCACCCTCCCTTGTTTCTCCCGCCTATATACCGCCGTCGTCAGCTTACCCTATGAAGGACAAACAGTAAGCAAAATTGGTTTAACCCAAAACGTCAGGTCGAGGTGTAGCGAATGAGAGGGGAAGAAATGGGCTACATTTCCTAATTTAGTACATACGAACAGTGTGCTGAAACCCACACTTGAAGGAGGATTTAGCAGTAAGCGGAAAATAGAGCGTTCCGCTGAAACTGGCCCTAAAGCGCGCACACACCGCCCGTCACTCTCCCCGAGCTACTATTACAGCACATAATTAAAACCCTACAACTGCAAAGGGGAGGCAAGTCGTAACATGGTAAGTGTACTGGAAGGTGCACTTGGAAAAATCAGAATGTAGCTAAAACAGAAAAGCATCTCCCTTACACCGAGAAGACGCTCGTGCAAGTCGAGTCATCCTGACACTAAACAGCTAGCCCCAACCACTAAAAGCAACAAATCATTATTAATAACCCATCACATACTAGCATTATATAAACAAACCATTTTACCCCCTGAGTATGGGAGACAGAAAAGGACCTATGGAGCTATAGAGAAAGTACCGCAAGGGAACGCTGAAAGAGAAATGAAAAAACTCAGTAAAGTTTTAAAAAGCAGAGACTCAACCTCGTACCTTTTGCATCATGATTTAGCAAGAAACATCCAAGCAAAGAGCACTTTAGTTTGCATCCCCGAAACTAAGTGAGCTACTCCAAGACAGCCTATTAATAGGGCCAACCCGTCTCTGTGGCAAAAGAGTGGGAAGAGCTTTGAGTAGAGGTGACAGACCTATCGAACTTAGTCATAGCTGGTTGTCTAGGAACTGAATAGAAGTTCAGCCTCTAGGCTTCTTTCCTCACCCATACCTCAGTTACACCTGAGCATAAAGAAACCAAGAGAGTTAGTTAAAGGGGGTACAGCCCCTTTAAAACAAGATACAACTTTTTCAGGAGGGTAAAGATCACACTCCGCCAAAGGCAAAGTGTTCTAGTGGGCCTAAAAGCAGCCACCTAATAGAAAGCGTTAAAGCTCAGACACCATTATCTTAGCCTATAATTCCGATTACTTCTTCTTAACCCCCTAATTTTACTAGACCTCCTCATGCACCCATGAGGGCGACTATGCTAATATGAGTAATAAGAAAGTCCCGACTTTCTCCTAGCACAAGTGTAAATCGGAACGAACCCCCACCGAACATTACCGGCCCCAACCCAAGAGGGCAATAAATTAACAAATAAACAACTAGAAAACCATTTAATCTTTTACCGTTAACCCTACGCTGGTGTGCATTCAAGGAAAGACTAAAGGAAAAAGAAGGAACTCGGCAAACAAAAGCCTCGCCTGTTTACCAAAAACATCGCCTCTTGCAAAATCAAAGAATAAGAGGTCCCGCCTGCCCTGTGACAAATCGTTTAACGGCCGCGGTATTTTGACCGTGCAAAGGTAGCGCAATCACTTGTCTTTTAAATGAAGACCTGTATGAACGGCACGACGAGGGCTTAACTGTCTCCTTTTTCCGGTCAATGAAATTGATCTCTCCGTGCAGAAGCGGAGATAAAAACATAAGACGAGAAGACCCTATGGAGCTTTAGACACAAAAGCAGATCTTGTTAAAACCCCTAAAACAAAAGATTAAACCAAAAGTAAACCTGCTATAATGTCTTTGGTTGGGGCGACCGCGGGGAAACAAATAACCCCCACGTGGAACGAGAGTATTTCTCTCACAACCAAGAGCCACAGCTCTAATTAACAGAATTTCTGACCATAAGATCCGGCAACGCCGATCAACGGACCGAGTTACCCTAGGGATAACAGCGCAATCCCCTTTTAGAGCCCATATCGACAAGGGGGTTTACGACCTCGATGTTGGATCAGGACATCCTAATGGTGCAGCCGCTATTAAGGGTTCGTTTGTTCAACGATTA
>JAUYWH010000023.1:18177-31363 GCA_034779795.1 Ctenopoma multispine
TACTATGTATTATCACCATTAATCTATTTTAACCATAAAGCAAGTACTAATAATTAATGTATTCAGACATATAATGTAATTCAGTAGTTATGTTATTGTAGTAAGAAATCACCAACCAGTATATTGAGTACATATTATACATGATAGAACCAGGGACAAAAATTGTAGAGTTACATAAAATGAACTATTCCTGGCATCTGGTTGCTATTTCAGGTACATAACTGTATAACTCCACCCTCTATTAATTTTACAGGCATCTGATTAATGGTGTCAATCATAAGTTTCTTTAATCCCACTAGCATAGCGTTCTTTTACATGCATAACGTAGTTTTTTATTTGTTTTCCCTTCATTAACATTTCAGAGTGCAAATACCAATGTTAAATTAAGGTTGTACATCTTTTCTTGAATGTGATAATATAATTTAATGGTTGTAAGACATAATTTAAGAGTTACATTCATCTCTGTCAGGTGCATACATATATGTTTACTTCAACTATTACTGTTATATATGCCCCCCTTCTGGCTTTTGCGCGACAAACCCCCCTTACCCCCCACGCTCGAGATAATCCTGCTTTCCTTGTCAAACCCCTAAACCAAGGAGGATTCAAGAACGTGTAAGCCAAAAGTTGAGATAAAAACTGGTGCATACATATAGGTATTTATATATATATGTTTATATGTGTGTGCACACAATTTTAGTATGAATAATTATCCATAGGCTTTAAAGCCTATATAAAACAAAATTATAATTCAATATTCTAATACATTTATCAGCTAGCGTAGCTTAATATAAAGCATAGCACTGAAGCCGCTAAGATGGATTTTAAAAGACCCCGCATGCACGAAAACCTGGTTCCAGCCTTGTTACTAACTGTATAACCCGCACATGTACAGCCCTCCCAACCTTATAAACATGTGAGAGAACATCAGAGAGAGAGATATATATATATATATATATATATCTAAGGCGCCTTAAAGAGATTTAATAGTAAACATCAAGCCATAAGTGAAAACTTGACTACGTTACTTTATTAATATAATAAAAACAACTAACAAACGCACAAACAGGAAAGCCGTTTAACACAACAAACTTACCGAAATGGACCCAGGGCATGGCTGAGTAGTTAGGCATCTCACTTACACCGAGAAAATATCCATGCAAGTTGGATTACCCTGAACAATTATCAAACCCAACCTGTTAATGTAGGCGGTATAAATAAATTAACACTAAAACTAAGCCTTTCGAGAGCCTGTGCTCAAAACACACTACAAATGAAAATACATAAGACATTTAAATCTTTAGGCCAGGGAGTTAAGCATTCATAGCTAAACCTAAGAAACTGTGCCCGAATGTTTAAGGACCACTTTGATAGAGTGATTAACAGGGGTTAAAGCCCCCTCAGTTTCTAGAAAAAAGGGAATCGAACCCATACTCAAGAGACCAAAACTCCAGGTGCTTCCTTTTACACCACTTTCTAAGACGGGGTCAGCTAAAAAAGCTTTCGGGTCCATACCCCGAACATGATAGTTAAATCCATCCCCCGCCAATGAATCCATACCTAATAGCTATTTTACTATTTAGCCTGGGACTAGGGACCACCCTAACCTTTGCTAGTCACCATTGAATTCTAGCTTGAATGGGATTAGAAATTAATACTATAGCCATCATCCCCTTAATAACACAAAATAATCACCCCCGGGCGGTAGAAGCGACCACAAAGTATTTTCTTACGCAAGCTGCCGCAGCAGCAATAATCCTATTTGCAAGCCTAACAAACGCATGAACAACAGGACACTGATTTATTAACTATTTATCCAACCCCTTTGCCTGCACCATCCTCATGATAGCCTTAGCATTAAAGATTGGACTCGCACCTGCGCACTTTTGAGTGCCAGAAGTTCTACAAGGGTTAGACCTCACAACGGGGTTAATCTTATCAACCTGACAAAAGCTGGCCCCATTAGCATTAATTACTCAAACAGCACAAAACATTAACCCACTTCTAATTACAGCACTGGGAATTACATCCACCCTCGTGGGCGGGTGAGGGGGGTTAAATCAAACTCAACTACGAAAAATTTTAGCTTATTCCTCTATCGCACATATAGGTTGAATTATTATTATTATTCAATACGCCCCCCAATTAGCACTAATTTCTTTAGTAACCTATATTATCTTAGCATCAACAGCATTCTTAACATTAAAGACACTAATGGCAACCACAATTAAACAATTATCAAATGCCTGATCTAAAAACCCAACTCTGACAACAGTAACCACATTAACACTACTATCACTAGGCGGATTGCCCCCACTTACAGGCTTTTTACCAAAATTATTAATTCTATATGAATTAGTTAAACAAGACATACAGATCGCCGCCACATTAATAGCTCTAGCCACCCTAATTAGCCTGTACTTCTACTTACGTCTATGCTATATTATAGTATTAACCATCTTCCCCTATACAACAAACAGTACATCAACCCCTTGACGAACCCAAAAGACTAAAAATATAATACCTCTAGCCCTATTAACCACAGCCTCCCTCGGATTATTACCAATAACACAAGTCATTATAGCACTAAGCACTTGGGGACTTAGGATAATATTCAGACCAAAAGCCTTCAAAGCTTTAAGTAGAAGTGAAAATCTTCTAGGCCCCGACTAAGACCTACAGGGATTAAACCTGCATTTTCTATTCGCAAAACAGACGCTTTAATTAAACTAAGGTCCTACTAGATGGGAAGGCCTCGATCCTACAAAGTCTTAGTTAACAGCTAAGTGCTCAAACCAGCGAGCATCCATCTACTTTTCCCGCCGCTCACTTAAATAAGGCGGGAAAAGCCCCGGCAGAGTATTAATCTGCTTCTTCGGATTTGCAATCCAATATGTTAACACCACGGAGCCCTGGTAGGAAAAGGACTTGAACCTTTATCTTCAGGTTTACAACCCACTGCCTATACACTCGGCTACCCTACCTGTGGCAATTACACGTTGATTCTTCTCTACCAACCACAAAGACATTGGTACCCTTTATTTTGTATTTGGTGCCTGAGCCGGAATAGTGGGAACCGCCTTAAGCCTTCTCATTCGGGCTGAATTAAGCCAACCTGGATCACTTCTAGGCAATGATCAAATTTATAATGTTATCGTCACTGCTCACGCCTTCGTGATAATTTTCTTTATAGTAATACCAATCCTTATTGGGGGATTTGGAAATTGACTGGTGCCATTAATAATTGGAGCCCCAGACATAGCATTCCCTCGAATAAATAATATAAGCTTTTGACTGCTCCCACCCTCATTTCTTCTACTACTAGCCTCTTCCGGCGTGGAGGCAGGAGCAGGTACTGGTTGAACAGTATACCCACCACTTGCAGGCAACACAGCCCATATAGGAGCTTCAGTAGACCTGACAATTTTTTCATTACATTTAGCAGGTGTATCATCAATTCTGGGGGCAATTAACTTTATTACTACAATTATTAATATGAAGCCCCCCGCTATCTCCCAATATCAAACACCATTATTTGTCTGATCCGTACTTGTAACTGCCGTCCTACTTCTTTTATCTTTACCCGTCCTGGCTGCAGGAATTACAATACTTCTAACAGACCGAAATCTTAACACCACATTCTTTGACCCGGCAGGAGGAGGGGACCCCATTCTTTATCAACACCTGTTCTGATTCTTTGGACACCCAGAAGTTTATATTCTCATTCTCCCAGGATTCGGAATTATCTCCCACGTTGTAGCATACTACTCGGGCAAAAAAGAACCATTTGGCTATATGGGTATGGTGTGGGCTATAATAGCTATCGGCCTACTAGGGTTTATTGTATGAGCTCATCACATATTCACCGTTGGAATAGATGTAGACACTCGTGCATATTTTACATCCGCAACAATAATTATCGCAATTCCAACAGGTGTTAAAGTATTCAGCTGATTAGCCACGCTCTACGGGGGGTCACTCAAATGAGAAACCCCAATACTGTGAGCCCTTGGGTTTATTTTCTTATTTACAGTAGGCGGTTTAACAGGAATTATTTTATCTAACTCATCACTTGATATCATTCTTCATGACACTTATTATGTAGTTGCCCACTTCCACTATGTATTATCGATGGGCGCTGTATTTGCTATTATAGCAGGCTTCGTACATTGATTCCCTTTATTAACTGGATATACTCTTCACGACTCCTTAACAAAAATTCACTTCACAGTTATGTTTACAGGGGTCAACCTCACATTTTTCCCACAGCATTTCCTAGGCCTAGCAGGCATACCTCGACGATATTCCGACTACCCAGATGCCTATGCCCTGTGAAATACAGTATCATCTGTCGGATCATTAATCTCTATAGCAGCAGTAGTTATATTCCTATTTATTTTATGAGAAGCCTTTATTGCTAAACGAGAAGTATTATTAGTGGAAATAACAACAACAAATGTAGAATGACTCCATGGCTGCCCGCCCCCACACCACACATACGAAGAACCAGCATTTGTACAAATTCAATCAAATTAACAAGAAAGGAAGGAATTGAACCCCCTTATTCTGGTTTCAAGCCAGCTACATATCCGTATGTTACTTTCTTTTAGATATTAGTAAAATAGACATTACATCACCTTGTCAAGGTGAAATTGCGAGTTAAAACCCCACATATCTTAAACTTAATGGCACACCCAGCACAACTAGGACTCCAAAACGCAACATCACCCGTCATAGAAGAGCTCTCCCATTTTCATGACGAAACACTAATAATTGTATTACAAATTAGCACTTTAGTGTTATATATTATTATTGCTGTAGTATCTACTCACTTCACCAATAAACTTATTTTAGACTCCCAAGAGATTGAAATCATATGAACCGTTCTCCCAGCCATTATTCTAGTCATAATTGCCCTACCCTCCTTACGCATTCTTTACCTTATAGATGAAATTAATGACCCCCACCTTACAATTAAAGCAATAGGACACCAATGATACTGAAGTTATGAGTACACAGACTATGAAGACATAGGCTTCAAATCTTATATAGTCCCAACCAAGAATCTAAGCCCGGGACAATTTCGACTTTTAGAAGCAGATCATCGAATAATTGTACCAGCGGACTCCCCCATCCGTATCTTAGTATCTGCTCAAGACGTATTACACGCCTGAGCTGTTCCATCCCTAGGTGTAAAAATAGACGCAGTACCCGGACGATTAAATCAAGTCACTTTTATTGCCTCCCGCCCAGGAGTACACTATGGGCAATGCTCAGAAATCTGCGGAGCAAACCATAGCTTTATACCAATTGTAATTGAAACAGTACCCTTAAAACAATTCGAAAGCTGATCATTAGCTGCATCAAATAGTACATCGCTAGGAAGCTAAATTATTGGACAAAGCATTGGCCTTTTAAGCCAAAGACTGGTGACTCCCGACCACCCCTAGTGAAATGCCACAATTAATCCCTGGCCCATGATTTATAGTCCTGATATTTTCCTGATTAATTTTCTTAATTATTATACCCATTAAAGTTCTAAATCATACCTCACCAAATGTATTTACATTAGTAGATACTGAAAAACACAAAAACGAATCCTGAAACTGACCATGATAATAAGCTTTTTCGATCAATTTGCAAGCCCATACTACCTAGGAATCCCACTAATTGCTGTTGCAATAGTACTACCGTGAATACTTTACCCTACCCCACCATCTCAATGAATTAACAGTCGACTTACTACAATCCAAGGATGGTTTATTAATTTACTCACAAAACAACTAATATTACCATTAAATGTAAAAGGACATAAATGAGCGCTGATACTAATCTCATTAATAATTTTCCTAATTACAATTAATATATTAGGGCTATTACCATACACCTTTACACCAACAACACAACTATCCCTTAACATAGGATTTGCTGTACCTTTATGACTCGCAACAGTAATTATTGGTATACGAAATCAACCAACAATTTCCCTAGGACATCTTTTACCAGAAGGAACACCAATTCCACTAATCCCCGTATTAATCATTATTGAAACAATTAGCTTATTTATTCGGCCTATCGCCCTGGGAGTTCGACTCACAGCCAATTTAACAGCAGGTCACTTATTAATTCAACTTATTGCTACGGCCGTATTTGTTCTTACATCATTAATACCTACAGTGGCAATCTTAACCGCCACTGTACTCCTATTACTCACACTTCTAGAAGTCGCAGTAGCTATAATTCAAGCATATGTATTTGTACTTCTTTTAAGCCTTTACCTACAAGAAAACGTATAATGACCCACCAAGCACACTCTTACCATCTTGTCAACCCAAGCCCATGACCATTAACCGGAGCCATTGCCGCACTACTAATAACAGCTGGTTTAGCAATCTGATTTCACTATCACTCAAAAACATTAATAATTCTAGGATTAATTTTACTTTTACTAACTATATATCAATGATGACGCGATATCATTCGAGAAGGAACATTCCAAGGTCACCATACACCCCTAGTTCAAAAAGGATTACGATATAGTATAATTCTATTTATTACCTCCGAAGTGTTCTTCTTCATTGGATTTTTCTGAGCCTTCTACCATGCTAGTCTAGCACCCTCAGTAGAACTGGGAGGCTACTGACCACCCACAGGAATTAATGCACTAGACCCATTTGAAGCGCCACTCCTTGGCACAGCCGTACTACTAGCATCAGGAGTCACAGTAACATGAACTCATCATAGCATCCTAGAGGGTGAGCGAAAACAAGCTATTTACTCCCTAATATTAACCATTTTACTTGGGCTATACTTTACTGCAATCCAAGCCATAGAATACTATGAAGCACCCTTTACAATTGCAGAAGGGGTTTATGGCTCAACATTCTTTATAACAACAGGATTCCACGGCCTACATGTCATTATTGGATCGACCTTCTTAATAGTATGCCTTATTCGCCAAGTACGACACCATTTTACATCAGAACACCATTTTGGCTTTGAAGCCGCTGCTTGATACTGACACTTCGTTGACGTAGTATGACTATTCCTCTACATCTCCATCTACTGATGAGGCTCATAATATTTCTAGTATTAATGTTAGTACAAATGGCTTCCAACTATTTAGTCTTGGTTTAACCCCAAGGAAATATAATGAACTTAATAATTATTATACTATTAATCACAACAATATTATCTTTAATCCTAACAATTATTTCATTCTGGCTACCTCAAATAAAACCAGACGCAGAAAAATTATCTCCTTATGAGTGTGGTTTTGACCCCTTAGGGTCCGCCCGACTTCCATTTTCATTACGCTTCTTTTTAGTAGCTATTTTATTTATACTATTTGACCTAGAAATAGCCCTTCTACTACCACTCCCCTGAGCAGCCCACTTAAGCGACCCCATAGGCACATTCTTCTGACTTACAGTGTTTCTAGTTCTACTAACCCTTGGACTAGTTTATGAATGAATACAAGGCGGCCTAGAATGAGCAGAATAGGGAGCTAGTCCAAAATAAGACCTCTGATTTCGGCTCAGAAAATCGTAGTTTAACTCCACGTCTCCCTTGTGACACTCGAACATTTTAGCTTTAGCTCAGCATTTATTCTAGGATTAATAGGACTAGCACTTCACCGAACCCATCTGCTGTCCGCACTTTTATGTTTAGAAGGAATAATGTTATCCCTTTATACCGGATCAGGCCTATGAGCCCTACAAACTGAATCTGCTAATTTCACATTAGCCCCTTTACTAGTTCTAACTTTCTCCGCCTGCGAAGCTAGTATAGGATTATCACTACTAGTAGCTACAGCCCGAACCCACGGAACTGACCAGCTACGGAGCTTAAATTTACTACAATGTTAAAAGTATTAGTCCCCACAATTATATTGATACTAACAATCTGATTAACCCCTAAAAAATGATTATGAGCCACTTCAGCTAGCAGTAGTCTCATAATCGCCATAATTAGCTTAACCCTACTAAAATGAACATCAGAAACTGGGTGAGCTTCTTCAAATATATACTTAGCCACAGACCCCCTATCAACCCCACTAGTAGTACTCACATGCTGACTGCTACCACTTATAATCTTAGCCAGTCAAAACCATCTCAACTCAGAGCCAGTAAACCAACAGCGCTTGTATATTACACTGCTCACCTCACTACAAATCTTTTTAATTATAGCATTTGGAGCCACAGAAATTACTATGTTTTATATCATATTTGAGGCCACACTTGTGCCAACCTTAATTATTATTACCCGGTGAGGTAATCAAACCGAGCGACTTAACGCAGGCACCTATTTTCTATTTTACACTTTAGCGGGGTCAATTCCCTTTTTAATTGCTTTACTACTTTTACAAGACTTTACAAAAACCTTATCAATATTAATATTCCCGTACACACAACCCTTACAACTAAATTCATGGGGTCATAAAATTTGATGAGCCTCCTGCCTAATTGCTTTCTTAGTAAAAATACCACTTTATAGCATTCACCTTTGACTACCAAAAGCACATGTTGAAGCCCCAGTAGCAGGGTCGATAGTACTAGCAGCAGTCCTCCTAAAATTAGGCGGATATGGAATAATGCGTATAATCATTATATTTGACCCCCTATCAAAAGAACTAGCATACCCCTTTATTATTTTAGCCCTTTGAGGAATCATTATAACCGGATCTATTTGTTTACGTCAAACAGATATAAAGTCGTTAATCGCCTACTCATCTGTAAGTCATATAGGCTTAGTAGCAGGAGGAATCTTAATTCAAACCCAATGAGGATTCTCAGGTGCAATCATCTTAATGATTGCTCACGGATTAGCATCATCCGCCTTATTCTGTCTGGCTAACACAACATATGAACGAACCCACAGCCGAACAATAATTCTTGCTCGTGGATTACAAGTAATCTTCCCATTAACTGCAGTCTGATGATTATTCGTCAACCTAGCCAATATAGCACTCCCACCACTACCTAATTTAATAGGGGAACTCCTAATTATTACAGCACTATTTGATTGATCCCCATGAACAATTTTATTAACCGGCCTAGGCACCCTTGTTACAGCCGGGTATTCCCTATATCTATTCCTTATAACCCAACGAGGCCCAGTCCCAAATCATATAATATTACAACCATACAGCACTCGAGAACATTTATTAATTGTTCTTCATCTGCTGCCAATTATTCTCCTAGTAACAAAACCGGAACTTATATCAGGATGATCCTAATGTAAGTATCGTTTAATTAAGACATTAGATTGTGATTCTAAAAATAGGAGCTAAAACCTCCTTACTCACCGAGGGCGTCCTCCCTGACTATTGGTGTAAGCACTGCTAACTCTTATATCTGCGGTTAAAGCCCGCAGCCCCCTCACTTCTAAAGGATCGTAGATTATCCATTGGTCTTAGGAACCAAAAACCCTTGGTGCAAATCCAAGTAGAAGCTAAAAAATGGTATTAATACTTCACTCATCATTTATTATGGTATTTTTCATGTTAATTTATCCCTTGATTACAACAATAGACCCCAGTCAACAAAAATGTAATATGGCAAAAATAACAAAAAATGCCATTAGCTCCGCATTTCTTATTAGCCTCTTACCTTTAATAATTTTTCTAGACCTAAAAACAGAGGGCGTTATTACAAACTGACAATGAATAAATATCCAAACATTTGATATTAATATTAGCTTTAAATTTGACCACTACTCACTAATTTTTGTTCCAATTGCCTTATTTGTAACCTGGTCAATTCTAGAATTTGCACTCTGATACATAAGCTCAGATCCAAACATTGACCAATTCTTTAAATACCTGCTAATATTTTTAGTAGCTATAATTATCCTAGTCACAGCTAACAACATATTTCAATTATTTATAGGCTGAGAGGGCGTAGGTATTATATCATTTCTACTTATTGGATGATGGCACGGACGAGCAGACGCCACCGCAGCAGCCCTCCAAGCCGTAATTTACAACCGAGTAGGGGATATTGGATTAATTATAGCCATAGCATGAATTGCTATAAACATCAACTCCTGAGAAATTCAACAAATCTTTACACTATCAAAAGACTTTGATATAACAGCACCCCTAATAGGACTTTTACTAGCAGCAACAGGGAAATCAGCCCAATTCGGACTCCACCCTTGACTTCCATCGGCCATAGAAGGCCCCACCCCCGTCTCTGCTCTACTTCATTCCAGCACTATAGTAGTTGCTGGTATTTTCCTACTGATTCGCCTCCACCCCACTATAGAAAATAACCAGTGGGTCCTTACCACATGCTTATGTATGGGGGCACTAACCTCTTTATTTACAGCCACTTGTGCTCTCACCCAAAATGATATCAAAAAAATTGTAGCTTTTTCAACATCAAGTCAACTAGGCTTAATAATAGTTACAGTGGGACTAAATCAACCCCAATTAGCATTCCTTCACATCTGCACCCATGCTTTCTTTAAAGCTATGCTGTTTTTATGTTCAGGGTCCATTATTCACAGCCTGAATGACGAACAAGACATCCGAAAAATAGGGGGAATACTTAGCAGTATGCCAATTACCTCAACCTGCCTTACAGTTGGGAACCTAGCCCTCACAGGAACCCCATTCCTAGCTGGGTTTTTCTCAAAAGATATAATCATTGAAACTCTAAATACTTCATATTTAAACGCCTGAGCCCTAATCTTAACATTAATTGCTACATCCTTTACCGCAGTATATAGTTTTCGATTAACATATTTCGTAACTATAGGGACACCACGATTCCCACCTTTAACCCCAATCAATGAAAATGACCCCCTAATAATTAATTCTATTAAACGGCTTGCTTGAGGTAGCATTACTGCAGGATTCATTATCACACAAAATTTTTTACCAACAAAAACCCCTGTTATAACAATACCAGCCCTTATAAAAATAATAGCCTTATTAGTAACAGTATTAGGCCTAATAACAGCCATTGAACTAGCCAACTTAACCAGCAAACAAGTAAAAATCACCCCTATTATTTACACACACCACTTCTCAAATATGTTAGGGTTCTTCCCAACAATCGTACACAACCTAATACCAAAACTTAAACTTACTATAGGACAATCAATTGCTACACAACTTGACAAAACATGACTTGAGAATATTGGACCAAAAAGTCTAACAAAAGCACAAATTTCTATGACGAAGATTATAAATAACCCCGCCCGAGGGATAATCAAAACATACTTAACCATTTTCCTATTGACCCTTACCCTGGCAATTATTTTAGCTGCCATCTAAACCACGCGGAGAGCCCCCCGACTTGACCCACGACAGACTTCTAAAACAGCTAATAAAGTTAAAAGTAATATTCAACCGCAAATTATTAATATAACCCCGCCAGATGAATATAGCATTGCTACACCAGCAGTCTCAAAACGCATAACAGAAAACTCCTTAAACCCATCAACAACCACTCAAGAATCCTCGTACCAATCACCCCAAAAAACTCCCGCTACTAAAATAACCCCTAATGAGTAAAACGTCACGTAACCCAATACAGAACGACTACCCCAAGCTTCAGGAAAAGGCTCAGCAGCCAAAGCTGCCGAATATGCAAAAACCACAAGCATTCCACCCAGATAAACTAAAAAAAGGATTAAAGATAAAAAAGGGCCCCCGTGATAAGCTAGAATTCCACATCCAGCCCCAGCCCCAATTACTAAACCAAAGGCGGCAAAATAGGGGGAAGGGTTAGAGGCAACGGCAACCATACTAGCAACCAAAGCTATCAATAGTATGAACATAAAATAGGTCATAGTTTCTGCTTAGACTTTAACTAAGACCAATGATTTGAAGAACCATCGTTGTCATTCAACTACAAAAACGACTAATGGCAAACCTACGCAAAACACACCCCTTGACTAAAAATGCTAATGAAGCATTAATTGATTTACCAACACCGCTCAACATTTCATCATGATGAAACTTCGGGTCACTACTAGGACTATGCTTAATTACCCAAATCCTAACAGGCCTATTCCTAGCCATACACTATGCCTCTGACATGTCAACCGCATTCTCATCAGTGGTTCATATCTGCCGAGATGTAAACTATGGCTGACTAATCCGCAACATTCATGCCAACGGAGCATCCTTTTTCTTCATCTGTATTTATATACACATCGCCCGAGGCCTATATTATGGGTCTTACCTTTATAAAGAAACGTGAAATATCGGAGTAGTACTACTTCTACTAGTTATAATGACAGCCTTTGTGGGGTATGTCCTACCATGAGGACAAATATCTTTCTGAGGTGCTACAGTTATTACTAATCTACTATCCGCCGTGCCCTACATAGGTGACATATTAGTTCAGTGAATCTGAGGGGGTTTCTCAGTAGATAACGCAACACTTATGCGATTTTTCGCATTCCACTTCATTTTACCCTTCATTATTGTTGCCGTAACCATCCTACATCTTCTTTTTCTACACGAAACAGGATCAAATAACCCAGTTGGGCTTCTCTCAGACACAGACAAAATCCCGTTTCACCCCTACTTTACTTATAAAGACCTTCTTGGCTTTATCATTATAATCTTAGCCCTTACCCTTTTAGGGCTATTCTCCCCAAACCTGCTAGGAGACCCAGAAAATTTTACCCCCGCTAACCCCTTAATTACGCCCCCTCATATCAAACCGGAGTGATATTTTCTATTCGCTTACGCCATCTTACGATCGATTCCTAACAAACTAGGAGGCGTTTTAGCATTATTATTCTCAATTCTGGTATTAATAGTTATCCCGTTACTCCACACATCAAAACAACAAGGACTTACATTCCGCCCAATTACTCAACTATTATTCTGGGCCCTGGTAGCAGACATAGTAATTTTAACCTGAATTGGGGGTATACCAGTAGAACACCCATTTATTATTATTGGACAAATTGCGTCAGTCCTTTATTTTATATTATTCCTAATCCTTATACCACTATCTGGAATATTAGAAAACAAAATATTAGACTAACCAGCCTTAGTAGCTTAATCCATTAAAGCATCGGTCTTGTAATCCGAAGACCGGAGGTTAAATCCCTCCCTAACGCCCAGAAAAGAGAGATTCTAACTCCCACCTCTAGCACCCAAAGCCAGAGTTCTAACACTAAACTATTTTCTGAAAACGTTACACGTGATTTAATCTAG
>JAUYWH010000024.1:28639-42022 GCA_034779795.1 Ctenopoma multispine
AATATATATATTTATATATATATAAATATATATTTATATATATTTATATATATATATATATATATGTGTGTGTGTATATTAGGGCTGGGCGCTATTATCGTGTTAGCGCGTTAATCATTTTAACGCATGTTAACGTAGTTTTATTATTATTATGAAAGTCCATTGCTTACTGTTGATCAGTACTGGCTTTGGACTGGCGTCGTCGTGCGTCTCAACGAATGAGAGCTTTTGGGGTGGGCCTAAGACTGCAGAAAACTCCTGGAGGTACCAAACTTTTACAAGGACATTTTAATTTTACATCTCTTCCACACAGCAGAGTTAATAGAACCACAGTTATCTGTAACCACTACAAAGTTGAATTTTTCTATCACCGGGTTCAGGTTTGCGACTGTGTATGTGTGTGTTCGATATGCACATCAGAACGGAACTCACATCAGAGCGGAACTCTGATGTGCGCCCTGTGTGTTGACATCAGAGCACAGCTCCGATGTGCGCGACACAGAAATCATAGATCAGAGGAGAAAAGTAAATGCGACCATGTAGAAACAAAAATTATATTTAAGATAAATAACATGAGGTTGATTAGTTAGTTTAACAAAAGAACAAGGTACAGATCTGTGGTTACACACAGGTTGTTATAGACTCTGAAACTAGTTTTTCTATAACTAGATGGATTTTAATGTCCTGGCAAATAGTTTTGGTTTTCTATTTAATTTGATTACACAAATGTTTACGTTGAGATTTATAAGAAATATTTAACTCCTATACCGTATAAAAAGGGAATACTGCTATGAAAAACGATCTTATTTGTTTTAACTGTTTGAAGACTAAATATTATTGCAATTTTCTTTATATAGAAGTACTTTTGAATTATTATTATATTTTGCCCCTAACACTGCAATTAAACTTTTAATCGCGATTATTCGGATCTAGTTTATTATAGGAAAACTAGTTGCCCGGAAGCAACTAGTTTCCCCTACCAACACCCTGCATCCCCACCAGAAGGTTAATTTTATATTCTATACAGTGCCAGATCCCACCAGAAGTCATTTAAGGTCAATAGTTCAATTTCCTACATAGCAAGGATGTACGTTGTTCTTTTATTAAACTTACTAAATAGTCTTATGTTATTTATCTAATGTCATTTCTGTCTCTACATGGTACTATTCTTTGACCTCTGTATTGCGCGCATGCACACACACACACACAAACACACACACACACACACACACAAACTCCCACCAGCGGACAGATAGTGCATGTCTCAAAATATTTCACGCCAACTACCTGAAAAGCATTTTTTAAACACAGTTGTTTGACAGCTGTCATTAAAAGAAACAAGAACATCACGATTACCCGTTGTTTGGGTGATTTGCTGCATCAACGGTGTGCATTATACTTAGGTGTATTATATTTAGGTGAAATGAATTCCTTAATTAATGCATTAACGCACTGTGCCCAGCCATAACATATACTGTATATTTATATATATTTCTAATCTAATGAATCACAAACAGTAATAGTCTTTCCTGTCTTTATTTAAAACACTACTTAAACAAATACAAAGGGAAGGTGGAAATCTGTTTATACCTGGTTAAATACATTTTGGCAGCAACAGCCTCATACAAGCACCTCCTGTAGGTGTGGATTGCACTATGTTCAAACTACCAACAACCACCTATAGTTCTAGGGGGGTGTTGTGTTGAACATGTTTATTTACCATTTTTTTGTTGATTTAGTGTACTGTTTAGGGAAATTGTCTTGCTCTCTTGATGGAACTTCTGCTTGCAGACAGCCACTTTATCCAATATCCTTAATTTTCCTCAAAATACAACAAATACTTTTCTCTGCACCACTAGAGTGCACTGTTTTTTAGGTGGAGGGTGTGAGCTGAGCCAGGAGGGAGAAGGAGAAGGACAAATTTTTCGCAACAGGCCTAGCTAGGCGGAGAGTCAGTTTAGTGTAGGAGGAGTTGAAGATGGTGCATAAGTATAAGATGGCATTAAAAGCAATAAATAGCATTTGACACTTGTTGCTCAACCCTATATGAACTATTTACCTATGTGATATCCAGAGTGCTTCATGGTGTATATTGTATATAATGTCATAGTTTAGAGAATATGTTTTCATCCCTTTTTCTTTTTATTTGTTGTGGAGCTCTGCAGACATATTATCAGTGTATACTAATAATACAGTCACATACTGATGTGGTTTTTGTATTGGTACAGTATGCCATTCACGTCCAACAAATAGTTGTTCTTATACAGTCTTTATTGTGTTTATCCCCAGGTTTCATCAATAAATAGAGTGCTCAGGAATCTGGCCAGTGACAAGCAGCAAATGGGCACAGGAGGTGAAGGAGTGTTTGACAAACTCAGGATGCTTAATGGGCAAACCACCTGGGGAGGACGCACAGGGTGGTATGCTGGAACTACACTCACTACAACTGGTATGATACTCATAGTTCTACTACTTCTTCTACTTTGCTACACCTACAATACTAGAAGTATAACTGCTCAGACAGCCTTGGCCCTGTTTTCTACGATACAAACACTAGTTCAATCTGCAAGAAATTTGTTAGGCATAGACATATGTTTGGCATATACAGTAGCATATACACATATACACAGACACACAAACACACATACAGTTATCAATGTATAGCATGGTTAACTAATATTTTCAATAATTTCCGCTACCATCGATGTAAAGAGGAGGGGGGTCATTATGACTCCTCCAGAACTATCTAAAACTAAAACCAAAGAACAATCATATCTTTGGTTGTAGTGATGTTAATGATTAGACTGTTATGCTTAAACCAAAGACACAGCTCATCCACCTCCACCTCGACTGTATGCTGATTCGTCTCCCTCGGTGACGAGCCCCAACATAACTGTCTTCTGCAAACTTTACCTTTGAGTCTGAGCTCTGCAGTTGTGAGTGAGCAGTGTGTACAGCAATGGGCTGTGCATGTAGCCCTGAGGAGAGCCAGTGCTTAGAGTGATGGATGACGATGTGATACTGGTAATCTTGACACACTGTGGCCTATTGGTCAATAAGTCCATAATCCAGCTACTAAGAGAGGGGGCCAGTCCAAGTTCATTGGCATTTTCTGTGGAACGTTTTTGCCTATAAGCATACTCGTGATAATCAGATGTAATGTCAGTGGACTCTTTTATACGTCTTATGACCAGCCTTTCAAAGCACTTCATACCTACCAGAGAACAATAAGCTGGAAGTCATTTAGGTGTCTGGGCCTTGGTACATGGGGTGATGGTAGATGCCTTGAGACATGTTGGACCAATGGCCTGGGACAAGGAGATATTAAATATATCCATCAGCTCTCCTTCAGCACTGAAGGAGTGAACATGAAAGTAAACATAGTGTTGTGGTCCTTGATTGTGTGCATAGAAGGAATTCTGTGCCTTGGGTAGTGACAGATCTGAACCTTCTGTCCAGCTAAAGTCAGAGGTGGGTAGAGTAGCCAAAAATTGTACTCAAGTAAGAGTAGCGTTACTTCACAATACAATAACTCAGGAAGTAAAAAGTCGTCATTCAAAAAATTACTCAAGTAAGAGTAAAAAAGTACTTGATGAAAAGACTACTCAAGTAGTGAGTAACTGATCGTAATGTCAAATTTTTTATTTTTTCGAAATTATGTAATCAGACAGTCAAAAATATAAAATAATGTGCAAATTCTATTTTTTCTGAATAATAAAATAAATCAAAATTGTGTGAAAATAAATAACATCTTTACAAAATAACAAATTAAGGCACAAGAAACACACATTTCCAAATCTTACTTTCTCACAACATAAAGCTTTTTAAACCAACACCTACAGTAGGTAACATACTGTATGTATGTTTGAACTGTGACATTTTCCATGTGTTTATTCATCCACTGTCTGCTATGTCACATAGCACGTAGACTACACGTGAAGATATCTGGAAGTTGAGTCCTGGCAACTAAATTTCTTTCTTTTTAGGTTAAAACTTTTCACTGCTCATCCAAGTATCTTCAGCCTACCCAAAATTAAGTTCAGATGCCATGAGTTTTAATTATTGTGAAATATTGATTATAATTTAATAATTTAATTTGAGATGTGTGGACTAGATTTTAATGTCTGATCTAAATTCTTACAAACATTTCACAAGGTCTGCTTTGACAGTGAGATCACTATTTTGATTTACCCTTTGTTTAAATGAACATTTTTAATAATACAGAAAAACTCTTTCAAGTGGTGTAAATGATATCAACACACTGTGTGATCAATATGTAACTTGTTAAGGTTTTTGCTTAGATAATTTAGGTGATCGCTTTTATTTTGAAATTTCCTAATAAAAATAAAGTTTTATTTTGAAAGACTGGACTTGACCCTAAAAAGTAAACGGAGCTAAAAACAAGGGGTTAAGTTAGAGAAAACTCTGCTTATATTTAACTCTGTAAGTATGGTGCAGTAAAACTAGTCTTAGAAGTAAATTTCTTTCAAAAAGTTACTAAAGTAAATATAACAGAATAAATGTAACTCGTTACTAACCACCTCTGGTTACAATTAATCAGGACTGAGTTACTTCAGCCATGTCCCATTCTCGTCCGCCTGACTCGTCCCAGCAGCTTTCCTCATGCCTTCTCCCCTGCTCTACATCTCCTACTTCAAAGCTCCTGGTGAATTTCAGGTTTTCTGGATGATTTCTGGTGGATTTCAGTTATCCACCCTGGAATCAGACCTGTTTTTTGCTACAGCTAGCCTGCTATTAGCTAGCCTGCTAATAGCAGGCTAGCTAATAAATAAAAAAAAAAAAAAAAACTATTCATGCTAATGTGTGCATCCTGACAAAATTTCCAAAAGTTCTTTCACAAATGCAGGAGATCAAAAAGATACCAGCAAGTTCACCTCTGCCCATCACCCCAGAAAAGCTAGAAAAGCACAAAACACAAGTTGCAGGAAGATAGACAAAAACTCCACAAAACTAACAAAAACAACAACACACAAAGAGGAAAAAGGAACTGCTGCAACTGCGTGCCATTCTAGAATCTCGTGGGGAATAGTTTTCCCCTTGATTTGTAATAAAATATAACTACATAGTGGCATTAGGTAAAATCCCTAAAATTTGACTGGGATGTGTTATGCAAGTGAAACGTTTTACAAGCTTATAAGCTTCAAAACAGCGATATAAAGCCATATAACATGGTAGCCATTATATAGAGTTGACACAAGTAGCTTTCTTTCCTTTTCTTTACATGAAGAAGGCTGAGGGTCTAAGTTGCTGTGTGGATTAGGCTCATATGTTGTCCTCCAGCACACTGGAAACACAACAATTAAATAATGTTATACTATAATGCCACGGCTGCTGCCTCTGCATCAGTTTATCACATGTTTTTGCCTATGTGTGTGTGTGTGTGTGTGTGTGTGTGTCTGTGAGTGAAGAGGGGGGAAAGGGGACGTCTGCTCCCATCTGTGTCTTTTTCTGCCTGAATGACTGTGACACTGAGCAATGGCTTCATTCTGTTTTGCAGTCTCTGTCTGCTGGGGATAATGAATAATTATACCAGCACCACAAATAACATGAATTCCACAGGGAGATGGAGTCAAGGGCCTGTCTGTGATCATGTTGGAGATCTCTACTCACTGTGCCCTGAACCTTTACTCATGTTTACCTCACAAGCATTGTTTAATTTCATTGATTGTCTGATCGGGATTTAGGTTTTAGTTTTAGTTACGTAGTTTAGCCAGTGCTTTACTTATTATTGCTAATGTAGTTTTTCTTTGCGGCTGTGTCTCATTCATCATGGAATAACTTATTCTAATAACTTATTCTGCATTTACAAATGCTGATAAAGGTGCCAGATTTGGTAGCACCACTGTCTTTACTGTGTTTTTGTAAATATGTGTTTACCATGCATTTATTTATGATACAATTAAGAGAGACACTGTGCTGAATTTTGACCAGTTCTTTTTCCACTCCACTGTCACCTAGTGCTTGCTTAAGTGTGACTGTTGGGTTTTCTATATAGTTCTGTATATACTAATATTTTGCATGGTCCTAAACCTTGCTATGTAAATTGCCTTGAGATGACTTTTGTTATGATTTGATGAATTGAACTGAGTTGAATTATCTTACTTGCATAGTTAGCGCTGTTGTCGAAAACACATCAGAACTGCTTCAGTGATAGTACAAGATTCTGTGTATAATTTGTTGCCCTGTACAGGGGCGCCACAGTCGTTCCATAATTTACTCTGAAATATAAAAATGGTGGTTATTTTTAACAAGAATTTAAAAATAAATAAATAATAGTTAAATTACCAATAAAACGTTACAATATGTTTAAAATATGTAATGTATATACACAAAGTGTAATGTAATGTGTCTTTTATTATGTTTATTATGAATCTGAGCCTAACTGGTCTGAAACCATAACAATTATGTTCCTTTCTTCCTTTTTACTACTTCCTTCTTCCTGCCTTCCTTCTCCCTGCTTGCAGAGCGTCCACAAGAACAGGCAGGGGAGAACACCATATCAGTTAATTCTATTGGTGAAGAGTCAGAAGAGACTCAGATGAGACTTCAGCTAAAAAGAAAACTTCAAAGAAACAGAACATCTTTCACACAGGACCAGATAGAAGCACTGGAGAAAGGTAAATGTTTGCCATTCATTATTACATTATACAGCAACCCTCACATAAATCTATTTTATGCACTGCACATGTATAAGAATGATGAAATGCTGTTATTTTCTATCTAAATTATGCCGTTTTGTTTCTGTATTTTGTATCTGACTGAAATATGGAACACACTGACTTGACTGAGCTGGATCAGATTCACAATGTAGTGGTGAAACAGTTATATTTGCAGTAATGATGCTCTTCATAGACTGTTAAGTTGTTTACAATAATTTCAGCTCTTCAGATTTTCGACTTCATTCAATTCAAAACCTGGTTTGGGGAGAAATTTTAATTCCAAAACATCATGCTCTTCCACACAAAGATATAGAAACAGTACAGCATTATGTCACTCTGCAAGAAAGTACTTTTTTCTTAAATATTTTGATCCGACTCATATCCTATAGCATAATAACACTTCCCACTTGGCATCTCAATACTTTCACTGATACTTGTCCATTTGTACCAAATCCTCACATCCTGTGATTTCGGATGCAGATTAAATAAAAATGTATTGTCCACTAAGTCTTATTTGTTGTTAAAATGCTTTACATAAGTTTGTGTGTTTATGGTTTATCCTCCACATGACTCATCAAACACTGTAAACTTGTGATGAAACGCTGTCATCATTTCAGTTTGCTGTTTAGACTATAAATACAAGCATTAATCAGTCAATAGAAATACAAAACAGACATTTTGATTAGCGATCTGTCTCATATTTAGACTGCCAGGAATAAAAAAATATGTGCAGATGTTGATTTTAGTAATCTGAAAGTAATCTGTAATTTAACAGTTTAGTTTAAGGTACAATCAGATTTTCTTATAAGTCACAGCTTATTCTGTAAAAGAATCGATCTTCACAGTGAAAACTCAGACGTATGAATCCAAATATTTCAAAGTAAATAAAAGAGGAAATATTCCTATTAAATGTCCTGTTGTGGATCCAACATCTGAACCAATTGGATTTCAGATTAGGTGAGAGCAGGCGTTTCCCGTCATGCCCTGAGGTTTTGCAGCCGTTGGAGAGCAACTGCAGCTCCTTGCTCCAAAATCTGCGGCCGCCTTGATCTCGCGAGGTTATCGTTTTCTACATAGGCATGATCATTGGTGATCAAATCTGTGCAGAACTTGCTCATCCCGAACAAGTCTTATGGTTGTAACGTTGGTTGTAAGAATGTCTGCAAGGCACTCTACCTGGTCTGACACCAAGAGTTCACATTTACTCACTGAGGAATTTGTATCATATCAATCATCACATAGCAGAACATATATCTGGATGTCTGTATTTGTTTCTTTCACTGGTTTTACAATTCACAGTGGATAAAATTTCAGTTTTGTACTTCAATTATATTTCTAAATACTGCTGTCTTCAATGAAAAATGTATAATAATATCATTTCTAAATATTGCCTTTCTTCCTTTCTAACTACTGTAATGAATATCAACCCACATAATAATTATGTTTACAGCAATGGTTTTGGAAATGGTTTTGCATTGGTTTGGTCTTGGTCTTAGACTCTGTCTCGCCCCCATTCGGTCTTGGTCTTGACTTGGTCCCGTTGCCTCAAGTCTTGGTCTTGGTCTTGGTCTTGCTATGCCCTGGTCTTGGTCTTGAATTGGTCTCAGGTTAGGTGGTCTTGACCCAACACTAATAGGGCTATACTCTCTGTTTACATTCAGCCAAATGCTATAAAACTGCTGCTTTCAGTTACTGAAGACAAGACCAAAGGTAGAAAGACCCACAAGCAAGCTGAAGGAGGCTACAGTGAAGCCCTGGCAAATCATCTCCGGGGACGAAACTCAGAATTTGATGATGTCCAAGGGCTTCAGTATCCAGGCAACCCTCTAAAGGATTTATATCCAGTTATTAAAAATAATGGTTATGTCTGTTTTGTCAAGTGCCTGAAAATGAAGGTACTTTGGTTAAAATGGCTGTTTACAATTCTCAAATTGTAAATGCCATATTTTTGTGAAACCTCTTAAAATAAAACTGAGTCTACAGTTTGATCACATTTTGATTGTCTTCATATAAAAACAATCATGTTTCCCTAGATATTATTATTATATCTTACTCTATTATATAGATTATGTGTGATACAGGGACAAATGGGGCTGATGAGGATTATTGCATGCAGTGAAGTCACAAGTGGTTTTCCAATAAATATGCACTATAATCTGCTGCAAACATTGAATTTATATAGGTCATGGTGAAGATTGTCAGTCATTTAGGGGTCCACTTGTCCTTGCGGCACAGCTAGATGAATGAAAGCTTCACGGGCAAAACACAGGCATTTTAGCCAGTGTAGTTCATTTGGGGAACAATTGTCTGCTGAACTCATAACGTGTGAGGATTATTATCAGACATTTTGACCGTCAAGTTTAAAATTTAACAGCTTTTAAATTCTCTACTGTACTACTTTGATGTAGAAGTTTCGGTACAAGTAAAGCATCCCTCTTGGTCCCGTCTGTCTCAAGGCTTCAAAACGAATTGATCATGTTCAAAATATATCATAAATTCCATCTTTTACCTACTCTTATAATATTGTCTAAAATGGCACAGTATGGGCTTCTCTTAATCATGTACTGTCTGCTTTTTGGCTTTTGCCCTCTAAATGCTGATGTTGGGGAATGTATCCAGTACTGACATATTATGACATACTATAAATTTACTGTTCTGATGTACATCAGTTAGACACGGCACACCATATTATGTAATCACATAATGTATTCTTATTCCAGAATTTGAAAGGACTCACTATCCAGATGTATTTGCCCGGGAACGCCTTGCCAACAAAATAGACCTTCCAGAGGCAAGAATACAGGTAGGTTATAGTTATTTTAGGTTTAAAAGTTGGAAGAGTTTGTGTGTATACGACAAATGGTCTGCACTTACAACCCACACATATTTGTTCAATATTTAAGGACAGTTTTGTTTTCCATTTCCCAACATTCAAATACATTTTTTTAAGTTTAGACTGTGTAAAAAGTAAAGGGAATTCTACAAGTGAAAACAAAGAACATATTGCATGTTCGTGGAGCAGTTGTCTACGACCCTAACCGCCAGTGGTTCAAATCCTGGTTCCTCCTACATTTTGAGGTGTCCTTGGACAAGACACCAAAATTTTTAAAAGTGCCAACATGTACTGATTGTCAGCAGTCCAACAACAACTTGCGTCTTCATTAGAAAACCAAAACAGCTAATTCTTCTCATTCACACATGCACACACAAAAGAATTGACCAAAGAATAAATCATATACTATTTCCTGTGAATTGTTTATATTGAGCAGACAGACCTTGGCAATTTAGAATAGATTCAATTCTGATTCTCAAGATTTAGAATCGATTAATCAATCAATTCGGGCAATTCAAAGCAGGCGTTAGGTTAATGTTACCGCTAACGTCCCTCACAGTTTTTTTTGGTAGCTTCACACCTAGCGCGCATGCGTTAACCATGGGTGGTGTTAAAGTTCACAGGAAACTGTTTTAAGCCTTCAAATACTCAAAATACTTTTTCCCCCTATTTTAGCTGTAAAAAGGGAAGAAAATGTTAAAGGGTAAAATCAAACTTTGGACATACGAATCGATTTAGGAATTATTATGAGAACCGATTAAGAATCAGAGAATCAATTTAACAACACAGAACTTTGCCAGATCACATTAGAAATCATTTAAGTTTCTCTTTCCTATAGATCAGGTAAGTTTGTTCTTTTATTAAACTCACTAAACAACCTCATGATATTCATCTTACTTACTTATTTACTTATGTACTATCTTATTTACATGATTTCTGTCTCTATATTGTCACATTTCTCCTCTGATTTCTGTTCTGCCGCCATGCGTACACACACACACAGGTAAACACTCAAAGAGCGTGCATCTGGAAATATGACTTTAAAGCAGGGGTCTCATACTCAATTTACCTGGGGGCCGCAGGAGGCAGAGTATAGGTGAGGCTGGGGATTCCACTAAAAAAATCCTCAAACGTAATAAATAACAGTTTTAATGATTTCTTCTGAACATGAAGTGTCCTGAACATAAATGAAACAGTGAATGAAGATCATGAACGGTTCTTCTGAACATGGCTTCTCTTGCCTACTCCTTGCTGCCAGAAACTTGACAAGGCTTCTTCTCACGTACAAGAAGTATATGTGAAGAAGGAGAAACAAGTGTTTAGCCAGATAGTGACGCACAAGAACGTCTCGACGCATGACATCATTTCCGCTTCTACCTGTAACAACAGCACGGCGTGTAACAAAATGCCCGGTTGTAGTCGCCTTTCTTTTTGCGCTCAATCATGGCATTTGTAGACGGTAGAAAGTACTGGGATGGCGAGTGCAAAAAAGGCGACTGCTATCTGGCTGTTTATCACACGCCGTGCTATTTTTGCAGGTTTGGACTGCTTGAAGCTGGTGTAGCTTAGCCTAGCCCCGACCGTCAGCTCAGGAGCGGCCCATTATATTTAAACTGTACAATTGATGTTAATTAAACAAAACCATCTGTTTATGATTTTAGTGCATTTTCTGTTTTCTCTTTTAGCATTTAATTACATATTTTCAAAGTCTGGAACCTTCCAGCTGTATGTAGAATGATTTCCTATGCATTTGCTGTGATATGAACATACGAACATCTCCACAGAGAAAACGTCTTTGCGCATTTCTGCAGGTGACCCAGGGGGACAAGGGGGCAACTGCCCCCCTGCTGTAGAGCATTGCAAGCTGCCCCCCCAGCTTAAATTTTGTCCTTACTTTTTGTTGACTCCTTTTACATATAGGGGATTTTCACATACTTCACTAAGTTGGTCCAGCATTGCCACCTTGCCTAGACGTCTTGCCACTCCTTTGCCCTCCCTATGTAAAATTTCCGCCACTTAGGTGAACACAGCCAGGACTGTCGGCGGGCCTGGCTGTAGTAAAACCTCTACTCAAGAAACCTACTCTGGATCCAAGGGTAGCAGCCAACCGATATCCAATCCGCCTTTTATCTCTAAAATCCTTGAAAAGGTAGTTTCAAAGCAGCTTTGTGACCACCTGTGCAGAAATGATCTGTATGAAGTTTTTCAGTCAGTATTTAGAGTAAATCATAACAAATGCCTCTATGTCAGTTTTAGACATAGATGTCGTATTAACTGACATCTCAAACAAAAAAGGCTTTGTAACAACCACTGTTTTTCCCTGGCATGTGTAGGTTTGGTTTTCTAACAGAAGAGCCAAGTGGAGAAGAGAGGAGAAGCTGAGAAACCAACGTCGCCAGGCTTCAAACTCTTCCAACCATATTCCCATCAGCAGTAGCTTCAACACCAGTGTTTACCAACCTCTACCACAGCCTACCACACCAGGTACTATTGTGAACACGTACTACACATTTTACTGGCACATAACACAATAAATTCACAATTAATTTTGTGAAATATATTGAAACTGACAAAAGTAAAAAGCACACGAATATCTCAATAAATTATATTGTATTAAATATATCCATTACACACATGTTATATATTTCAAGTGTTTATTTCTTTTAATTATCATTATTATGGCTCACAGCTAATTAAAACCCCAAACTCATTATCTCAGATAATTAGAATATTGTGAAAAAGTTTCTTTACTTTACTTTACTTTACTTTACTTGGCAGACACTTTTATCCAAAGCAACTTACAAGGAGAAGACACCAGCAATTACCATTTGGTTTCCGTAAATTCTTACTTACTACAAAGAGCCCTGATGAGGCCTAAGTCGTCAAGATTTCAGGACTATTGCTAGGAATTTTGGTCACATGCTCTTTGCCATTTTGTGAATGTAGAGTTTTAAATTTGATCAGTGTCCTGGAAAAAGTCTTAAAAAGTCTAAAATTTGGCTTCTTAAACCTGCAGATACCCTGATTATATCACTGTACTAGAGTGGCCTGAAATCTCGCCCGACCTAAACTCCATAGAGAAACTATGGGGTTTTGTCAATAGAAAGATAAGACACCAGACACAATAATGCAAAGAAGCCGAATGCCACTATCAAAGCTACGTGGACTTCTATAACTCCTCAGCAATACCACAGGTTGATTGCAGTTTTGAGTGCATATACAGTATATGTATATGTGTACTGACATTACAGTGCTCCTTGTCCAGGCAATGCTCATTTCTAGACTCGACTATTGTAACTCTCCTGGCTGGGGCTTCTGTAGCCAAACCCATCCAGATGGTCCAAAATGCGCGCCTTATTTTCAACCAGCTGAAATGCACCGACGTCACACCTCTTCTCACCTCACTCCACTGGCTCCCAGTAGCTGCTCACATTGAGTTTCATCAAGTCCTTGATGCTTGCCTACAGGGCTGTAAATGGGAGTGCCCCTTCCTATATCAACAAGCTAATGGTGAGCTACACTCCTGCACGCCCTCTCAGATCCGCTAATGCAGGGATGTCAAAACTTTTTTTAATGAGGGACAGATTTGATAATGTGAAGAGTCCGGGGGCTGATGGTCATGGAGCATGTCACATGATTTAATAAGTAAATCACAAAATATATATATTTAAAATGGGAATTTTTAAAATAAAATGGGAAATAAATGTAATAAATAAATAATAAATGTGTCAAAAATCATGTGATCCATAGATGGTCCCTTCAGTAGTGGTGTGCGATACTGCAAATTTTGGTATCGATCCGATACCAAGTAAATACAGGGTCAGTATCGCCGATACTGATACCAATCCGATACTATTACCTTATAAGGCA
>JAUYWH010000024.1:61018-85875 GCA_034779795.1 Ctenopoma multispine
TATACTGCACTTTCATACTGAAAGACTGTTCAGAGAGATTGATGGTGTGATGATTATTGTGGATTCCTGAGATTTGTTTGCTACTTTGTCCCATACTGCATAATAATGCTAACTAAATAAATAATTATATTCCAGTTGTGTTACAATGCTCTTGTCGAATATCTAACACAAAACATTTTTTCCATTTGTTTTTAAGGCTTATCTATTGTTTGTACTGAAGGCTACTGAAGGCACTCTATAAATGAACAACAAGTATTCTCTGAGCTTGTTGGTCCCATTTGTACAGCCTCTGTGGCTCTTACTCATAATACACACAATGGTGTGGCAGGGGGTGAAGGTAGAGGCCCAGGCAGGGGGTAGGTAGGGAAGGACAGATTAAGCAAAGATAGGGCAAGGAGTGGAGACCCATGGCCTACTGGGAGCCAAAACAGATTACTCACGCTTAACCTGGACTGGAGCAGCTTAGCACTGGCCTGGACACATTGCTTTCTTTTCTATTCCTCTCTATTCAGTGGGCACCCCTCCCTCTGGACACCCCCAACACAATGGGTTGGGGGGTTTTTTTGCTGTTGTTTTTTTTAAATAGTGATGACTGTCAGTGTCAGTAAATATGGCTCAATACATACATTTCAGTTATATTATTATATTATTATACTAACTATATAGTAATTTTAAAGTATTAAAATTACATTATAAATTACATCACAGAATTTTAGTCATTGAAACCCACAAGCCTGTGTTCTGTGTTCCTACAGGAACAAAATACAGAGGCTGACATGACAAAGTATCTTATCTTATATGTATCTACATTAGGTTTCCTCAAATTTATACTACTTTTCAGTTTCCATGCAGTCCTGCTGATTAATATAACACATCCTGTGCTGCCATCACTAAAACTTGGCACATAAAGTATAATTCTGTTTAGCTATAAAGAAGACAAATTACAAGTATGTTAAGTACAAGTTTAGTGTATTTACAGGAACAATAGTAATACTGCATGTGTAACTATGTAACATATGTAACAGTGGCATATGTAATGTTAATGACATTATACTTTAACACCTTTTGGATATGTAATGTTTAGATCTGTAGATCTAAAATAAATACTAAATACTAAAATCCTCATTCAGTGTGCCTTACCATATCATATTAATCTCACAAAGGATTGCATCTAAATTATACAATATAATTTTATTATATTATAACTACAGTCTATTAATTGCAAAACAACTAGTATTCAGAACTGATTGTTTCTTAGTTTTCTTTTTATTTGTTAAATTCAGGGTAATGTTTAAAATTACATCAGTTACACATAATGTTTAAAAAAATAATTAATTATTTTGTGTTTGTAAAGTGTTATATAAGTGATGAAGCTTATATATGACTTTGCATTGGCCTCAAGTGCTACTGTGAAGAATTTTGGAGTTATCTTTGAGATAGGATATATCCTTTACCTCTTACATATTATAATAATATAATATAATAAAATCCATCCATCCATTATCTACCGCTTAATCCATTTCGGGTTGCGGGGGGTGCTGGAGCCTATCCCAGCTGTCTTCGGGCGAGAGGCAGGGTACAGCCCGGACAGGGCCGACATACAGACAAACAAACACCCGGCCGACCCCGGGAATCGAACCCGGGCCCTTCTGTGAGGCAACCGTGCTAACCACTACACCACCGTGCAGAATAGAATAGAATAGAATAGAATAGAATAGAATAGAATAGAATAGAATAGAATATTTTTGAGCACACTGGAGCTGACTTTTGTTGTGCTTTTGGTTCAATAGTGGTGTATGTCTTGCAGCCCAGGTATGGAAAACTTCAGTTCAGTTTTTATTTGCCTTACTATGCAAACTGGATCCTTAGCACCTGTTGGCACCAACTCTTGCTGCAGGTCTTTTGCTGTCCCTCAAGGATTTTTCTACATATGTTCCAGAAATCAATCCCATTTATCCAAGCTTGGGATCTAGATGCAAACCAACCAACTCTGGGGTTCTTAGCAACTGCCAACTGCCCTACCATACATTGATACATTCACTTATTTATGCTTTATTTATGCTTAGGGTGTGAATGAGTCAAAAGCTTGAACAAGTGCTCTGTTGAAAAAAACATTTGCTTCTAAAAGACTTACCTAAACCAAAGATCAAAAACGTAAGCATTAATGATTTTATTATATTTATTATCTTTTTTCCTAATAAGTTTGGTTAACCTGGACAGTTTCCAGGACAATCAGATTTTTTTTTATCTTTCAGATTTCTTTAAAACATAATCCCAAATTTCAAATATAAATGTTATTACTGTTATTACAGACAGAAATAATGGACAGACCTACAAAAATAACACTGATGTAATAAACTGGAGTTCATCCATTTAAATAATTACAATGGGTAAATAATAAGTTATTTAATTATTTAGATTAAAAGATTAAGAACAGTAAGAACGTACAGGAGGTGGGTGGGGAGATGGTGTGGGGGTAGGGTTGGGATAGTGGGAGTGGATGGGGGATTGGTTGGTAGACAGTGATCTAAAGTCCATCTAATTGTAGGTGGTGTGTTAGTGAAAGTGATTTTGTGTCCCAGCACATCTTTGTGTCTGTCAAATCAACTTCTACCAACCCCTCATTTAAACCTCAGCTGTCACCTCACCCCACCCCCAATACTTTCTTTCAGTGTATCAGTAGAAATTCACCCACACTACTCACCACTATTGCTGAATCGGACCAAAGCAGTAGTGAGCAAATAATTAGTGGAGAATTTAAACAATACATCTCAATCTACCCCCTTTCTTCCATCTTTTCTAACAGAACATAACTTTGTTTGCCTGCCACACTACTTCACCTCATTTTTGTAAAACAGGCAGATATGGATAGATGGAATGGGAGATGATTAACACTTGGAGCTTCTATCACGTGACATTTGCAGCCTCAGTGACCAGAGAGAGAGCACAGTCATTACCAGTCGTTATTGCTTTGTGTCTGTTGCAGCCACACTGAGAGAAGAATAGTTCTGTCATGTAGAGTACTGGTCCTCACCCTGGGGGTCGGGACCTTAAGCGGTCACAGGATAATTTTTTAGGGTCATAGAATATGGTTTTATTATAGAAGTGATCAGCTTCTTATGCTAAATTATCTTTTATTTGTGCTTTTTTTCGTGTTGCTCCATCTTCTTTGATAAATAATGTAAGGAAATATAGCACCCTTTAACCCTTTGGGGTTACAAAAATCGCTGACGATAGCAAAGCACTCCCTTTAACTTTCAATAATAGTTGTATAACAGATGTATGTAAAGACTTATTTTAAAAAGCATCCTGCAGCACACTGTTGACATGTTATAACAATTCATTCATGTATCCATCTATTTTCCAATCCCAGCCCTCACACTAGACAGTTTGTCAGTCTATGACAGGGCTGACATACAGAGTCAAACAGCTATTCACCTTCTTTCTCACCAGTTAACCTAACTGCATGTCTTTGGACTGTGGAAGGAAGCAGGACTACCTGGAGAAAACTCATGCAGGCACAGGGAGAACATGCAAACTCCAAACAGAAATGCACTTGGCACTTGGATTCAAACCCAGGTCTTTTTAGCTGTGTGGCAACAATGCTAACCACTACTTGCCCCCACAATTACAAACAGCTGTAACTTGTTTTAAAACTACTGTTATTTTTGGACACATTTAAACATTTACAATCATGACTGGCTACATTTATGCTGTGTACTGGACAATTAGGCCTAGTCTCTACACTGGTATTTTTTTTAAAATCCTGTCCATACGATGTAGTGATTAAAAGTATCTGTGGTATGTTTGCAGCATCCTGACATTAATGTTCCATAGGTAATACAATACTTTTAACCCCGCATCAGGGTAGAAAAAAATCCACCACGTTCTACCACCAGGGAGATTTAGGCATCACAAAAGTGCTTGTTATTACCCACTCTAAAGTAGTTTTATACACAGTAGGCTACTGTGTGAGGATGCACATGGTGCAAACAAATGAAAAGGCAGTTTGTGAATTGTTAACCATACTTCTTATCCCACAGGGACTGCACAAGAAAAAAATTATATCTTTTTCACAGGGTTTCACATAATTAGTTAAACATATACTAAACATGTGGTTAACTCAGCGCCATAAGTAGCAAGTAATAAGTACTGCAATTTATTAAAAAAATCGGATTGCACAGCTGCTGTATTAAAGAAAAGCGTACATTAAATTCTATGGGTCTTTTTAAATTTGTAATTCATGCTTCAGTCTCTACTAAAATGTTCATATACAAGGAACCTGCAATCACAAATACATTTCATTGAAACAAATTTGATTGGAGAGAAAATATTAAACAAAAAGTATTTATAACATTGGGACTTTTCATTTGTTTGTACTTTCTTCATATTTCTGAATCTGATAAATGTATGTGCCAGTTGTTCTAGTAATCTGCAGTTGGTCATTTTCAGTCACCTTTCATACAATAACAGGTGAGCAGATCCACTGACAGAGTGGGTCAGAAATTTGTTTGCGCATGTTGAGGAGGTGATGTTTTTAACAGTGACTGGAAATCCTTGTACACATGCAGCAGATTAATCATATGTAATGATAGAAACATTTTTTCATAGTTTCCTGACTTTTTCCATTGTGTGACAGTGGTTGCCCAATCTGTTATCTCACAGCTCTAAAAGTTAATTAAATTCAAACTGAAAGTTATTAAGAATACAAAAATACATAACCATCATCTATAGTACATAATATCATCATCATCATCATTTGGTGTGGCCAAAATGACTCATTGTATTAGAGCTCAGTGTATTATTTGCTTGCTTGAGTAAGAGGCTGGTAAGTTGCAATCTTGCAAATTCAGGACCTGTATTATTTTTCTTTACTTTTTTATGAATAAGCATCTGCATATTTTGCAAACAGTGTTTTACTCTCTTGCCTGGCATTTGAATATTTAGCCCTTTTAGTCAATCAGTGGAATGGAGTCATAAAGGACATATGTGAAGACATACATCATGCAAAACAAATCTGCTTTGACTGTTTACTGTGTATAATGTAGTTGATAAGCATCAGATATCCTATGAAGCATCAAGACTTCTACCAGGCAGGTTCAGACATGCACTGCGCATGAACATGCAGTTCACTCTACCAGAGTAAAGTCTCACATGTAGACTCTTGAGGGAATACACATAGAGAGTCTACATGTGACATAAATGTCTACATCAGCATGGTGAAGAAAAGAAAAATTACAAAACAATTTCAATTTATTCAAATTTAGTAGCTTTTTTCCGACACTAGGTGTCACAGTGTGAGACTGTGGTTTACACCAGAAACTGTAGCCAATAGCGCATGATTCGCCGTTTTCCCTTATAATGGCAGAGAACTCAGCAAAGTAAAGCCACATCTCACTCATTTATTTCCTGTATTCCAGGTTAGTAGTTTACTAAAGCTTTATTAAACAGTTGGTATTTGTAACAGAAGTCTGAGAGATGGACGTAGACATGTAAGCGGTTGTATGATAGTTTTTCAATCACGAAGACTCTTCACTGAAGAGTAGTTTTGCAATGAGCAGAGAATGCCAGTTAATTTTAGTTTGGGTCACACATCTCCAGTAATGTTACATTAGCGCCCCTGCTCTGACTTAGTAGGTGTTTGAATGTGTTTTTGAGATTGTTTGATAAACACCTCCTTGGATACTGGATAGTATGCATTTAATACCAAAATATGTTTGGAAAGTAAAGTAAAATTATATAGAATCTGAACACACAGAGAGAAGAGTTGGTTTAAGATTTAATACCCTATTGTATTTGCTTTATAAACATGTTTAGTGTGTACTGATAAACAGTAAATGTACAGTAACCATACTGGGATTGAACAATGGACAAAATATTGTGACAGCCCTAGGCTGCAGGTTTGAATTTGTGTTATTCTGGCCACTCCCACCTCATTGAGGAATTGCTCTCACAAGTGTGGAGTCTATAAAAGCTGGTTGACTTCCAAGATGGTGCTCTGTCTCACTCCTGGAAGACTGTTGCCGTGTAGGCACCCAGCATGATCTTTTGTTTGGTTCGGCTTTGTTGTGTTGCTTGGTTTGTTCATCTAAGTGTCACTGCATCCATCACCCTCATTTCATTACTGATTGCTCACTTGATACAACTTGCTTTTATTAATTTGAGTTCTTATTAATAAAGTACTTGTTTATTTAAATTGTTACTGGTTGGACCTCCCTTCTTTGTTATGTCGTCCACGAGCCTGGCATAACAAGTGGGGGCTCATCCAATTTTCTGTACCTAAAATTGGTGTATGTTTTGTGGGTAATACGCAGTATTAGGAGAAATGTTGAAATGAAGCTTCATAAAGACTTGGCCTCGTAGCCAATTGGTTCGCAAAATAGTTCATTTCTCGAGACTTCATCTCTTGCTTGCTCACAAACCCTCCTGCTGGTCAAAGACTATAAAACAGGCAAATGTGTTCCTAATGCTCTTAAAACATGACATGGGAATAATAAGTATCAGGAACTAAATATTTCATTTGTGTGTCAAGTTATTATGACATAAGTGGTTTGTGTATACTTTCTAATCTAAAAGAAAGATCTTTAGAATATTAACGTGAGTATTTCTCTGGGACTTAAACAACACATTTTTGAAATTACAGTGGTGGCAAGGGCTGTATTACTATTTTAGTATTTGTGTTAATCCTTTCTGGTTAGTTATTTCTTTTTTTCTCTTGAACTGAGAGCTGCTGTGACATGGCAAGTAAATTCCCTCTGGGATTAATAAAGTTTTTTTAATCTTGAATTTAACTAAAAAAATGGGGTGAGGAGAGTATATGTGCTTTTGTTGGTTGGGAAAACATATTCAGTCAATTTATTGAGTTTCTCTGTCCATTATATTTTGAATGGTACGCCAAATTGAGAACCACTTTCTGAGCCACTCACGTGGTTATACGGTTATACGTCATCACATACGTCATTGAAGCAAGCTTCGATACATGCTTCGCAATGTATCTCTAGATTACTGGACACTGGACACTGGACAATGATATCTCTAGATTACTGGACACGCTCCAAAGTCTCGGCACAGCAAGTCTCATCACTAAGAGCTGCTTACAGGTGCTGCAGCATGGTACCTGTAACACATATTTGTCTCACTTAGATAATTCAGTTTATTAAACAAGTTTTATTATTACACAAAGATAACACAAGTAAATACAAAATACAGTTTTTAAATGATCATTTCATTTATAAAGGGACAAAAGTTGTCCAAACCTGTGTGAAAAAGGAAATAGTCCTGAACCTGCAAAGCAGCCCCAGACCATCACACTTTTAATGACTATTTGTATTAATGTTCATGTTATGAAATGCTGTTAGTTTCACATTGTAATTCTACACAAACCTTCCAGAAAGTTCAACTTTTGCCTCATCAGGTCAGGAATATTTGCCCAAAAGTCTTAGGAACAATCAAAATGCTTCTCGCCAAATGTAAGACAAACCTTTGTGTTATTTTTTGGTCAGCAGTGTCAGTGTGAACACTGCCAGTAAATGCATAATAAGGAACCAAACAATTTTGGTATTGGTTATTGGTATTTAAACATTTTAGTATTTTTGTTTAATGACAATGTGACATATACACAGAGGGAACATGTATCACAACAAACAACCACTCCTCTATGCTGTCTTTCCTCTGTTTCCTCCTCTTCATCATCCTGCTGCCTGCTCTGTGTGTCCTCCTCTGATATTTTGAATCCTCCTCCACAGCGACAGCAGTATGTATATACATGCTTATCTAAAAAAAAAGCATACACTGAAATTAATTCAGAAACCAAATACAGAACTGAAACATTAATTAGATGTTTCTGAAAACGGAACTTCACTTTGTAAATTCATTCATAAAAAAACTTCAACATAATGTAAAAAAAATAAGATAACCCTTTTTAGAAACCTAAAAGAACCTTCACTATGCACAGGGAATTAAGTCTAACTACGATGCAAGGTGTCTGATTCTGTGGAGAGAATAAAAAGGATCTTCCTGTTGGTCTAAATTCTGAGATGTTTTGTTATTGTTCTCTCAAGTGACATCTCTGTCAAATTTTGGATCATGGTAAGGGCTATCCTGGCACTATATAAATTAAGTTGAATAGAACTACTTTGAAAATAGATAACCCAAGTAAACACAAAATGCAGTTTTTAAGTGATGAGTTTATTTATTAAGGAAGAAAAACTATTCAAACCTGCCTGGCCCTATGTGGAAAAGTAATTTCAAAGTCGTTCACATTGCTGTGGAGGAGTTTTGACCCCCTCTTCTCTTTGCAGAATTGTTTTAATTCAGACACACTGGAGGGATTCCGAGCATGAACTGCCTTTTTAAAGTCATGCCACAGCATCTCAATTGGATTCAAGTCTGGATTTTGACTAGATGTGGACTTGCTAGTGTGGTCTGGATAATTTTCCTTCTGCAGATCCCAAGTATACTTAAGCTTGAAGCCACAAACTGATGGCCAAACATCATCCTTTAGGTGGCGGTAGAGAGCAGAATTTATGGCTTCATCGATCACAGCGAATTGTTCAGGTACTGAAGCTCCATGCTTACATATTTTGCATACATTACATTTACATATCCTTGATAATATAATTGACATTGCATATTCCAGTACCCCCAACTTGTTTATAGCACACATTTATGTAATCTATAATCATGTATCCATAAATGGACAAAAAAATGTAAACTGTTTACAAACTGTTACTCCAAGTTAATCACACTTCTGTGACATCAAACTGTCCTCTTAGGAAGCAACACTGATTGACAATCAATTTCACATGCTGTTGTGCAAATGGAATAAACAACAGGTGGAAATTATAGGCAATAAGCAAGACACCCCAATAAAGGAGTGGTTCTGCAGGTGGTGACCACAGGCCACTTCTCAGTTCCTATGCTTTTTGGCTGATGTTTTGGGCACTTTTGAACGCTGGCTGTGCTTTCACTCTAGTGGTAGCATGAGATGGAGTCTACAACCCACACAAGTGGCTCAGGTAGTGCAGCTCATCCAGGATGGCACATCAATGCGAGCTGTGTCTGTCAGCGTAGTGTTCAGAGCATGGAGGCGCTACCAGGAGACAGGCCAGTACATCAGGAGATGTGGAGGAGGCCGTAGGAGGGCAACAAACCAGCAGCAGGACCGCTACCTCAGCCTTTGTGCAAGGAGGACCAGGAGAAGTACTACCAGAGCCCTGCAAAATGTCCTCCAGCGGGCCACAAATGCGCATGTGTCTGCTCAAATGGTCAGAAACAGAATCCATGAGGGTGGTATGAAGGCCCGACGTCCACACGTGGGGATTGTGCTTACAGCCCAACACTGTGCAGAACACCAAGATTGGCAAATTCACCACTGGCGCCCTGTGCTCTTCACAGATGAAAGCAGGTTCACACTGAGCACATGTGACAGACATGACAGTATGGAGACGCCGTAGAGATCGTTCTGCTGCCTGCAACATCCTTTAGCATGACCGGTTTGGCAGTGGGTCAGTAATGGTGTGGGGTGGCATTTCCTTGGGGGGCCGCAGCCCTCCATGTGCTCGCCAGACGTAGTCTGACTGCCATTAGGTAACCAGATGAGATCCTCAGACCCCTTGTGAGACCATATGCTGGTGCGGTTGGCCCTGGGTTCCTCCTAATGCAAGACAATGTTAGACCTCATGTGGCTGGAGTGTGTCAGCAGTTCCTGCAAGATAAAGGCGTTGATGCTATGGACTGGCCCCCCCATTCCCCAGACCTGGATCCAAATAAGCACATCTGGGACATCATGTCTCACCCCATCCACCAGCCACGTTGCACCACGTCCAGAATGTCCAGGAGTTGGCGGATGCGTTAGTCCAGGTCTGGGAGGAGATCCCTCAGGAGACCATCCGCCATCAGGAGCATGCCCAGATGTGGTAGGGAGGTCATACAGGCACGTGGAGGCCACACACACTACTGAGCCTCATTTTGACTTGTTTTAAGGAATTTACATGAAAGTTGGATCAGCCAGTAGTATGTTTTTCCACTTTAATTTTGAGGGTGACTCCAAATCCAGACCTTCGTGGGTTGATACATTTGATTTCCATTGATAATTTTTGTGTGCTTTTGTTGTCAGCACATTCAACTATGTAAAGAACAAAGTATTTAATAAGAATATTTCATTCATTCATATCTAGGATGTCTTACTTTCGTGTTTCCTTTATTTTTTTGAGGAGGAGTAATCCACCAATCCTCTGTGGAAAGTGTACTCACGTACTGTCTGGGTGTGTGGTACATAGGCTCCACAGCCGAGCACAAGAAGGCAGTGCAGAGGGTCATAAAAACCGCCCAAAAAATCATTGGCTGCCATCTGCCCTCTCTGCATGACATATCCAGATCTCACTACCTCAGGAGAACTAAGACAATCACAGGAGACCCCTCACATCCTGCACATCACCTGTTTGACCTGCTGCCCTCTAGAAGGCGCTATAGGTCAATCAGGTCTCACACCACCAGACTGACAAACAGCTTTTTCCCCTGGGCCATCAGGACTTCAAACAACCCCTAACATACACGCACATAAACAACAAAGGACTAAACCCAGAAGAAAACATATTCATGTAAATTACAAACATCTGTAATCTACTTTTGCATATTGCACATTGCCATCACATTCCATTTTATTCCTCCTTCCATTTGTATTTATTGATACACTGTCCTTGCTCTTTTTTGTAAATGCACCGCTGCTGGGTGGAGCACCCACAATTTCGTACCTTTTTGCACTTTATCCTACTATTTGCACTAAAGGTTAGATGCCAAATTGCATTTTGTTGTATTAGTACCTGTACTATGTATGACAAAAACAATAAAGTTGAATCTAAGCTAAATCGAATCTAAACTGGTAAATCGACAGCACCAACTTTTGGCTCAGCTCCCTCTTCACCACAGATTGGTGCAGAGCCCACATAAGATTCAAATTCAACATTGTAGAAGTAATTCTGTGGGAATGATTCAAAAGAACTTCTTTGTGCCGCAGTGTGAAAATCAAGTGAATATGTGCATGGGGGATTGTGCTTGTTGGATGTGTATGTGATTGTGCAACACAGGTTTATAATAAAAATATGCTCAATTGTACGTGGCTTCAAAGAGCTTCTTCTCTGGCTGATGATGCTTCTTCCATTTGCATTTCTCATCATTCCCATCATCAATTAACTTGCAATTGAAAGTCTCTTGCAACGCTATGAAGCGTTATAACAAACGAAACAGCGCAAAAAATTTGAATCAGTTACTTTCATTGTCTTCAATTCAATTTAATTCAAACGTCAAACATCCCATCTCTAGGATTTTGGTTTGGTTTCTTGTTTATGCTCTGCTATGTGCATTTACTGCTTGTTTACCCCATGTCTGATATTTGATACTACTGAACAAAGTGGCTAGGCATGAAAAAAAGTGACTGTACGTCAATGAAATATCTCGAATGTGTTTTTATGTATATGATGTTTAGTTACCTTGGTCCCATGCCATATCCTCCAGATAGACTGTAGAGTCCACTGGCCAATCCTGTTTCAGTTCCTGTGCTGGAGATAAAATTATATTATTATTATTATTATTGTTGTAGAATCAATATGTATGATTTGCTGGGAACAGTATTATATGCTCATACTTCCATGTGTATTCAGAAAAGAGGCAGAACCACTGTCAGTACTGATCCCCTTCCCAGTGTTTTTATCCTCAAAAAACATTTTCTGATTTATGTATAACTTACTTACTTACTATTTTTTCCATGTTTAAGTGAGTTTGCCTGCTCAAACCCAAACAGCAAAACAAACAAACACAAAGAGGAAAGCAGTGGGGCTTGCAGGTTGATAGCAGGTGGTGCCATCCTAGTAACTTTTGTGTGAAGGAGCGTGTCTGTAGCCCTGACATTGAGCTATTGGTTGTGGGACTGCGTCCATATTATTTACCCTGAGAGTTTTCTCATGCCATACTGATCGGCATTTACATTCGTCCATCAGCAGACCAGGCACACAGAAGCACTCTGTATTATCTCTGGAGATTTTGTTTATACTAACTTTATTAAAATACTTTTATGTTTGTGAGCTGTCCTACCAGGGGGGAGAAGACACTGGACCTAATGTATGCTGATGTTAAAGAACACTACAGCTCCAATGGCCTCCCACCCCTGGTCAAGTCAGATCACAAACTGATTCCGTTAAAACTGTTAAAACTGTAAAGAAGAGGACAGAAGGGTCCATCTGCTATAGTACACAGTGTTTCCAGCTTTTCCTACTGAAAAATTTTTTTATTTCCCATGTTCACACTTACAGATTAGTGCATCCTGAACGATTATATGTAGCTTAAGACCAAATAAATGTAGGAATGCTACATCAAAGTAAGAAAAGTAAGTAAGTAAGGCTCTCATTACTGATGAAAGACCAATTAAATAAATTAAACCACAGTTCTTATTTAACATTTTTAACATTTATAAAACTCCTCATGCACTTTTATTTGATGATTTTAAAACCTAAATTTCCCTAAAGGATTTATTTGAGTCAAAATGGATGTTGCTATTTTTGTGCCATAATCTTTTTTCAAAAATATGTTTTAAGACTTGTACCTCCATTGTTGTACACACTATTTTGGTGATGGAAAAACATTTTTAACTCATACCAGACACAAAGAAAACATTGTAATTTTATAAATTGTTCAAATATAAAATATTTGTTCAACATTTTTGTCTGTGGGTATTTGGATGGGTTGGTATTAACCAATGCAGTGAAACATTTCTGTCAGAACAGTTGGAAAGATTCTGATGTAAGAGTCACTGAAGAGACCACTTTCCCAGAGACTTTCAAAATGATCCTACTGTCCTTTCAGTTACTGTAAGGGAATAATGTGTTATTTTTTCCTGGGTGTATGTGTTTCCTGGGTGTATGTGTTTCCTGAAAGCTCCACTATTTGCCTGGTAATTTTTCCTCTTATAAATTAAAACTAGTTTAGCAGCAATTATTCCTCACACTAATTAAAACCCAGGCAAAGTTTAGCACAAATTATTCATAGTTCAAAGTCATTATCACTGTGAAACTGTACAACTTGATAATGATTATTTTCTCAGGAGTATACTGTTAAATCATGTGTTAACATCCATCTGTTCTTTTGTCTATCAATCCTTCTACCACCCAGTCCATCCATTTATCCATTTCACTTCCTTCTATCCACTGATGACTGCTTTTCTGTCCACTGTATTTTTTGAAAATGTAGGAATTGTAGCAACCAGTGTATTGTTTACCAAAAGCAACTAAAGGTTAAGATTAAATCTTTACTTGTGTCTGTCCAACTCTCATTCTACTTTGTTCATCCACGAGTCCCAGTGGTGCCTGAAAGTTTGTGAACCCTTCAGAAACGTCTACGTTTCTGCATAAATATGACCTGAAACATCATCAGATTTTCACACAAGTCCTCAAAGTAGATAAAGATAACCCAGTTAAATAAATTAGACAAAAATATTTCACTTGGATATTTATTTAAGGAGAAAAATTATCCAATATTACATATCAGTGGCAAAAGTATGTGAACCTATGATTAGCAGGTAAAGGTGAAATTAGAGTCAGCAGTTTTGAATCAGTGGAATGACAATCAGGTGTGAGTGGGCACCCCGTGTTATTTAAAGAACACAGATCTATCAAAGTGTTAACACATTTGTGCCACGATACACTTCCATTTGTAGAAGTGTATCATGGCACGAACAAAGGAGATTACTGAGGACCTTAGAAAAAGGTGTTCATATAGCTGGAAAAGGTTACAGAAGCATCTCTAAGCAGTTCGGACTCCACCAATTCACAGCAAGACAGGAAATGTAAGACCATTGTTACACTTCCGAGGCATGGTGGACCAACAAAGATCACTCATAGAGCAAGGCGTGTAGTCAGCCAGGTCACCAGGGTAACTTCTAAGCAACTGAAGGCCTCTCTTGCACTGGCTAATGTTAATGTTCATGGATCCACCATCAGAACACTGAACAGCAATGATGTGCATGGCAGGGTTGCAAGGACAAAGCCACTGCTCTCCAAAAAGAACATAGCTGCTTGTCTGTAGTTTGTAAAAGGTCACAAGGACAAGTCAGAAGGCTACTGGAAAATGTCTTGTGGACAGATAAGACCAAAATAGGACTATTTGGTTTGAATGAGAAGCATTATGTTTGGAGAAAGAAAAACACTGAACTCAGCATAAAAAACTTATACCATATGTGAAACGTGGTGGCAGTATTTTTGTTTGGGCCTATTTTGGGCCACAGGACAGCTTCTCATCATTTACAGAACAATGGATTATGAAATATACCAAGAAATACTAAAGGAAAATGTCAGAACATCTGTCCATGAACTAAATCTCAAGATCAAATAGGTCATGCAGCAAGACAACAATCACAAACGAGCACACAAGTTGTTCTACCAAAGAATGGTTCAAAAAGAATAAAGTAAATATTTTGAAATGGTGAAGTAAAAGTCCTGACCATAATCCAATTGAGATGTTGTGGAAGGACCTGAAGTGAGAAGTTCATGTGAAGAAACCCACCAACATTCCAGAGTTGAAGCTGTTCTGTAAGACAGAATGGGCTAAAATTCCCCCAAGCTGAAGTGCAGGTGTCACAATCTAACCTGGACTTCCTGTCTTATTTTGAACTCTCCGGTCACTTCCTGTTCTTCCCCACCCTTGGTTACTTAGCTTCAGCTGTAATCAGCCATTGATTGGTTTCACCTGTGCTCATCACCCACACTATTTAAGCAGCCTCTCAGTCACCTTTACCTCTTCCAGATTGCTTGTATTCCTTCCCGGTTGCAACTTTCAAGCATTTATTTTGTGGACCACCTTTGGATTACCTGAACCTGACTTCTGCCCTGGACACTTTGCCTCACCCCTGGAAAGACTTTAGCATTTCGGATTACCCTGTGTTTGGATCTCGGTCTGCCCCTGGTTTCCCCCTCTGCCTTTCCCCTGTCGGTTCTGATTTCCCTGGAACTCTGTTCGGCTCTGACCCCTGCTTGGACCCTGACCCTGGCTTGGTTCTGGACAATCCCCACTTGTTCCGTGAGTCTGTTTGTGTTTGTGTGTTGCGGCCTCTATTTTGAAAACCGCATGCCAGTCACTCTTTTGGAAGGAACCATTTGTTACCCTACACCATTTTGTGCACCCTGCCTACCTGTCTCTTTATCTGACACCATTGCCTGGTATATCGTCTGTGTTTTTATAATAAATCATCAAAATCCTTTAGTTCCCTGACTGCTTTTCTGGGTCCAACTACCTTACAACCCACACAGCAGGACTGATCAAATAAAATGTTTAGTTGCAGTTATTGCTGCAAAAGGGGGTCACACCTACTTTTGTCACTGACCGATATGTAACATTGGATAATTTTCCTACTTAAATTACCAAGTGAAAAATTTTTGTCTCATTTATTTAACTGGGTTCTCTTCATCTACTTTGAGGACTTATGTGAAAGTCTGATGATGTTTTTAGGTTCTATTTATGCAGGAATGTTGGCAATTCTAAGGGCAAACTTTCAGGAACAGCTGTTTATTTTAGTCACATTTAACTAATTTAATTCTTCTTAGTCTCTTCTTAGTCAAGATTTAGTCGGTGAAACTCGTTTTAATGTTCACTGTGTTTTAATCATAGGTAATCTTTCATAATGCTATTATGAACTTTTTTTAGGCTTTAATCATTTGTAATGGTTAAAGAAATTATTTATACTGAATATGCAGTTATGGACAGGGGTAAAACTTAACTATATGCAGACGGCAGCAGCTGAAACAAAGAAAAATTAAAAGTAAAGAAAATTAATGAAGCAGGGTTTTTTTTTTTTTTTTTTTAACTCTTTAGCAATTTTATCATGTTTCATTATCATACCATAATTGAGAATGCAGCTGAGAGACAAGTGGATATGCTGCCAGACAGTACATGCTGCCATGACATAACATTGCAAACTGTGCATTGCTGAAAAACCCTGTGGAATTGGTGACAAAGTTATACAAAAATCTACCTGTCATGTCTAAATAAGTGTCCAGCGATTTAGCAGACTTTAAAGTCTTAGTCTTTGAGTAAATTAAGTAATTTATTTCAATGAGAATTTTCTGTGTGAGTCAGACAATAATTCTTTATGTCCTTCACCTGGTGAAAAGAGATTGTAAAAGTAAGCCCTAAGGTGGAAAATTGAGGGGCTGATTGCTAATCTGTATATATTTATATAATGTGTAAGGTCTTAAACCTTACACTGTAAAGTGCCCTGAGATGACTTATGTTGTAAATTGGCGCTATATAAATAAAGTTGAATTGAATTGAATTAATCATGAAAATTATGACACTGTCCATTTATCTGAAACTGCAGTACCTGATGGGAATGTGGATGCCAACAGGTTACTTTGTGAGGGATAATTTGCTCATGTAGAAAATGACTCTCCTATGAATGCCTCTACTGGTTATGACTGGCACATTATGACACAGATTGTCATTCCAGGTCTATATCGGAGATACAGACGTGGACAAAATTGTTGGTACCCTTCGGTCAATAAAAGAAAAACTCACAATGGTCACTGAAATACCTTTAATCTAATCTTGAATAATAAATAAAAATTCTATGAATGATAACCAATAAAAGTCAGACATTGCTTTTCAACCATGCTTCAGCAGAATTATTTAAAAAAATAAACAAAAATTATGTTACCCCTAACTTAATATTTTGTTGCACAACCTTTTAAGGTAATAGCTGCAATCAAACAATTCCTGTAACTGTCAATGACACTTCTGCACCTCTCAGCAGGTATTTTGGCCCACTCCTCATGAGCAAACTGCTCCAGTTGATTCTGGTTTGAAGGGAACCTTTTCCAGGCTGCATGTTTCAGCTCCTTCCAAAGATGCTCAATAGGATTGAGCTCAGGGCTCATAGAAGGCCACTTTAGAATAGTCCAGTGGTTCTCAAACTTTTTTCTATCATTTCCCACTTGGCAGGAAGAAATATTTTCACACCCCACCTCAACAAAATAATGACAGAAAAGCCTTAGGTGTAACTTTATTTAGATAACATTATACTATTCAGTAACTTGTGCAAATAAAAATACAACTTTCACTACTTTGTGACATTTCTCACTAGATTGCTTCAGTAGTTTGCACTTTATCAAATATAGAATAATTTAAATAATTTGCACTTTGCCAGAAATTGAATTGTAAAGTTCAGTCTGCATAAAAAGAACATATGCAGAAACGTGAAGAGAGATGAAACATTTTCTTAGTGAGGTTTCAATACTTTGTAATCTCAGTGGCTGCAATGAGATTGTTTTTCACTGCACAGCTTTTCAAAATGAGGTTGAAAGCTTGACACTGCCACTCTCAAGTCATGTTCAATGTTCAGCCTAGATCTGTACTTTGTTTTCAGTGAGGCAACCGTAGAAAAGCCCATCTCACAGAGATAGGATGTGGCAAAGGGAAGCAGAATGTCCACAGCTCTCTTTCCTATGAGTGGATACTCCCATTTCCACACCAATCCAGAATTGCAGTCTCTCTGCTGCAAAACTGAGTCTGAGTGTGGAGTCAGATGTCATCTCAATGAACTGGTCTTCTTCAGCAGATGTCAAATCAGTAGTTGCAGCTGCATTAAATGGATCTCTCACCCAGTCATTCTGAGCACTGTTGTTTGGGAATTATTTATGAAAAAATTATCTCAGGGAAGAGATGTGGTCTTTAAGACATGGGATGACCGTGATAGGTCTCAACTCACTGGCTTCAGCAAATTCACTCAGATTCTCAAAGGAGTCAGCATTCCCATCATCAAGTCGTCTGCTGTACATCTCAAGTTTTCGAGTGAATGTACTGATTTTGTCTGCCAGTTGAGGAAGATGTTTGTCCCTGCCTTGAAGCTGAAGATTTAAATCATTACGCTTCCCAAATATATCACAAATATATCACAAATATGTCCCTGCCTTGAAGCTGAAGATTTAAATCATTAAGCTTCCCAAACATATCACTGAGATAGGCCAGCTTCATCAGAAAGTTGTCATCACTAAACTTGCTTGCAACTTCATGCATGCCTTCCTCTTCCAAAAACATCAGAATTTCCTCTCTGAGCTCAAACACTCACAAAACAGTTGTGCTTTAAGGGGTCTTGTCTTGATGAAATTTACCACGCCAACAACACTGGTCAAAATCTCGTTGAGTTCGGGGTTAATCCGCCTTGATGCGAGTGCTTCTCTGTGTATGAGACAGTGCGTCCATTGCGCATGTGGAGAGACTCTCTTGATGATTGCCTGCAACCCATTCTTCTTCCCTGCCATAGTCTGTGCACAATCTGTGCAAATGCACACACAGATGTACCATTTCAGGCCATGTTCTGTCAGGTAACAGTCAAGAAGCTTAAAGAGCTCATCGGCTGTCGCTGTACTTCGCACATACTTGCAAAACAGCAAATCCTCACATAGGGACTCTGACATGACAAAACGAACGTATGCAATAAAAAAAACAGTCTTTACTGCTGTCTGTAGCCTTGTCCACCTGTAAGGCGAAACGTGTGTCTTGCATTTTATTAATGAGCTGATCTTCAATGTCGCCGGAAATATCACAAATGCGCCTTGCAACTGTGTCACTGGACAGAGGGTCAGCTTTTAATTTTGTGCTTGCCTCATGACACCATATCTATAGCTGCGGAAAGTATGAGCTCCTCCGCTCTCGTGTGTGGCTTTTTGCACTGGGTAATTCTGTGTGCAACTTTATATGATGCCATTAGTACTTTGCTGTTCACTGATGCAAATTTGACAAACAGTTTTTCTTGCTGATCGTATTGTCCAAGTTTTATTTGGAAAAACTCGGGTGGCTTATGGTTGTGATTGGGGTGTAATGCTTCTCAGTTCTCAGACACAAAAGACACACTGGTCTCTCCTCATCTCCTAACATATTCACTGTGAAACCGAGAGCAAGGTAAGCTTCGTCATATTTCCTTTTTGGCTTATTTTTGACACTTGCCTCGTTTGGCTCAGACGCAACACCAGTTTTTCTCTTCGTAGTTGTCAAATATCTCTCCATTTTGACGACCCTCCAGTTCAGACAGCAATGAGGAGATCGCTAACGTGAACTTAGACGATGTGTTTATATTTGTTCCGCTGTGAAACTGATTCCAACATTAAACATTTGTTCCACATAACTTTTTTCCCAGGTCACTCGCACCCCACCTGTCATGATTCCATGCCCTACCAGTGGGGCGCGCCACACACTTTGAGAATCACTGGAATAGTCCATTATTTTCCTCTTAGCCATTCTTAGGTGTTTTTTGCTGTGTGTTTTGGGTCATTGTCCTGTTGCATGACCCACGACCTGCGACTGAGACGAAGCTTTCTGACACTGGCCAGCACATTTCTCACTAGAATCCCTTGATAGTCTTGAGATTTCATTGTACCCTGCACAGAATCAAGACACCCTGTGCCAGATGCAGCAAAGCAGCCCCAGAACATAACAAAGCCTCCTCCATGTTTCACAGTAGGGACAGTGTTCTTTTCTTGATATGGTTCATTTTTCTGTCAGTGAACATAGAGCTGATGTCTCTTGGCAAAAAGTTCAATTTTTTGTCTCATCTGTCCATAGGACATTCTCCCAGAAGCTTTGTGGCTTGTCAACATGTAGTTTGGCATATTCCAGGCTGGCTTTTTTATGATTTGTTTCCAACAATGGTGTCCTCCTTGGGCATCTCCCATGTAGTCCACTTTGGCTCAAACAACGACGGATGGTGCGATCTGACACTAATGTTCCTTGAGCATGGAGTTCACCTTGGATCTCTTTAGAAGTCTTTCTGGGCTCTTTTGTTACCATTTGGATTATCCGTCTCTTTGATTTGTCATCAATTTTCCTCCTGCGGCCACGTCCAGGGAGTTTGGCTACAGTTCCATGAATCTTAAATTTCTGAATAATATGTGCAACTGTAGTCTTGGGAACATCTAGCTGCTTGGAGATGGTCTTATACCCTTTACCTTTAACATGCTTGTCTATAATTTTCTTTCTAATCTCCTGAACCAACTTTTTCCTTGGCTTCCTCTGGTCCATGTTCAGTGTGATACACACCATGTCACCAAACAACACAGTGACTACCTGGAGCCCTATATATAGGCCCACTGACTGAATACAAGATTCTAGACACCTGTGATGCTAATTAGTGGACATAGGTTGAATTAACATGTCCATTTGGTCACATTATTTTCAGTCTTTTCTAGGGGTACCATCATTTTTGTCCAGGCCTGTTCCATTAGTTTTCCATTAGTAATTTTTTAAATAATTCTGTTGAAGCATGGTTGAAAAGCAATGTCTGACTTTCATTGGTTAACATTCATAGAATTTTTATTTATTATTACTTTTTTCAGATTAAAGTTGTTTCTATGACCATTGATGAGTTTTTCTTTCATTGACCGAAGGGTACCAACAATTTTGTCCACCTCTGTAAATCTTGAGCTTGAGGCATGTTAATCCTCTTGCTCCTCCTTTGGGAATCAAAAATCATACAACTATAATTTATGGCATTGTTGTGGCCTGGGTTAGAGGGGGATGTAGTTCATTACTGTAACTTTTGTGTGCCTGGGAAACTATCAAATGCTTTCAGCCACTCCTCTGTGCCTGATACTGGAGGCATATTACATATTACATGCCTCCAGTATCCATGCATTTAAATGTGTGTTGGTAAATTATATAGGTTTAACTCGCCATAAAAAAGCAAGTAATACTTTTTCTTTGTGCAACCAACCATTTTATAGACGTGATTTCATGACAAAAATCACACCTTTCAATCATAAATTGGATCATTTTATTAAAGTTTTTTTTTATGCATTGGTTTGCAAAAAAATCACACAAACTTTTAAGGGTTCAAACTCTATGTATTTTATATTTGCTCAAGTGTTGAACACCTTACAAATAAATGCTGCCATTCTAGTGCCTGCTATCCTTAGAGTCAGGATGTGCTTCAGCGATTATTTTAGACATTAAAGTCAATGGTACACACATACTGTGCCTCATTTACCAAACAGCTCACTTCCTTTTTCTGTTTGGTCATGTCATTTGGCCAGGAACCTAAACTGCCTTTGTACTTTCAGCGTATTTTGTTGTAGATAATAATCAGCCTTTATAGTCATTGGCCACATTTTTACAATGAAATTCGACCCCTGTATCACCCCTGGCGAGAGAAGTGGGCAGCTACAGGGGAGATAGCGCTGAGTGTCTTACTCAAGGACACACCTGGTGTCTGGGCTGGGACTTGATCCTACTACCTTCTGCATCCCAGTCTGATGCTTTTACCCTTTGAGCCACCAGATGTTATGATACGTTACTTTAACCCAGTGGTTCCCAAACTGGGGGGCGCAGAGGTATTGCAGGGGGGCGCCAACTAAACTGTAGGCTCCACTCTAGCACTGCTATCAAAAACACCGACAAGTTTGTGCACCTTGCCAAGCCTCCAGCAGAGGCTGACTCTTCATCTGCTGCAAGTTCAAGCTCCAAAGCACTGAAATGTGTAAGGTTTAAGATGATCCCCATTTAAGTTTTTTTTCTTACTGGGATCTGGTTAATTTTTTCAGATATTTTTGTGGAGACAGTCGTTTATTATTGTTTAGAACTTCAGTATACTCTTTATTTTTCCACAGTGGTGAAATTGCAACATTTGTAATTGCATTTGTTTTGCTCAATTAAAAAAGGGAGTTGTATTTCAAATAAACTTTGTTAACCTGTGTAGTTTGAATGGGGGGGCTCAATAATGTTCCTATCTAGAAAGGTGGGCCCTGCAGGGAAAGTTTGGGAACCACTGCTTTAACCTAACTTTAATGCCAAGTAAGTATAAAGTAAATCAAATAAATAAACCCTTTATAAATGGAAAATCTCTCTCTCTCTCTAAGCCAACTAATGCTTTGAACGTCCACTTATTTATGGTAACTATGTACTGTTTATTTATATAGTCTCAATAATAGACTTGTTAGTTCCTATAGGGTTGGGTGATATAAACAAAAATCAATATCTTCCTTAAATGTCACATTTTCCTATGTAACAATAAATAATATATGGGTTATTATATAAACCAGAAGTTTTAAACCAAGGGTCACTGCGCTGCTTTATTTGCTGCCACTGCTGTTTTTTTTTAAGCTTTAAGTGCATTTTTCCTCATTGTCAATGCTTTTGTTTTCACAACTTTAGATAACTTTTCATGTAAATGTTACGTAAAATAAGAGAAAGCCTTGAGAGCACTCCTTCATGAAAAATATAAATAAATCCCAGACCTACAAGATTAAACAGACTTTATTTCCACAAATGTTCACATCTGAACATTAACCTTTGTTTGTTTTTGTTCCATAAGCAGGGGTAAAAAAGACATAATTTGCATGGCTTGTGGAGGGGATGGATTCACCAAACAGGTGTACAGGCATCTACAGGCACGGAAGTCATCTAGATAATTGACTGAGAATGTCATTCTCACAGACAAAACAAATGGCTGTCCAAATATTATGTGCATACCATAGTAGTCCGGGGGTTACACCTCTAAGTTCCACTTTTTGTGTTTGTCCAACATTACCTTATCAATTTAGACAATCTATATTTTTGACATTCACAATTTATGATCATTCACATGTGCATCACGATGCATCTAAGAATGATTTTTTTTCCCCCACCCCAAACAAGTGGACTTGCCTACCCCTAATATAAACTAGTCCTTTAAGTCCTACCTCTCCTCTGCAGGTCATATTGTCTCCTGGTGTTCTGGTCACTAAGGATCCTCCAGGCTGCATCAGCTTCTAGAAACTTCTTAATACCAGACTCAGCTTCTGAAGAATCCTCACATTGTAGACGGTCTGGGTGGTACTGTGCATGTGCACATACACATAAACACATAAAGAATTTCATACCAAAAAATGTAAATGTGGAAATTATCCATCCATCCATCCATCCATCTGATAAGGAGTCTGTTATAGAAGCCCCATCTTATACCATGAACTTCTGCCAAAAAAGGATAACTTTAGAGTGAATATTACTGTAAATTTCTCCACACACAAACAGGCTGTGTGTGCTACAGAGCACAGGAGATGCAATGTAAGGGAAAAAAACAAGGTGAAGAAAATGCTCACATGTGGACAAACTGGACATGTTTCTAATTTATGACAGACATGTGAATGAACACACTGTATAGTAAGTTTGGGCTAACACTCGGGATGCAGTGTTGTGACTGTAATGCTGTAAATAATGTTTATGGAGATGTAAAGTGTATAAAAGTCTGACAGTCAGACGTTCACCTGTAAACTGTGATAATTTTGTGGCTTTATTTAAGCTGTCAGGGAGGGACACACAGGGATTCAAAGCTTCAATTTAGTCATCTGCGTGCATGGTGTATTTTTTTTTTCTCACTTCATGTTTTTTTTCTCTTCTGTGGCACCTCCCAGGCTCCGTAGTGTGCAATATTAAGATCATTTAAATTAAACAATTGAATTTGTTCTTTAAACAATCAGAACTGAGCTAAAAATTAAGGTTAATCTATTGCAACATGTAGATTGGTTGTATGCTACCTCAGGGTGACATAAGGACAAACAGAGCAGTGTTTACCTGTAAGGCCAGTTGCTGATATCGGTGTCTGAGCTGCAGAACTGAGTCTGAGGGGCTAGCTCCCAAGACGGCGTAGAGGTCTTTCTCAGCTACGTCACACATTCCTGCTCCAACATACAAATTATATTATACTGACACATCAAGAGCAAAAACCACGCTAGGCAAACTTATGCTTTCTACTAGTCTAAACTTATAAGCAACAGTGGCTTAGTTGCTGCACCCAATGTACCGTATATCTAAACTTCAAGCTCCAAATAAGATCAGATCATTTTCACGTCAGGCACTACTTAAAATGAGCTTAAATGGAAGAACAATTAATAATATCTGCAACTGTCATTAATACATCACGAGAACTGTAATTATTTTCTAGCACTTTGGTGTGGACAAAACTCTCCTGCTGTTGGTTGAGCAAATTAGTGTCCAAATCCTGTCCAAACCCATCTCTATGCTGTAATACTATTACCCCTGTCTTAAGATGGGATACAGCCACTGTACTATTGGCATCAAGCAGACAATCAACTGAAATATTATTTTTAGTTCATTTAGATTAGTGCTTATTTTACATCTGAATGACAGTAAAAGGCTGGACACAATGTATGGTCCTTACATGCATGTTACAGACTGAACTGAAATAAATGTAGAGCAGTTTCGTAACGTATATGCTACACTGTGATTTACGCTACAAAAATCATGATGATCATTATGTAATAATTGTTATGGAGTTAAAACATGGGTAATGCGACGTAGGATGTTATAAATATTGGTACTGCATGATTGTTTTTCTTTAACTTTAATCTGCACAAAAACACACCCTTGGAGACGATGAACAGTGTGTAGGTACGTGTGCGCTACGGTAACAAACGTTTCACGTTAATACATCTGGAAATTTCATGTTAGCTAGTATCGAAAGCGACTTAAACACACACCTGTCCTTCTGTCTTTCAGTTTTATTTGTCCTGGTTTTATATTTTTGTAAATCATTGTACATACCTTGAAAATTGTGCTTAAGGTATGGATATACTAAAAAGAACGCCTTTAGTTCCACGATGTCTAGAGTCCCCCTAAAAACAAGTTCCGATCAACCTTCGTTCCGCTGACGAGAACATAACCACCAGGCATGTACGCTATGGAGCGTGGAGAGTGACACAATACATTAAATATAATAGCATAGTGAAATTAATTCACACATTATTTATATATTTAGATAGATAGATAGATAGATAGATAGATAGATAGATAGATAGATAGATAGATAGATAGATAGATAGATAGAT
>JAUYWH010000024.1:85975-96902 GCA_034779795.1 Ctenopoma multispine
CAAACAGGACTTTAATATCACCAACCATTCCCATTTTATTAAGGTGTATCCATATAAATGGCCCACCCTGTAGATTGTAAACTTGAACTTAACTTCAACTTCAAAGTCAGTATAGACAACACAGTCCTGCTAGGTTAATAACTGGACATTATTATAGTTTAGCTGACATTTGTTAATGGAGAAAAAGGTTGCTGATCCTCCTAATGTAAAACAGTGCCAGCACCATGCACAAAAGTGTTTACTTGTAGTTTGAAGGTCTTGAAAATACCCCCCCCCCAACACGTACTGACTGAAACCTGATAGGAGAGACTTTCATACATTGTTTGAACTTTCTAAATAAGTAGTTAAAGAAAACATTTATTGCTAGGTGTTCCTTTTAACAGTATTAAGGAAATCAGGCAACAGTTAATCATCTATTCATGTGATAGTGGTTAGGCAATCCCCACCATTGTTTGGTGGTCTACAATGTATAACAACAGATGACTTAGACTTTTATTCTAACTTGTATCAGTATGGAAAGCATAGCTTATAGTCTTGAATTCTGCTGCCAAACCTCTGAAACAACAGCTAGGAAAGAGCAGTGCAGGACCACATGTTGAGAATTATAGCTGTTAATTGAAATGGGAATAGAAAAAATGAGGTGACATAGTGACACCTTTATGATCTGACTTCCTGTCTGTCACTCACATATGGCTCTTAGACAGGATCATTTTGAGGTACGGGTGAGGGTGGGGAGATACACAGTGTCTGATATTGTTGTGCATTTAATTATTTCTTAATTTTGGGTGAATTAAGACTCAATTAGTCAAGTGACAAAATATTCACTGTCGAATTAGGAGACTGTAGTTATCATTTTATTAAACTCTGGTCTTTTTGTCAGTCTTTTTACTAACACTGTTGTTGATCTAACTTGTTTATAGACTGCATTTAGTAGTGCTTCTGTATTTATATTTTATGTAACAAGTTATCTTGCTAGTGTTTTGTACTTACACAATCACACACAGTATGTGAGAACACCAGAGTGGGCCAGACTTAGGAAATTATCCCTCTTAAAACTGCATTAACAAAGATAGCATAATTTCAGGCAATACAATGGCTTTTCAATAAACTTCAATTCAATTCAACTTTATTTGTATAGCGCCAAATCACAACATAAATCATCTCGAGGCACTTTACAGTGTAGGGTTTAAAACCTTACAAAGAATATATATATACACACATATATACAAAATATTTGAAGAAAACCCAACAATTCCACCAGAGCAAGCACTAGGCAACAGTGGAGTTCAAACTCCCTTTAACGGAAGAAACCTCCAGCAGAACCAGGCTCAGGATGGGTGGCCATTTGCCTCGACCGGTTGGGGTTAGTGGCCAGAGGAGAGAGAAAAGAACAGCAGACAACAGAGATCAACAACAGCAAGGAGCAGGAGACGAGACACTGGGCAGGTTGGCAGGACCAGCAACTACAGCTCCATGGTCGAGGATACCTGCAAGAAAACTTCTTCTTCTTATTATTATTATCAATATAAGGACTAATTAAACTCTTCTTTTATTTGTGTTTTTTAAATAATCCTAAGGACTTTCAGCAGACTAAACAATTTTTGCATTTCAGGCATTTTCCACTATAATTTGTGCTATTCAGCTCTGAGTATCATGAAATGCCAATGTTTTCCTACAAGTAGACCTACTACTCCTTGCTGAGTAATGGGCTTCATAAATAACGTTTATGTCCTACCAGGTAGGAGTATTTTAGTCTTAAGTTCACTTTCAGCACGATTGCCAAATTCAGTCTTGGATGATGCTTGTTTTCTTGAGATCATACATTTACAAGCACAACAGGGGGAGAGTTGATATGTGGGGGGTTAATTCTTATGCCGCATAGGTGCCAAGCTTATATATTCTCTCTCACCAGTTGGTTTACTACTCTCATGGGAAGTGGTAGAAGGAGAGCTTGCTGCTCTGCAGGTCACTGGTAGTAGACAGCACAGGGTACTTGTATATTATTGTCCTCAAATGAGTTATTCACTTATTCAAGTTATTCACTTGAAGACCAGAATGAGGACTACATCAGATTACCCCCTTCAGTGATCTTGAAACCCACATTCAAAACTATGGTACGGTATATGGTATGTATATGGTATGGTCATGGTACCACTTTCTGCAACAAAACACATCATTGACATTATGTCATGATAAACAACATTTTGTCTTGTTTCTAAGTCATTCCAAATTGCATCAGAACTGTCTTTGTTGTGTTTTGACCTTTCATTACTGCTAATTAACATGAGCATGAGATTCCCCCAGCGAGCTGCAACTGAGTTTGACCTCATGCCATTTTACAATGAATGGAATATAGGGAAGTTTATCACTGAACAATCTGGAGCAAAGCAGTATAAATTGTGTGTATCATATGTGTTTGTCGTAAATATAGCTGTAGTGGTCATTTATATCCAGAAAAAAATATTATCGCTGCCCTAGGACACACGTAGCCTTGTCAAACTTGTATGGTGCATTAATGTTTGTGTGAATGTCTGCTCTACTCTGATGTAAAGCAGCTGCTCATTAGAAATGTGTGAGTTAAAGAAACAGCACAGATAACAACAGCAATCTCTGGCTCATTAAAGACAAAAGAACAACCGAGCAGATGCACGTGTATACATGCACACACAGATAAGCCTACACACACTCTAACTAAAACCAAGGCTTTCGCGTCAAAAAGCCCCTGAATTTGAAAGAACCAGTCAAAATGTTCCCTTAATACTAAAATGTCATAACAATTTCATAACAAATGACATAGCAATGTCATCAAACTAGAATTTATCCAGATAATCATGATGACAAAGATGACGTTAATTACAAAAGACAATGCAAAACACTATAAACAAGCAGAATAATAAAAGCATGTCAGACAGAATCACTGACCCAAACATCAGATTTATTCTCTGCAGTCTGTCTGACTTCATACAGACCAACTCAAGGATACACATACGCACACACAAACACTCACACAGCAATTGATAACAGCTGTTAATTAGAAAGGTGTTAACCAAAGTAAGAATTATGAAAAAACAACTACAGAAAGAGATCTCTCATTAAATGAATCCACTGGTGCTGTTATTGTCTCTAATAACCAAACCACATTTTAGCCACACACTAAATGTCTACATCTAAATAAATAAATGTTTTCTTCGTCGTTCATTTGAAAATTAAATGGTGAATGAAAAGGTTTAGAGGAAGTAAGGTTATTCTTTTTTTAATCCTTGTTATTTAGGACTATTGACCAAATGAAAAACTCTTGTTGGTCAGTTCACCAATGTGGAAGATAACACATAAAAATGCAAAGTAAGCCCAGTAGGTTACGCATGCTTTACTTTACTTGGCAGACACTTATCCAAAACGACTTACAAAGGAGAAGACACCAACAATTTCCATTTCGGTTTCCGTAAATTCTAAATTACTACAACAAAGAGCCCTGATAAGGCCCAACTCGTGAAGATGAAGAACATGCTTAGGAATTGTTTAGTCCTAGACAGTTATGTGAATGTGTGTGTGCGTGTGTGTTAGACTCACTTGAAGTACTTTTTAAACAAGTGAGTGTATATGCAATTTTAGACAGAATCCATCTTGTAAATTGCAATTCTTTTGCTTCAAAGCTTTGGGTTTTTATTTATTTATTTTATCCATGGATTCATGGAAAAACATATTTTTTTCTTTTCCTTCTATTTTGAATGAATCTATGTGATTATTATCTGAGTTAAACAAAGTAACAAAACTACAAAGTCAAAGTCTAAGTCAAGCAACTGACAATCTGGCAACATGCTTAGACACTGCAGCTGTGTGCTCTCCGACTCAGAGATTCTGCTGTATCCCAGGAACGTGGTGGAGCAGACCATGAGGCATGAGGGTCATGCTGGCGAAACCAGGGGTAACCAAGGGTGAAAGGCAAAGTGGGTACCGATATGGTGAGGAATGAAATGGACTTGGAGTGGTCAACGATGGACATCCAGATGGGATCGGTCTGGTACTGAATGGGATATGGTTTGAGGTGACGTCCATCGACTTACCGGCTGAGGCTGGCTCATGATGCGCTGGTCCATGCGAAAGGCGAGATCAACGGCATCATCCAGGCTGGTGGCTTTCTTGGCCAGCCATCTCGTCCTGGATGTAATCTGCCAACCCTCCAGGAAGATGGAGCGAAGAGCGTCATCCTCCCAGGTCAATTTTGTTCCGTCGCAGATGAAGGAACTGGGTCTGTCTTCACCTGATTTTAGATTTGTGGGTTTTGGATCTGTTAGCAATCTAATGTACCTATCCTCTCTCTGATCCTGTGTATCAACCCCTGTTTTGAACCTGGACCTGTCTCTGTTCTGGACCTGCCCAGATTCTGTAAATAATTTGGGTTTGGATGTTTTTCTCTCTCTGTGGAACAAACCTCTCTCAGACCCAGACAGATGTGTCCTGAACACCCCTGTGATTTCTGATCGGTTTCTAGACTACTGGACTTTGAATATAGGATTTGTCTGTCTCTCGACTGGTTTAATGGTTTAATCCTTGCTACGCTCTGCCTTCTGCCGCAGCCCTTCTGTTTAATCTCTCACCCCTCTTTGCCTAAACCCACCTCCCCATCTATGCATTAATCAGTTTTTTCATCATATGAGCTCTCCTGAGCTTCTGCTCCTGCCTTTCTGATCACTGCTCATCAAGAAATAAATATCGTAACATTCAATCTAAGTCTCTGAGGAGCCAGCTTCCAAAAATGCTATTAGTGCACTGAAACAGGTTTGAGTGGAAAAAGACCACAGCTCCCTTCCTCACCTGAGCTCAGCATCACTTACACAAACACAGACACACACACACACAAACAACCATGCACGAGACTGACATACACAGACTATCTGCCGACCACCTGCTTCCCTTTCTTGGCCTAGTGACACAGAGACATGGAGCTGACAAGGAGTGTGTGTGTGTGTGTGTGTGTGTGTGTGTGTGTGTGTGTGTGTGTGTGTGATTGATGATGGGTTGCATCCTGTTGTGCGTGAAAGCACTTCACTGATTTAAACTGCTGAACCAGCAAGACGCATATGTGTTGCAGTGAATCTGAGCCAGAAAAAAAAAACAGCTGGTCAACAGAAGTTTTCCAGGCAGTTGCTTCCTATATAAAAGCTTTGATACACTTCAAAGACCATCTATTTTAATATGTTTTTATATGCACACAGTCTATTCATTCTTAATCGAGAAAGTGATTTAAAGCTAGAGAATGTTAATATAGAACAGAAATATAAAGAACTAAGGAATAGCATGGCATTAAATTGTTTAGTATTAGGTTATATTATACTATATGTAGTTTATACTGTATTAAGGTTTCATATACTTCCATACAGACAAACAGCTTTTATACTTTAGCAGGTAAGAAATTGTATATTATTATTTATCACCAGCATTGTTCAGTGTGTGGAGAGGAGATTCCTTGCATCTGTGCTACCTACTAAACTTTCTAACACAACTTAATTACTTTAACAAGACAAAACACCATTTCAAGCAATAATGTATGACACATGATGAATAAAAAAAAAATCAGTTGGTATGCGTCCGGGAGGGGCATTAATGGAAGACCGCCTTCATCACACCTACTGGACTCTGGGAGTACCTAGTGATGCCGTTTGGGTTGTGCAATGCACCCGCCGCACCTCATCAATGACATCCTTCGGCATATGCTGGGCCGGTGGGTGTTCGTTTACCTGGACGACATCCTAGTGTACTCCCAGACAGAACAGGACCACATTCTGCATGTGCGAGCTGTGCTGCACAGGCTGCTAGCCCACCGGCTATCACGGTATCACTCACGGTATGTGAGTATAGAGCCTTTTTCCATCTGTTCGTGCTTTGTTATTGTCGCTCCCGCTGGGAGCCCGCTTTTAGCGTTCCGGGTGTTACGACAGCAAACTGCGTACGGCTTCTAGCACGCTAAGGTTCAATTCAGTTGGGTCAATCCTGCACGCTACAAGGGCGTTCCGACACACATGCCATGTCTGTGTCTCTACACGCCTTACAGAGGGCATGCATAAAGGAGTCATATCCATGAAATAAATACGCTTCCCAGCCCAAACTTCATTAGTATAGTAAATATGTAGTCCCATTCAATCCTATTGAATGTCTTCTCAGCGTCGATTGGGATCACTACTTCAGGTTTAGTTGGTGGATTTTTAATACGTAAATAATATTTAAGAGTTTAGAGATTAAAGAATAACTGCCATCCTTTAACAAATCCAGTTAGCTCATGTGAAACAACAGTTGTTACATTGTTTTTCAGGCAATATGCCAAAGCTTTAGCAAGAATCTTAGCATCAACATTTATTATAGAAATAGGTCTATAGGAGCTGCGAAGATTTCGATCCTTATCTTTTTTTAAGAGGCTTGTGTTAAAGTGGGAGGGAGAGTGCCATGCTGCAATGATTCGATATATACAGCATGCAATAATGGGGAGAATTTATCCTGAATTTTTTTTTAAATTGAGAAATTGGGAAATTGAAGGTATCTAAGAACAAACTAATTTCAGTGGTGTCGGATGGAAATTCAGACTCATATAAAGAGGAATAGAATGAATGAAAGACAGAATTAATGGTGGTGGGATCCCTATGTAATGTGCCCGATGAATCTTTTATTGAGGGTTCATATGAGAGGCCGCTTGACAACGTAGTTGATAAGCCAGGAGCTGGCTCGACCTATCATCATATTCATAATATGAGGAGCGTGGTCGTAAAAGGAGCCGCTCTGCATCACTAGTAGTAATGAGATCAAATTCAGTCTGTAATATAACATGTTACTTAAGTAAACAGAGAGTGGCACGTAGCAAGTTGTTGGTCCACTTTAGTAATGTTAAAACAGAGTTCCTGCAATGTGGCTTTACGGGAATTATTTTAGTGGGCAAAGTCAAAGGAGATGATTTGACCCCGTAGGTACAAGGGGCCCCACAGCAGCAAACATGAGATTTGTTCCATCTCATTTTGATTCGTAGCGATAAAATCATCAATTTTAGCTGCAATAAATTTATTGAACTTATTATCTGAAAGCAGTAAAGTATTGAACCTCCATGGTGTTGAGTACTGGGGATGAGAGGAAAACTTAAGAAAGAGGGCGTGGTCAGAGATGACAATAGGATGATACTTAACAGTCAACAGTCAGGAATTACTTTAGCACCAATAAAATAATAATCAATCCAAGAGAAAGACTGGTGCATCTGCTAAAAGAAAGAATATTAATTGGTGTGAGGGTTATAAAATCTCCAAGGATCAATGCAACCATTCTTGGACACGAAATCTGAAAATGACCTCCTCATTAGTGATGGGGAGTTCTTGGATTAGAATCTAAGTTGGGATCAATCATGCAATTCATGTCCCCTCCAATTATAAGGAGGTTGTTGTTCAATGAGGGGAGACATTCAGAGAGCTTTTCATGAAGTGTGGATCATCGAAATTGGGGGCATATGTGTTAACTGATAAGATGGAAACATGGAATAATGTACCAGTAACAATTAGGTATCTGCCATTTCTATCTGAAATAACCAGAGAGGTTGAAAACTGAATTGAAGGACATTTGAGTCTGACCTTATCTTTGGTGCATATATGGGTTACCTCTAAAAACCCTAGGTCGGCTTTAAGATGTGTCAAATGGGCAAATATCCTTGATCTCTTAATTGGACTCCCCATAGCTTTATTATTTCAGCTCATAAATCTCAGCTGGTGAAACTAAGAGAGAAAGGAGGACAGATGGAGCAGAGGTAGTGAATCAGGAAGTACAAAGGATTAGTAGGGAGGAAGTGAAGGCAGCTACAAAGCAGATGAAGTCTGGAAAGGCGGTTGATCCAGATGACATACCTGTGGAGGTATGGAAATGTCTAGGAAAGAGAGCAGTGGACTTTCTGACCAGATTGTTTAACACAATCTTGGAGTGATAGGATGCCTGAGGAATGGAGAAAAAGTGTAATCGTACCGATTTTCACCGAAGTGCAAAACTGTGGAAACTATAGAGGGATAAAGTTGATGAATCATTCCATGAAGCTATGGGACAGAGTTGTTGAAACTAGGTTAAGAAGAGAGGTGACGATCAGTGATAGGGTACCATAGGGTCAGGAGTGGCAGAGACGTGCTGATGGCAGAGCTGCTATGCAGCTTGACCTGACACACCAGGGGCAATTTGGGGTTCAGTATCTTGTCCAAGGACACATGACAGGAGGAGCCGGGAATCAAACCACCAATCCCACGATTGGAAGGCGACTGCTCTACCTCCTGAGCCACAGCTGCCCCCTGAGTAGTTAGTTAGTTAGTTAGTTAGTTAGTTAGTTAGGTAGTTAGACCTGCTATGATGTATGGTTTGGCGACAGTGGCACTAACAAAGAGACAGGAGGCCAAGTTAGAGGTAGCAGAGCTGAAGATTTTCATTGGGAGTGACCAGGAAGGACAGAATTAGAAATAAGCACATCAGAGGGACAGCTCAAGTTGAGCCGTTTGGAGACAAAGTTAGAAGGGCATGACTCCATTATGTAGATAAGATAAATATGATGAGGCTGTTTTGTTAGTAGTTTAATAAAAGAACAAGGTACATACCTGTTCTATAGGAAAGGAGCAACATGTCATTCAACATGGGAAATCAGAACAAAGTAGATGTAGCAATTCCCGGATTGCGTGGGAGAGCTGACCTGAGCGGGAACGTATCACGCAGGGCATTGTGGACGAAATAATAATAAATAAGACGCTCCAAAGGTTACTAATCAAGCAGAAGGAACTGAACGTCTTGTTAGATGGGCAAGTGTCACTTCGAAAACGTTTAGAAGTGAATATCTTAGAATTTACAATTAATAATGCTCTTATTTTAAATGGCTGGAGCCACTTCTGGTTCAACGGAAGCCACTTCCGGTTTAGCTGAACAGATCGTCCACTATTTAGTCTGTGGTATAAATTAAATCATCACAAACAACACATATACTACACTAAACTACTCACCTTCTTAAGACAGACCACACAGGCTTAAATCTGTCCATTTTCTATGGGACTTTTATATTAAATTGCTAAAAGTTAATTAGCTTGCTAATTGCTAAAGGCCATTAGTATGCTAAAGGGAAGGGGGGTCTGCGGCGGGGTTCAGGGCATTGTTTTGCACTTTTAGCATTTAGCAAGCTAATAGCATGCTAATTGCTAAAGGCTAAAGGGGGGCGGGGATGGGGGGAGTTGCTTTACACTCACTGCAAATATAATATGCGCAGCCTAATGATACCTCTTCTGTTGCCCCAACTATTATTGCCCCCTCCCTCTGCCTGTCACTGACACAGGCTTGAAAAAAAACATTTCTGAAAAAAAACATTTTTAGAGCATTGGCTCTCTCTAGTGACTGACACACAGCTCTGTTTTGAATCTCTCTCTCCTATAGACCATTCATCCATCCATCCATTTTCTTAACCGCTTATCCTCGCAAGGGTCACGGGGGGTGCTGGAGCCTATCCCAGCAGACTTCGGGTGAGAGGCGGGGTACACCTTGGACAGGCCGCCAGTCTGTCGCAGGGCTGACATATACAGACAAACCATGCACGCTCACATCCACACCTACGGACAATTGAGAGTCACCTATTAACCTAACATACATGTCTTTGGATGGTGGGAGGAAGCCAGAGTACCCGGAGAGAAACCACGACCCACGACATCTTCTCTTGCAAAGAGAAGATGCCGTGTCTCACTCTAAGAGTTTGGAACTATAGAAACATATACAGTTGTTCAGAACAAGACCCTCCAGAAAGCTGATGAAACAGTTACGAAAGGGTCAAAGTGCTACTGAAATGATTAAATCTGTCCCTGTGTCTGTTGACAATATGCAGATATACGTTATTAACATTTTATTATGCCTGTCACTTCTCTTGTATGAGCAAAAAAAACAAACAGGAGGAATAGAACGAGAGGAAGCTGCTGTGTCTATATTAACAACAGACAATTTTGTTCTTTGAAACAGTTTAATTTAACAATTTAAAAAAAATATTTGGCCAAATGAGTGGGTGACAGTAATATCTACAGTGGTGAGAATAAGCTGTGATGCTGATTGCAATTTCTAGGTTTTCTGCGTGAACTGGTTATGAAATGTGAGTTGATCTTCATAAGTCATAAATATGAATGAATGAATGATAAAGAATCAGGACTATTTGTGTTTTATCAGCTTATAAATAATGTGTGTGTTTATGTTTGTGATTTTGGTCAGGATCAGGTCACATTTCAATTTATGTAGAAAACCAGGAAGCTGCAAATGCAAAGTGGTAGCTTTTTCTTGTGACTGTTTGTGTGGGAAACACTGGATGAAATGTAGCTGTTTGTATCTGGTCACAGAGCTGCATGACCCAGCAGAGTTTTACACTACTAAAAATTGTGACATAATACTAAGAGTATAGGAAACTAAATACATCTTTCCACCTTGCATCCGTCTCTTTGGATGCTGAGGACAAGGACCGCTGGGGTCAGATGATGATGATGATAATGAGTGGCCTATAGTCAGACAAGAATATTTTAAATTATTTCTGTGTTACTTTACTGCATCTGTTCAGCATGTGTACAAGTGTAGTGCATCTCTGCCCAGTACTTCCCCCAGTGTCACAGCAGACCAGGTCAGGGGACAACTGAGGAAGCTTCGCCCCAGGAAGGAAGCAGGCCCAGACAAGGTGTGTCCGCTGCTGCTCAAGACCTGTGCTGCTGAACTTCGGGAGCCACTACAATGAGTCTTCAATAGAACTTTTAAAATGTCCTGCATTGTCCCGGTCCCCAAAAAGAACCGGCCCAGTGAGTTGAATTTCTGACCGGTGGCACTCACATCCCATTTGATGAAGACTCTGGAGAGGCTCTTCCTCAACCTCCTACGGCCCCAGGTACAACATGCACAGGATCCTCTGCAGTTC
>JAUYWH010000024.1:119568-147570 GCA_034779795.1 Ctenopoma multispine
TCCCAGAGGTGTTTAGCACTTGTTGGCCCCTTTGCCTTCACTCTGCGGTCCAGCTCACCCCAAAACACATTGAATGACAAGGCGTGTCCAAACTTTTGGCCTGTACTGTATGTGACCACATTTACTAACAGACTGCACCAAGGTTTTACCCAGGTAAATATAAAGAAAAACCCTGGAATCACACTGAAGTTTACGCTACGGTGACTGAAAAGTGTTTATAGTTAGGAATAATTTTTCCAATTTCACATACACGAAGTTTTCATCTGTTCAGCCAAATGAAAAAAGCAGCATTGACTTGTAAAACACAGACAGTCTTTCTAAAGGTCATGTAGCTCATTCAATCAGTGAGGTTAGCCAAGTGGAAACAGAGCACTTGCAGTTTATTATATATTTACTATATATTTATTGTATTCTCTATTGTACAATAATCCCTAAACTCCAGCCTCCTCTGCTCTACAGATAGACTGTAAATAAGATGACAGATGAGCAACTGAAAAAAGAAAATATGTTACCTAAATGGGAGACAGAATATCTTTTCAGCAGCAGTACAGATGAGAAGTGACTACATTTGAACAATTCAACCCAGCTGTGTGAAAATATTGCAATAGAGCAAGATAAAGGCATCAAAAGGTTCATCTATGCATAAGAGGTCTATGAGGACAATGCAAACAGGGAAAAAGAAATTGTACTTACTGAAACTGAGCTGGATTCACCTACATCATAAGAAAAGAAAAGCTACTTAGATATTTGGTATCATGCTAAATAATTGCCATGGACCTGCAGGAAAGTAGCACTAACCCATCTGATCCTCAAAATGCATGATTCCTATACGCACAGTCAAAAAGCATAAGTGTCGTTCACCGTCTTCCATGAACTTGTGAGTGAAACACGTTGACAAGCAAAGCGCTGTACTGGCAAGCTAATCCAAAATCAAAAAAAGAGTTTAATCCACCTGCGCATTTTGATTTTTTACACATCAAGCACATCAATTTCAGCTGATAAGGACATCCAGATAGGATACATTTACCTACCAGATAATGATGACCTGTATGAGACTCTATTAATGGACACTGCTGTAATACCAGCTCCCTCAGCAAAATAGGGTAATAAGACTTTGAAGTATATCTATACAATGAACACTGTGTTTAAGGATGGAAGGTTGACTGTTAATGATACGGCTGGGTTGAGTTTGAGATGATCTTTACAAACAGAACTCCCTAAAACAGAAATGACTATGGTAAGCCTCTGTAAACTGATCACTCACCAAGCTCTTCAAACTCTTCTAAATGGCTCTCATTGGCACCGACTACTGCCATCTAGTGAAGGTAACCAGGTTTACAAGCCAGATACACCACTGATGTTGTCAGTGACCAATAATAAGCCCCCAAATTTTACAGTACAAAAAATATACAGGTTTGGGTTGAAAATAGTGAAGTTAAATAATATGAACACACTCTGACCATTTTCATAAAGAATAGTAGAATGTATTTGTCAAGCTGTACCATAACTGTGACAATATTTTACTGAGGTAAACAAAATATAAAAAAAATATTTAACTGATATTCAGTAACAGATTAGTAATATATATTTTAATTGATAAACTAAATATTACACACATGATTATACATAATCATAGGAAACAAGAAAATGTGAGGAGATGAAAGTCTAATTAAACTTATGTTATGAATGCAATGAGTGCATTGAGATGACCTTTGTTATGATTTGATGCTATAAAGAGTAATTGAATTGAAATTTGATTTGAATATATGAAATGGTTTATGAAGGTAATTATTATTTTTTTAAATCCTTTATTAGTCCCACAAGTGGGAAATTTGCATGTTAATAACTGCGCTGATGATAATGAGCAAGTGTTATTTATAGTTGTGTATGGACAATAGCTACATATATAAATTTTTTTTAAATATTTGTATTTTGTAAATTTGTCACACCAAACTGTGTAAATACCTGCAGAATCAATACAAGGTGATTTAAAGGCCCAGAGCCGGTTGCATTTTCTTAGGTTCCTGCTCAGGTCCTTTAACGTCTGCAGCACCATGCTGCAGATGTTTTATGAGTCTGTGGTATCCAGTGTCATTTTCTTTGCTGTGGTTTGTTGGGGCACCAGAAGGTGGTGGACACTAGGACTGGACAAACTAATCAGGAGGGCTGGCTCTGTTCTTGGCATGGAGCTGGACCATCTACATGTTGTAGCTGAGAGGAGGATGATGACCAAACTTCTCTCAATCCTGGACAATCCCTCCCACCCACTTTACAGTGTCCTGGCTGGACAGAGGAGCATGTTCAATATTCATTTCTTTGTTCTTGTGTTTTTTGTTTCTGTATATATTAAATATCTGTGCTTTGTGTATTAGTATTATGTGTTGGTGCTGATCTTTGGATCTGGTTGTGGTTCTTTTCATTTCTTTTCTTTTTTTGTACTGAGTGCAGCTGTAAGGAGGCAAAACAAGTTTCCTCTGGGATTAATAAAGTTTTTTGAATTGAATTGCATGTTCGAGAGAGGAGGCATACCTCATATACCAGTGTGCCGTATTAGGCAGTTTTACATCTTTCAGGAGAAGACCACTGAAAGGAGCAAAATGTTAAGATGTGATCACTGCACAATTTGGATTTGGATTATCTGTCAGACAATGATGGATGTATAAATATGCGGGTGTGTAAAGCCTAAATAACAAATTGTATGGGACAGATGTCATCATTGACTGTATAAAATAACAGTTGACTTTACATAAAGATGAGAATAAGTGTGTGCAGGACACAAACAGTTTTAGGACACTGCGGTGGTATCAGCCATTTTTATGGTGGTCTGCCTCAGGAGAAAGGTCATAGCAACAGACAGGAAGAGACTGGGCAAATATGGAAAGTAAGGTCTGTCCTGGGAAACTGTCTTGTACATTAGGTGGCGATCCAAATTACAGGACACCCTGATTATACAGGAATAAAATCATTGACATGCTGCAACTACACACTTATGCTTTAGCTTTAAATTACAGCTTTTAGCTGTAAATTTTGACTCCTGTATCAATTTTATTTATGCAATGTGTCATGCACACACTTTGATATCCATCTAATCTATACAGTTACTCTCTATTACTGTTCAGTTTTTGCTTTTGTACTAGATATACATAATACATTTTACATTTAAGTTTTATTCTATTCTAGTACCTTTAACTTGATATGAAGTTTGCTCTACTCTCGTAACCCTCCCACTTCTTCTTAGTGAGAATCAGTTAAGTAATATACTATTTAGCAGTGTTCAACAGTAAATTACTTTCACTGATAATACATTTAAACTTTAACAACTACTGTATGGTTTATAGACAAAAAAAAAATACTAACCTTTTCTTGGTTTTCTGTGACTGCAGGCACTTGCAGTGGGGTGAAAAAAAAAACAAAAACAAAACCGTGCTCAAGAACTACGGTCATCATAAAATCCTTAACTTTTTAAACTCCATAGGCCTAATTTTCTCATTTATTTTTACTATTCACTTGATGGTTAACCATATTTAAAATGCTGGAAAGGCTCAGATTTCAAAGGGAAAAAAATAATTTATGACTGACAGCCCATGGATAAAAATAACTATGGAAATTGTCGGATTTAGACAGGAAGTGAGCATTCAAAGTATTATATGGGGATTATTTAAAAAAATAAATAAATACAACCTTTAAATTAGCCATAACAGACAAACCAATAAACCATATGGAAAGACCAATTAGCTTAAGAAATTCAGCAACTTTATGAGAAATTGTACTATTGTTTGCGAATAGCTTTTTCCTTTAAATAATCCAATAACATTGGTACAAAAAAATGACTTCAATCTTTTAGACCACATCACAGTGAATTCCTCTTATGTTCAAGCAGGTAGATAAATCAAACTATCAAGTTTACTTCGGAGGAGTTAAATAAAAAGAATGGAGATGAAAAGCCGCATTAGATAAATATACATACCGTACATGTTAAAAAATCTTGTTGCAGGTAGACACATTGGCGATTGGTCTGTGCAGGTCTTTGCCCAGATTTTTTTCTCAGTCAACTCACTGTAAAAGTCAGTCATTTATTTGTAATGCTAAGAAAAGAAAGTTGGCATCTAGAAACTCATAGGCAAGAGGGTTTTGTGATCGGTTTAGCCAAATCAAACCCAAAGGCTTCAAATTTAACAGTTTTGACCTAACTGGACTTCTAAGGTGAAACATTACTACAAAACAGGGGTCTGTATTGGTGAGAAGTGTTGCTTTGGTTACTGCTGAGAAATACAATACAATCCATGGAGAAAGGTAGGGGTTTATATCTTTGAGCTGTCTGCACAAACACCCTCAATTTGCCAAAACATAGTCGTGTCCTCAGTTTGAACAAAGCCTTAAAATAAGTCGAATTTCTCTCAAAAACCCAAAACACAGACTTCTTGAACAATTTCACTTGATTTTTCTGAATGTTGACTTTCACTCAGAGTGAGTTACATAAAATGCTGTAAATGTAAGATGTTTGTATTTTTGATCACAATCTAGATGCATTTTCAATGGAATTTAGAACGTATAAACACCATCTAGGGACCAATGTGTTAAGATCCACTGGTCAAAGTAAACAAAAAAAAAAAAAACCTTTTGGCCAAAGAAGAGGACTGTGGTTCTCAAGACGTTTAGTTGGGACTAAAAACACGAGCTCGGCATGCATTTACAGCTCTCAATCATAACAAACTGCACTGCCCCTTTTTTAGCCTTCTAGCTGCGAGGTAGGAGCCCAGTTAGCATGCAGCTTCCAATAAGGGGAGAGAGTAGGTTGGTATGGCTCTTTAGTAACAAAACATAATCATCTTACTTCCATAATAAATAAAAATTATACCAAAAATGTCTGTCAAATCTTACTCAATGCTTACAAGTGAAAAAAAACATTTACAGATAATACCTGTGGCAAAAATAAAATTTAGGCAGGGATTTTAAAATGTGATTCAATTTGTAGGAGCAGCTTTGCTTACAGACCAATGGTGTGAAAACTTCAAATACAACTATCATTATGTTTTAGACTGTTATGCAGGATCCATCCAGAAATAACTGGATCACCAATCAGCTATTCCTGTGGCTGTGGTAATTCATCTTATGTTTCTGTATAGATACTCCTTTTTATAAAATATTTTATTCATACAATCATTTCTTAACTATAGCAACATTTCTATTGAATTTTGAATGGCAAGATATCAGTCACACATCACCTCATAAGAACAATAGTATATAAACAAATGCAGAAAGTATTCTGGATCCATTTAAGTATGTCTCTCATTTAGCTTTTCAGTTCATCCCTTGTCTGTACACCTGTCTGACTGTCAGTGATGAGCTGATAGGAGTATTGCTGGTCCTGGTGGGGTGTGTAATTGGTACAGCTCTGAGTAGTGGCTTCCACTAGCTGATGGATAGCAGAGCCCTGCATGGCACAACAGGCTGGCCACTGGCTGGCATTAGGAGACCCTCATGCTGGCCCATTTACAGCTGGCTCTGGGAAAATAGCACTGTGGTCAAGTCTGCAAAGAAACACAAAGATAAATATCTGAATCCTTTTCAAGACAGAAAGAAATAACAACATGTAATTTACATCGGTGAGGCTAGGCTTAATAACTGAAACAGCTTTCTGTATAAGGCAGCACAAACATTTTACACACTAATAATAATAAAAAAAATAATTGATACTTTATTCATTCCCATGGGGAAATTCTTTGTGGACAGGCTGCCCCTGTGAGGCGCCAAGGGTCAGGGTATCGGTGTCTTGTTCAAGGACACCTAGGCATGTAGCCTGCCGGGACTGGAACTCAAGCCGCTCACCCTTAGGTTTGAAAACGCATGCCGCCCCCACAGTAATTTCACAGTTAAATCGACACATTTTTGTAAGAGTCTAAAAATGTCTATAAATTTCATTTATTTTCCGAATCTGGCAAGGCCTGTGTGACAAATTGCCCCCTAAACCTAATAACTTTTTGTGCCACCTTTAGCAGCAATAACTGCAACTAAGCATTTGTGATAGCTGGTAAAGAGTTTTTTACATCACTGTGGAGAAATTTTGGTTCATTCTTCTTTGCAGAATTGTTTTTATTCAGCCACACTGTTATGGTTTGCCACAGCAATGGTATCTCAACCCGATTTAGGTCAAGACTTGGATTAGGCCACTCCAAAACCTTCATTTAGCTTTTTTCCCCCCGGAGGTGCATTTGCCGGTGTGTTTTCAGATCATTGCCTTTTTGCAGAACTCAACTGCGCTGGTGCTTGAGGTCACAAACAGTTGGCCGTACAGCACAAAATTCATGGTTCCATCAATAACAACAAGTCGTCCAGGTCCCGAAGCTGCAAATCCTCAGACGATGACAGTACCACTACCATGTTTGACTGTTGGTAAGATAATGGGACACACACTTTCCAAAACGTTATACTTTTGTCTCATCATTCCACAGAATATGTTGCCAAAAGTCTTGGGGATAAACACGATGTTTTTTGGCAAATGTGAGATAAGCCTTCCTGTTATTTTTGGTCAGCAGTGGATTTCCCCTTGGAACCAATGGAATGGAATGGAACTCCAATGGATGTTTGCTCAGTCTCTTTTATTATTGCTGAATCATAAATAATGACCTTAATAGTAGTAGTAATAGTAGTCATTTTTGTAGTCCAGTTACTCCTGGAAAAATTTCCCAAAACCTTAGAAATGGCTTTGTAACCATTTAGAGACTGATACTGATATGTTCTTGTGCTTTTTAAAATCTGAGCTGCTTCGTTACTTTTTATGTAATTTCATTTTCTGTACAGCTCCAGATCACGTGTGACCACTCAGAGAGCGCAATCGGGAAATATATATTTTAAAAAATAAAGGCCAAAACACACACACACACACCGGCGCGATGAACATAACACACATTGGGAGTGGCGCAGTTTTCCCCCCAATCATATTTACACTGTATAATTCATAATAATTAAACAAAGCCATTTGTTTATATGATTTTAGTGCATTTTCTGTTTTAGCATTAAATATTATTATACATATTTCTAAAGTCTGGAACCTTCCAGCTGTATGTAGAATGTGATCCAAGCAGCAGATCAACAGGGGGACAAAGGGGGGCAATTGCCCCCCTGCTTCAGAGCCTTGCCCTCCTAACTACCCCCACAGTCAGACTAACCTGGCATCCTCTATGGCTGGCATTTCTTCTAGAGGACCATTGGGAAGCTCCACAGTGGGGACAAACTTCTCACTGCTTACAGGAGACACAGGAAAGGAAAAAACAAATTTACTAAATAGCATGTCAAATCACAGTAACAAGACTCCCTAGTTCGTGTTCTAAAAGAAAAGAGTGAAAAACTATTTAACATACCACCCAGTGCAATTTTTTCAAGAACAAGAACAAGAACACACCCCATAAAAACACCAATTACAGATTGGTCTCACTAGTCAAGTGACTAGAGATAGACTAGAGCTATATATATATATGCCAATAAGTGTGTGGTGCACAATAAGTGGTGTGTGTACGTCGTGTCTGACCCTGATTTGGGATAGCAGTCTGCGGCTGAGCTGATGCCCGTTCTATCCGAATCCACACACTCCACTACTAAGTATTTCTCAGAAGAAGCACTCTTCTCCTCATCACTGGTATGCACATGTAAACATACAAACAAATATACATTAATGCTAGACAAAGTGATTCGTAACCAACCACTTGCAGCAACGAAACACACAGAACACAGTAAGATGTGAACAGTGATGCATGCTGAACTGAATGACAACACACACATTAAAACAAAGGATGAAAGTGTTAAAATGGAGTAACTCTGAACAGTAACTAGGAAAAGCATTCAAATGTACAGCAAATGGAGAAAGTCAACTTTTTTGGTTGTTTAGCTACAATTACAATCTGTTTACTTTAGAACTACAGAATCAGCAAATAGCAGGCCTACAAACTTGGACACTGATGAGACCAAAACTCATTGTGCGAGCCGCCAGTCTTGCTTTGTCTCAGAGAACCACCAATAATTTGGATGAGGCCTCAATCAAAGCAAAACACCAACAAACATTCAAATATAATCCACACTGCTGCTACATAACAATCACTCTGCATTTGTCATATGCAGAAAGCCATCTGTTATGTCTTAAGAAGGCACATTCATTTAAAAATGTTGTGGTTGCATCTGTAGTAGGGGTGTTCAAAAATGACAAAATATTTATTCACGATATTTTAATAACTCAAAAAATTGTTAAACCTGTTAAGATCTGTTCTCTCTGTAATAGGATATTTACTGATGCTAAATATTACTAAAGAAACAGAAAAGAAAAAAAACATAAACAATGCTTTTAGACAGGTCTTGTTGAATTTAGTCAAAACTTGCAAAATCAGTAGTATCTATAAGCATCGTCTTCAGAGCCTCATATGATCACATAGTCTCTCAGCATATGAAATGAATAAGACTCACCATCGCCTTCTAATTCCAGCGTAATCTAACAGGGTATATACAAAAATCCTGAGGTTGAATTTAATACTTTTTAATATACTTAAATATTAAAATATTAAATAATTATAAAATATTAAAACTTTTTTAATACATCCTGGATATTTTTAAAAACCAACACGACATTGAGCTGCAACTGTTTTAATCGGCAACCTATCTAACTTTTAAACTGACTTTCAGATTCATACACACTGGTCCAGAACACAATTTAAAAAGTCAACTGAATAGATTTAGAGAGACCGTGATTTGAAAATATCTTGCATTTATTTAACTAATGCTAACCCTAACCCTAACAAGCTGTTTTTTGAAGAACAGGGGCTAAATGGGGGCTAATCCAAATCTGAAGATATACCCGGTGAATGCAATTGCCTGAAAATATCAAACATGCACTGCAAGTTTTTGGGACACTTTGCTACACGGCAACTTCCCAGAGGGACTGCATGGTCACCAGGAGATCTGTCGTTGATGCAGCCGTGTCGTTTGGTTTAGTGTGTAACGGTGGCAGCAATACATAAAACAGAGATGAGCAGTTTTGAGCAACAAAGCTGTCGCAAATTTTGTAGTCAGTTAAAAATATAATTCAGGTGCTGCAGTTGGTTTCCACTGACTAAGATGGGAAAATGCCTGGCTCTCACCTGATCTAAAATCTGGTTCAAGGTTTTCAACAAAGGTCAGTGTTTTCACTTGACTTAACAGAAAAGCTTAGTGCAGAGTTAGATTGTTCAGTTACGGATTTCTTTCCCATATGACAGTATAAAAATCTGATAGATCAGTAATCAAAGTGTAAGCCTTGTGTTTCCAATGGTTCTATTATATTAGGAAGGTGCCCTGCCCCCCCTTAAAGCTCACATTCATTGTATTTAATTTCATTTTCTATACAGCACTAGATCATAGAACTAATTTAAGGTTTTATTTAGAAAAACTAACTAAACAGCCTCATGATATTTATCTGTCGTTTCTCTCTCTACACAGTCACCTTACTATTCTGTGTCACTCGCGGGGTAGTTCTGCCCGATTGAGACACGTGCAGTCATTAAAAGAAACACGTGAACACAACGATTCATTTGGTGTTTGTGTCTGTGTCCGCCTGGAGCTTGAATACTGCTAGAAAAGTAAGAGACTCTCCGACTTAAAAGCGCCTTTGAACCACTCCCCTGCTGCCCCCTGCTCTCCTCTGTCTTCCAGGCGAACTTTATCATCAACAAGCTTGAAGAAAAACTGCTCCCGAGTTCTCACTAGTACGGTGCGCACGTGGCAGTAAAGCAATAAACTCCATGCTATATTTCTGTTCATTTACAAATCGAATTGTAATTATTCTGTACTACTGACCTGAGCCCCTATCTAGACCCCCTATCCGACTCTTTGAATCAATACTTACCCATGAAGAAAGTTTCTTTGGTTTTCTGAGCATCAGCAGCAGCCAGTTTCTCAGCGCAAACTGTTTGAGACAACTTGCAATCACCGAATATGATGTTAGCACCACAGACGTCTAATTAACATGAATGACTCTAATCCTACGTTAAATAAAGTTACGCGAAAAATGTGATACCTCATGAAATGACGATAAATACTTTTTAATGGCCTTACTTTGATTTACTACCTTTTAATACTTTTTAAAACCCCGAGGACACCCTGTCTAAGTTGTTTCAGAACATTTATAAGTTGTATTTAGAAATATTTCCTTTAAGTCTGTAAAAGGATCTGTATGAAACATCCCCACACTGAGAACGTCTGTGCGCATTTCTAAAGGTGTCCTTTAATTAATTAATTATCCATTAATTATTCATAATTACTTAGGATTGGTCAGAATAGTAAATTATATTTTATAGGGATGTCTGCATAGTTACATTTTGCTTAGTAACTGCAGCAAATGTACAGATTTTTATTAATAAGAGAAGCTGTGTCAGTCCAGAGACGTTCAGTCCAGAACGCGAGTGCTGGTTTCACTGGCTTGACTTTATATTTTGTATTAATCATTTTTATACAAATATTTTTGGGTTGTGAAAGGAATCACCTGAGTTTCCATTATTTTTTTATGGGGAAATTCGCTTTGATATACTTTGTTTTGGATTACGAGCATGTTTGCAGAATGAATTATGCTCAGAATCCAAGGTTCCACTGTGGCCTTTTTGGTTATATCTTTTCTTTTAAGCTTCTTTTCGACAAACAACACCACCAAAGTTTGATGCTGTGGTGGTTGTTTTTTTTTCTTTTTTGCTGTCGCCGCTAGCGGGGATTTGACAGACCCCTGAAGCTTTTCATATTCCTCATACTGCGTCGAGAGTTTGGTCTGGAAATGGTGAAACAGTTTAGTTGTGGCAGCATCTTTCACTGCAACCGCTTTTCCACATAAATGACAGATTAGGCTGGTTCGTCTGAGGTCCTCCCTCTGGCTCTCTTTCTTCCGACATAGATAAACGGCGAATTAACACTGGATAGCACGTTGCTGCATCGACTTGAAGAAGATGGGTGCACTAGTAGAATTTGTGTAGCACCACATAATCAATTGTTTAAAACTATTGCTAAATGGGGTTAGGGGTTAAGACTTTTGCTATAATTGAAGCGATATATTTCGCACATGGCTAATCTGTAGTACATTTTATGAATGAATATGAATTAAAAGTGAAAAGGGCATTCATCCTTGCACATTAACACTACAGTTAATAATGCATAAGCATACGAACCAAGATATGTAATGATTTCAAATGTCCATGTATGTAATATCCTAATGTGAGCTGTGATAAGTGGACTGTTTTTAAACCCTGGATGATAGGAATCACAAAATATTTGTCATTATTCACTACAAGGAAAATTGAGATTAGAACATTTTGTACTATTCCTATTTACATAACTAAAGTGAAGTGAATAAATACAACACATGAAAATGCAGTTGTAGAAAGGCCACTGGGAAACTGGCGAATAATTTCTCTTGTCGTGTTCCTTCCAACAAGAATTGGGTTTTGTATTGATTTAGCTTGTCATTTGAAAACTGAATTAACTAACAAACAACACTTGGACAAGACTTTTGGTAGATACACATGCAGAATGAAGATAATGAAAGAAACAAACAAGGAGCCAAGACCAAAAAAGATCAAAATTGGGAAAGAAAAGTTGGTGGTTGACGTGACAAGACTACATCACGGCTGCAGGCTGATCTCTGATTGGCTGTACATACCGATAAGATTTCAACACTCTGAAGAAAACACCCACAATGCACAGCAAGAGAGAGGAGGGAAGCTCAAGTTGTAAATGACAGTTATTTACTCAAACAATATAATGCAGCATTAGTAAGAGGACAAATACTTTAAAACCTTAAAAACTTTAAAACCTGGGGACTTAGTCAAGTACTTCAATATGGTAACAATGTTTATAAAGTATAAACAATAAAAACTAATTATAATTATTATTTAATTATAATTAATTATATTATAAGTAATAACATAAAACATCTCTAAAAAGTAGATATAAAACCTATTCAGTTTCTTAACTTGTGAAGAATGGTTCTGTACTCAGCATGAACTCAACACATTGGATTTGATTAGTGAATAAAAATACACTGCAACTCTTTCCCTTATGACCATTTCGGTCAATGGTCTGGACAGGGCTGTGCTGGTTCAGTAAAACGGAAGCAGTGTATTTGGCCAAACACAAACATTTAGACTATTCAAGCTTACAGAGATTGCCGTGCTCCTACAGGGATAGGGACTGAATCCACACAATGACTCAAAGTTACTTTAAATCCCTTGTTACATCTGTTTAACTAGTGAGTTAAAAAGTATTGTTTTCATTTTATTTAGTTTAAACAGTACACAGGTTAGACAACACTAGACACATTCTGACAAGTAGCCATGCTGGTAAAGACAACCTAATAGACAGCACTATAGTGTTTCTCATTTGAGATTTTAGTGTTTAAATAGCAACTGCTAACACAGATATGTGGTTGTTTTTGTGTGAATGTGCAAACCTCTTGAAGACAGCAGTCTCAGTCTTGGCATCAACAGTGAGGCTGACAGTTTCTTTCATGGAGCAATTGATGACTGTCTCTGTGATGCTGCGCTGCTCACAACACGTTGTTTTCTCCTCCACTTTAGTTTTCTCACAATCCTTAGATGAGGTGGATGAAGGAGAGGCCACACTAGTTCCCAACCAGCTTTCGCAGTCTGAGGGGTGATAAGAAGGGCAACAATATCAATTAGGTCTGACCAAGGCCACTGCATTTTAGAACTGACAACTTACCTGACAGGAGGTGCAGACGTGGACAAAATAGTTAGTATCCTTCCATTGACACTAGAACTACCAAGGCGGTCATTTTGACCGTTTAGATTTTTTGAAATTTTATAACTTTGTTTAAATGAAACCTACATAACTATAAAATCCTGACTTTTCCTGAATATGTGTATATTTTATTCTAACACCAAAATTTTATCAAAATTACAAAACATAAAAGAGTTATGAGAATTACTACCTAGAATGACCAGAGCGTTCATTTTGACCGCTGTATGTATTATACGTGAATCATTACAGCGTTTTTTACATTTTACGGCTGTCAGAGTGTTACCTAGCAACACTTGTTTGTAGTTGTTTATACTACAGCAAATCTAAAATATAGCTTAATTTTTTTTAGCTAAATCAAAGAGAGGTTCGAGTCTGTGTTCACTATACAGGTGCTCAAAAGTATTTTTTTACTATGGCCTCACTCTTTTTATTCATTATTTTACCGCAGCTCCACCCTTTTTATTTATTTTCTCGCAGCCCCATGAGCAGAGTGCAGTCTGCAGGTTAATGATGACGTAATTATCATTTGACTCCCCCTACAGTGGCACCTTGCTCAACAGCAAAACCAGTTGTTAAGAGATATGCGAGAGATGAAAAATGGATAGTAAAAAGCGCAAAGGTGGCACTGGAAAGGCCAGAATTGTAAAAAAAGAAAGCTCTAGAAACTAAGGTGGCCAAATAGACTAAGCTGAGTATGTTTTTCGTTTAAACCAGCGGCAGCGAGAGCTGAAAGAAATGACTTTATTTTAATATAGTCAGTCGTAAAATAAAGTGGGTCAGTCTAAGTCGGTCTATATACACATATACATATATACATGTATATATACACATACATATATACACATATATACATATATATACACATATATATATATATATGTGATGTGTGTATTTATTCATTTAATGACACATTTAAATTGCTATTTAAATAGTTATTTAAATGCTTATTATATTTAATGTATTGTGTCACTCTCCACACACAATACATTTTTGTCAAGATTGGTTTTGTCAAATGATTCTGTTGAACAACAATCCAAAAGCAATTTCGTTTAATTTCGTCTGATTTTCATTAGTTCATTTTCAGAGTAGGGTAGAAATAACTTTGCCCACGTCTGTATATTCATTCACTATGTCCCTAAAAGGTAAAGTGAAATCACACACATTTGCAAGTGTCAAATTAGATTTAAAGTGTGCAGGTTTAGCTTGTCAGAATAGGATGGCAGGAAAGAGTTAGGTTGGTGGTATACTTGCTACATGCAGCATGGCGACAACACATAGCCTGTGCCTATTCTGTGTCATTTGTGCACATCATCAGAAACTGATGCTACAGATATGCAAGGTGGTGTAAAGCCAATGCCAAAGTTGCATCACCTGAATTATGTCTTGACTCTTCCTTACTAATTATCACGTTTGTCTCTTTTGGCACAACTTTTATTTACGCTGTTCAATGGCAGAAGATCACAAGGCAGTAATTACACTGGTATAATTTTGTATGTCAAAGAGAGTCTGTGTGTGTTCCTCAAGACCATGAGTCTGAAGTCTCACTCTCTGTAAACATGGACTTCATGTGTACATACCTTCAGACTGCATGGGTGCATTGACCCCCAGAGGGTCCATTGTCTCTATGCTGGTTTCCATAGCAACAGGAGAGTTGCACCTCAGAGGGTCTCTGGGACTGAAAAAACACACATTCTATTAACGAATCTATTGCAAAGACAATAACGGCCAAAAGGTCAAAAGTCCTGCTGTATCTGCAGCACTGAAAGTGCAATAAAAGAAACTGAACCACTTTTTGTCAAGATGTCCAACCTGACAGGTGTGAAATTTGAGAAATCCGCCCAGCCTGTTTCTGAGTTAGAAGTGGCAGCAGGAGAGGAGCTCCATGCTGCCTCAGGGTGCACTGCTGTGGAGGAGGAGGAGGACAAAGGAGAGGAGGCAGACAGCATATTGGGGCTCACAACTGGGGCTGTGGATGTACCCGTGTCCATAGGGATGTCATCAAAGTTGGCTGTCCACACTGGCCCTAAAAGAAAAAAAGTAAATTGAGTTAAAATTAAGACAATTATAAAACTATACATACGTCATTAACACAAGTCCTAAATTCAATTCATCTTTAATGATATTAAAGTGGCTAAATTCTCTATTTATTGAGTCCTAACACAAGACTAGGCAAAAATTCTAACTGTTTTTTTACTTGGTTCTAGTAGTTATTATTCTGTTCTTGGGGTGATAGATATTTCTCTTGGGTCCACCAACCTGTATCAACTTCCATTGTGTCATCTGTGCTGGGGTTTGACATTTCAAATTGATCTCTTTTCACATCTTCCTCCTCTGAGTCTGTGCTCTCCTCACTGTCTGTGCTGCCTGAACTCCTGAGACAAACATATAGACATATGAATTCATCTTCTCTTCATCCTGATGGCTGCAGTACATGTGGTGGTACAGACAGACCACATTGGCAGTCTCAAACTTTTTAATGACAGCTTATGCTGACCAAATAAATGAGCTGAAAGTTAGTCAATGACTGTATAAATTACTCATTACTTATTGTCAAAATGCATTTGGTTTAAATCAATAGTGAACATTTTTCTTGTATGTTTCACATATTGTGATAGGTAACATTTATTTTTAAAAAACAAAATCAGTAATTGATTAATCAAAGCAATGACATATTAAAACAAGTGCAATGATCCACCTATCACCACTGACACACATAGGAAAGCAAGCAGGAGAGAAGACAAAAAGTCCAGGTAAAGTGAGACATTACCAGGTCTATGCTTGTTACTGTATGTGTAATAAAAGACATCGTCGCTAATTGCTGAACATGCTAAAGGTAAGGCATAAGCAAAAATGACTTATTTCCTATTATGTTGAGAGGTTCCACTCATCCAGGGACATTATTTGTACTTAAATATCACTTATTGAACAGAAGAGCTCAGTAAAATACAGTATCTAATTATATTTTGGTTGCATTTCTCCATTGCTAAAAAAAAAGGAAGAAGCACCATCAATATCAAATTGCAACATGACACAATTTTTTATATAAACTGCTCAAAAAAATTAAAGCAACATGTTTTAATCAAAATATAGTATCAAGTCAGTTAAACATCTGGGATATCGATGTGGTCACTCAACTAGCAGAAGGGATTGTAAATCAGCATCAGCTGTTTTAGTGTTAATGAAATCAACAACAGGTGCACTAAAAGGGGAAACAACAAGACAACCCGAAAAACACGAATACTTTTGTAGGTAAAGGCCAGAGACATTTTTTCCCTCCTCATCTTTTTTTTTGACTGATTTTCAGTAGTTTTGCATTTGACTAGGGTCAGTGTCACTACTGGTAGCATATCAATACATGCTATTGCCAGAACGTTTGCTGTGTCTCCCAGCACAGTCTCCAGAGCATGGAGAAGATTCCAAAAGACAGGCAGTTACTCTAGGAGAGCTGGACTGGGCCATCAAAGGTCTTTAACCCATTAGCAGGGCCGGTATATGCTACTTTGTGGAAGGAGGAACAGGATGAGTACTGCCAGAGCCCTACAAAGTGACCTCCAGCGGAATTCATAAGGGTGGTCTGAGGGACCAACGTCCTCTAGTGGGCCCTGTGCTCACTGCACGGCACCGTGGAGCTCGACTGGCATTTGCAAGAGAACACCAGAATTGGCAGGTCCGACACCGGGACTGCGCTTTTCACAGATGAAAGCAGGTTCACTCTGAGCTCATGTGATAAATGTGGCATACAGACTACTGAGTACCATTTTGAGTTGCAATGACATTTCAGCGAATTGGACTAGCCTGCTTCATTAGTTATTCATTATAAATTTATTGGTTACTTAACCAATAACAACTAAACCATCTGTAGGTGGATAATTTTCATATTCATCAAATGATGTGGCATTCTTTTGTTCGTAACACATTACTCAGTCCATATCGGTATGGATATCTAGCGGAGAGATCTGATGCATTTTCAAAGTGTTCCTTTAATTTTTTTTAGCAGTATATATTCCTAGAAACCAATGAGAAAAATGTGTTCTCTCTCAATTTTTCTTCACCATAATTTAATTAAAACATACTATAATCATACCAATTAAACACAAAGAAACCAGAAAACAAAACCCTGAAGTTAAAGACTGAAAGATTACACACACTTTGTGCATTTTGGCTAACTTGACTATGGTTTTATACTAAAAGGACGTTGCAGTTTATATTTGGAAATTGTGTGTGGTTGAAAAGACAACTTCAATATAGTGTTTAAAGTAGAAGGATGATGCCTTAAAATGGCAAAAGTCACAAATAGCATATTTCAAAGAGAAACATCTTTGTGTGCAATTGTTTAGCTAACCTGGGGCGTCTCTGTGACTCTGGTGCAAAGGTTACATCTTTTTCATCCCAGATATCTTCCTCATCTGACCCAGCATCTTCAAATTGCTGGATTTTTTCCTTGCAACGTGCTTCAAACAAAGCTATATTTCCCTGGGGAAAGACACAAGAAAAGCATTTTATCTTTACATAACCTGTACATACAGAACCAAACCATTCTGTCATAAGGCAGACATTAATATGTATCAAGACAGCAGTTTCAAGCCAACCTCAAATGGATCAATTCAATGGAAACAGATAGTAGAATATGCATGCATTACTACATTTGTTTTACTGCACATTTGTCCCCCTGTTCCGATTTTTTGGGACATGATTAAGTTAGATATGTATGTTTTGTTTCAGACTTTTGGTTCAAATACAGGTCTTAGTAAATTGTTTTTAGTTATAAGACTCAATAGTCATATGCTCTACATCTACAACAAACTTGCCAAAAATGTGAATCTTGTCCTTATTTTGTGGCACCTGCTTCCAGAAAAATGTCAACATAAAATATTACATCTGCTATTGTATTAACACATTTTTTCTTGTTGAAATTAGAACTTTACTTTCCCCAGTATTGACAACGTATGGATTCAATATTAATCAATGTACTTACACTTTCATTTGTATTCAGTGAAAAATTGATGTCTGATATTCTATCAAAGGGAATACTGCAATGTTAAAGAGAACAATATTGAGTTATTGTCATTAGGCATCCACATGGCTACAGAGAGACAGATTCTAACACACAGCTAAAATGACTAATGTTAAGAGAAAAACTAAGCTCATGTCAGATTAATGGTAGAAAAAAGAAGACAGTAATGGAAAAACCTTTGATGGCCACTTTTTACTAGCAACTATTAGCAACTAGCAACAAACTGCTAAAGCGCGTACTTGAAAAAGCCCCTCTTCCACACACACAGCCGGAAATGTTGGCAGTTCTGCTTATTCCGATCTCATACACAAAAATGCAAAACACCACTTGGAAATTCCCCAAATTCTTTAGATATTGCTGCTTGTTGTTCACAAGCAGCAGGTGTTTATTGGCACAAGCAGCAGAAAGTTAAAAGCATTAACACAGTAGTGATACAGATGTCCAGTGTACATTTGTTCAGGTCTTGGGAAAGTAAAGTGCTCTCCCCTTGTAGGCTCTTCAAAAGGCAGAAGTCAGATACTTTCCAGGCATCTTGACTGCACAGGTAGGAAGCCCACAAGTCAGACCTTAAACATAACTGGAATGGGAGCATTATGAAGTAAACCAATACAATAGTTGGGTAAACTAATCACGTTAACCTCACGTGAGTTACGTTTCTCAAAAATCTTGCCATTAAAATTTTCTTTCTTACATTTTGTATTTCCACTGATATCATAGTCTACCATCTAGTGAATGGAAATTTAAGACAGAATATTAACTTTCACTGACGGTAGGTACAGTTAGGGCTGTGATTAATTTGACTATTCATTTAATACTGTACGTACGGTATATGCATATCACTACTGGTAACAATGATGTATATATAAGATAAATATGAATATAAAATAAATAAGTAAAAAAGATGTTTTCAGTTTTCTTTTGTTAAACAGTTGAAAGAATTACCAGCATTAATGTATTGGTATACTGCCTATTTCACCCAGCCCAATTTCTCTGTGGCACAAGAAACTGAATCCAAAATCTATTAATGCTCTACTTCACTTTTCAGTGAAAGCAGACATTTTAAATAATTTATTAACTGCCAGTCATCTCCTACAACCCCCAAAACCAGCTCACCCCAAAGAAGCTAGACAGAGACAGTACACGACAACAAAAAAAGCTGGATATGGTGTCCTCGTTTCAATTCATATTTTCTATTTACATATATTTTGGAGGTGATTTAGTAGTTAATTTAGCTAAGCAATAGGTTTGGTCAGGAATAGCTATTAATCTTTTGTGTAGAAAACTGGAAATAAAAGGCATCAAGTTCAATTATAGGAAGTTTAAATGAATAAAAATGTAACTGCATTCCATCTAGTAATATTTGCAAATTTTAATCATTTAATTTAATGTTGTGATATGATCATAGGTCACTTTAAAAAGGGATATCTGTTTAATACAATAATTACTGAAAGAATGAACAAACCTACACAGCCAGCTTTTTAATGTCAAGTGCCCTCTCCTTTCACAGTTACACATTAATATTTAGAAAGCCAAGTTCAGGATGAGTACTCACTCCACAACATCGTCCCGGTCAGCAAACTCTTCATCATTGAAGCCAAACTGCTCAATAAAATTGGACGTCATTTGTTGCATCTGATAATCAGAAAAGGCCTGGCAAAACCCAGGTCCAGTGATAATGATATAGTCTTATCTCTACACAAAGCTGATTATTTACATACAGTACAAAAAAAAGATAGCTACATATTTTGAGTAGTGGAAATCATGAATATATTACTCCCTAGATAGATTAAAAGCAAAAAATGCAAACATGCATTAACATCCAGATGCCAAAATGCTTTGATATTTTTTTTTAGTCAAATATATTGTATTTAAAGTCGGCCTAAGGTTTCCTAAGGGGCATTACTAGTTAAGTGAACATGGTAGAAGTGCAGCGTTTGTCTGTGTTACTCTGCGTGACCCATAGTCACAAGGTATTCTTCTTAATTATGCAATTCAATTCAATTTAATTAAATTAAAAAAACTGTATTAATCCTATGCTCCTCTGTCCAGCCAAGACACTGAAGTGGGTGGGAGACATTGTCCAGGATTGAGAGGAGTTTGGACATCATCCTCCGGAATACAATGTGTAGAGGGTCCAGCTCCACACCAAGAACAGAGCCAGCCCTCTTGATTAATTTGTCCAGTCTGTTAGTGTCTGTCACCTTCAGGCTGCTGCCCCAGCAAATAAATAGGGGATGTTTATAATTTGGTTTATATGTAAAATGTACATGGAAAACACTACAGGGCTTATGTTTAAGATGTGAAACAATTTGGTCTGTGTGGCTAGGGGTCTGTGGTGCATGCATGTGTGTGTGTGTGTGTGTGTGTCTTACTTGCTGTAGAGAGGAGTCCTGGTGAAAGCCACCGTCTTTGAAGTCTACTTCATCATCACTAGAAGAATGGATGTGGTGCGTGTTTACCTAAAGAAAAATGATTTTATTAAAAAGAGGAAATACCTTTACACAAAAGGCTTAAAGAAAATCCATGGAAATAATGACAGTTCAACAGTGTACTTTCCACACTACTTAACTGGCAAAGTTGTCCACAATAGGGGCAGCTGTGAGGCTACATATGCTGCAGAAAAAACTAGCTAAAGTAGTTGAATATTTTAGAACAACAATAAAGTTGATGTGCCTGCATGATCTGCATTAAATCCAATTTAGCACATTTAAGATGTTGTAAGATACTGTCCTACATTACAGTCAAAAAGTTTAAGACTACATGTTTACAACTGGCTGTATGGCTGAGAGTGACAGATGTGAATATGAAAACTTGATCAGTGATGTCTATGTAGTAACTTACGAGGTCAACCGTGTTTCTCTTGTTTGTGTCAGCAAGGTGCCCAGAAATAAAGGCCTCCCATTTTTCTCTGTCCTCTACCGGGAGCTCTGTTAGACACACAGATTTCATATCTATTAAGATGATAGTAAACCTGTGATTCTTATTGCCTGTGGATTTTGGAGAGGTTTGCTGCTGCTGAAAATTGACTGGAACAGAGAGAATGTCATACTTGAGCAGATATTGTGCAGGGTATGCGCCTCCATAGGTTTTTACAATTTATTAAGAAATTAAAAAATTTGTAAGAAAAGTTTAAACTGCACTAGAAAAGGAAGTCTTGTCTGTTTGCATGACATTACCAGGATCTTACCATATCATTTATAATGAATTATTCTTGTACAATGCATTAATGCATACTATACATTTTTATCAGCATTCTAAAACCTAAGACTTCTCTACTGACAGAGTGGGTCGGTTGATCTGCCATTATGTGGGGGCTCACAGTCAACATTTGTGCCAAAAATCTATAATCATCCCACAGAAACTACATGTCAAACTGAGCTTAAAGTCACCCTGATTCTTAAACTGTCTTTATGAAACAGCTGAATAAGCAAAACCCAAACAGAAATCAAACTCTAGATGATTGAGGGCAATATAATCAGGATCAAGATACTGTATGCGAATTTAGAACTGTATCTTTACCAGAGATAAGCTGTTGTATCTGTGGTCCATTAGGGCCTTTGTCACAGTTATGAACTATAGAGTTAGCTATTCTGGTGAGGTGGCCCATGTAGCCTCGTCTCCGGCCACCTTCCGCCCTAAAGGAAAGAACAAGACAAAACAAAACACACACAGGAAAATTATTAGACGCATGAAAGGATTTTGTGACATCTGAGAGACTTTTGTAATTTGATTTCAAAGTAAAGGAATACAGAAGCTTTGATAATAATACAGTAAAACATCATGACACCTGACGTAACTGAATACTCACTGTTCTTTCTCGTTGGAGCTCCAGGCATCTACAATTCTCTGTACAAACTGGCACTTTTGAAACAGCTGATGAAGAAAAATACAAGGAAATTAAATACAACAAATATTATGCCAAATACTTCATACTTCAGAGATTTTCCAATCACTGTAACTCTTCCATCGTTTGTGCGATTGAAAACAATCCAATGGTTTCTGACAGCAGAAATTCTGCTCTTTTCAGCGACATTTGGGAAATTACATAATACAAAGCATGTGTTCACATGTAGCCCTAAGAAAACGAAAGTAAGTTGGCTCACCTTCACACACTTGTTGCGGTCACGTGTTACAGATCAGACTTCATATTGAACCTTTTAAATTTTATATACATGTACATTTTGCATGTCCTATTTAGTAATTACATGACATTTCAATTATATTTTTTGTTGTTCTCCATTATTGCAGCCAGTTATGACATTTACGGCTTTCAGTACATCAAAGCAACTATCAAATGTGGAAAGAAGTAAAGGGGCCACAAGCACATTCTCGTAGCCGATTTTATGATACTTTTACAGCTACAATAACAAACTAACTCCAGGAAGTCTGTTAAAATTCTAGAGTTCAAAGGGTTAACAGAATGTTAAATCAGAGACTGCTAGTGAAGTACTGCACCTCTGTATATCGGGTACATTACTGAAAAAAGTCTAAACCATTGGCACATGCATTTCTAGCAGAAAATAAAGCATTAACATTACAATTTTTTACAATACACCTGGAAAATAGTAGTATTTAGTATAGTCAGTATTTTTAAACTATTTAACAACAGCTTTACTGTTTTAAAATACAACAACTGTTACAGTTTTGCTAAAATATAATATAAACAGAGGCTACCCAAACAAAGACATCACAAGGAGACATCTGAGAATGAGTATTCACTAGTATTCTAATCTTACATGTTTGATAAGAATGCTCTCCCTTGCATGCTCCTGCTCTGTCTCTGGCTGGATTTCTGTTGGCACCTGGGGCATAGCCAGAATCATTGCAGTGCAGATCTCTACCTGAATGTGCAGGAAATTGTTCCAGATGTATTTGAAATACATGTCCTGTGGAGCAAATCAAAATAATTATCAAAAGAGGCATTATTAAAAGGCTGAGATAGTCTTATGAACATTATTATTACAGAACATTAAATAAAATCCCCAAAATGATGATTGTTCACTTATTCAAAATTTTCTGTGGTATTCCAATTAGGTTAAATAAAATGAAATAAAATTTTAATAATCCATTTTGTTCAACATTGGAGACACTAAGGGAAAAAAGCTGCCCAAACCTGCCTGTGTGGAAATATATGTAACTGGCTGTGCCACCCTTGGCGGCAACAACTGCAATCAAGCATTTGAGATAACTGGCAATAAGAGTTTGAGCATAAACAGGCTGTTAAAGATGGTGTGACAGCATCTCAGATTTATGTTGTTCCTATTTATGTTTAAGTCTGGACTTTCACTAGGCCAATCCAAAATAATTTTTTTTTTTTTAACATTTAGAGGTGGGCATTCTGGTGTGTTTTGGGTCATTGTGCTGTAGCAGAACCCAAATATGCTTTTGCTTCACAAACTGATGGTCAAACTGTTTTCTTCAGGAGTTTCTGGTAGAGCGCAGAATTCGTGGTTTCATCAATTATGACAAGTTGTTAAGGTCCTAAAGTTGCAAAGCAGCCCCAGACCATCACACTACCACCACGTTTCACTATGGATATGCTGTTCCTTTAGATGAAATGCTTATTTTACACCAGATGTAAGTTTTATCTTAAATGAAATCATCATTTAAAAACTGTATTTCATATTTACTTAGGTTATCTTTGTGTATTATGAACATTTGTTTGATGATCTGAATAATTTAAGTGTAGCAAATTTGAAAATAAATAAATGCATGGGCATTTAAACCAACATGAAGCATTTTTCCAATTAGTTATTAAAGGAACAATATGTACTATACAAAATAACAAATTTACCATTACATGTCAATAAAGACTTAAACATTCTAAGTGTAAATATTAGGCTGTATAAATGGACTGTTTCAGTTTGATCTGCTCTGTCTAACATTATCAATTTGTACTGCTATATTCTTTGCTATATTTTTGAAGAAAAAACAGAACTCACACTATAGAAAGTACTACTGGACATTTTTGCCCCTTACAACACAATATTATTATCTTACAACCTGTCTGTACTAAGAAAAAAAATATGCTGAGTACTCACTAGTATGACTCCCATTGTGTTGAGGTTAATGAGTTCTGTGTTGATGTCATGTGTGTTGCTCTGCAACAGACTGGCCACTAGTCTGACGACACTGAGCCTGGTATTGCCCACTGGAGGGTCCAGCACCCCCCACGTTGTCTTCATTACATTCTTCTGTTGTTTGAGAACAAACATTGATCAGTATAGATATATTTCTATAAAGCACCCGCCATAATGTCTGGGACAAGGTACCATAATTTTTAGATAATTTGCTTCTGTAGCACACAACATGAGATTTGTAATTTCGTACATTCTGATTTTATTTATACATTTTGGTTTTACTACACACAGACTACTGCAGTATTTAGAAGTAGTGTCCCATTTCAGGGACACGGCAATGCCTTGTAAATGAAAGTAATCATTATTATTATTATTATTATTATATTATATAACAAATTCTTTGCATGAATAACCAAAGCCTGAAATTAAAAGAAAACGTTTCTGGGTATCTTCTGATGATGTTACACCAGGTCTGTATTATAGCCGTCTTTAGCTAACACTTTTATCAGAGGTTTTCTCATCAGCATAAACTCTTGGGTTCAAGTCAGGTTGCTAGTTTGGCCATTCAACATTTACCACTTTTTAGTTTTGTAAAACTAACTCTGGGGTGACTTGCTGCTTGATGAGTTTTGGGGTTTGAATTTCGGTAGATAGCTTTGACTGGAAAAGGGCATCATTCCTCTCCTCCAATATAAATTATGAGATTTCTTGTAATTAAGTTGTGTTCATCAACACAGTCCTGACTGCTGGAGAGTGCTGATGTTTGTTATAGATAGCTCTTCTGTCTTCAGCTATAGAGGTCTTACTTGGCCTGCACAAGCGCTCTCTTGTGATGTCTTGATGTTCTATTGATGTTTTTCTAGTCTCTGATGGCTTCTTTGACTTTCACTGATACAACTTTATCACTACACTGATAAACAGCAGCAAGTTTCCAAAGGTGTTTAAAATATACATCTGAGCTATCTGAGCTACTGCAAACACCTGAACATTGTGTCCGAAACATTATGGTGAACTAAAACTAAGCATACTGCTGTAATGTAAAATGAATAAAGCCTACATAAAAATGTATTACAAATCCCAAAGTTGGTACATACAATTTTAGGTGGTAGTACAGAGGTGTCCAAACCTGGTACATGAGGGCCACTGTTCTGTTTTCTAACCATCTCTGCACTTACAGTTCCTGCACACATCTGAAGCAGGTAATTAGCAATGGATAGGGCAGGATAGTTGGAAAACAAGCAAGACACTGGTCCTTGAGGAACAGGATTGAACAGTGGCCCTTGAGGACCAGGACACTAGGGCTTTTACCTTTGGGGGTTCCAGTAAGAGCTGGTGAAAATCTTTGAGTCGGGGTCTCACAGCCTCCAGGATGCTGTGGTTGACTGTGAATGAAGAATGGGACATCCCAGGTGGGCATTCCATATGACCCTCAAACCTACAACAAGGTACAAAGTATAGTCTAGTAAACTACCACTAAACTCAATTTAGTATTGCCAAATATTTAGAACCGTGCATAAAGTCTGAGAATTGGGGAAAAAATTACACATTTGTAATTTGATACTGAAGCACAAACATGCACTTTGCTTCTCAAAAAGCATCATCACAATTGTGTTAACATTTATGGTAATTATGGGGCTGTGGGTGTTTATTTTAGAAATGCTAACACTTCGTAAATTCAGCATCTATTTAGAATTATAATAAATAAGTTTACTGATATATAACAATTGTCTTTGGTGGCCGTGCTTCCAACAATTAACTGCACTTGTGTCACAGCTTGTCTCAAACGTGGGTCTGAACCCAAGCTAACAAAGGTAAGGCAAGCTCTTTGGTAAGATTGGGGAATATAAGAGTATCTCTCTGTCTAGTTCAGTACATGCAATGATAATCATGGGATTTGACAGCTGTCCAATTGGAGCACATTTATGGAAAATTGATTGGATGGGAAAAGTGTGGTAGGAAAGGTGCAGAAGAAACTGAGATGACTGCAGCCTTAATGAAAATTCCGTAAGGGGAGTCAAGTAAAGCTGATTTAAGAATTTGGGAGAGTTTGGAGTCCATGCATTAAGAGCCAGCACACACAGATTTCTTCAGGGAAGGAGCTACAACTGTTGGATTCCTAGTATCAAGCCACTCCAGTCTGGATGTACTTGTTTATGTTAATATTAATGGTGACAATAATTCACCTTGTTCCTCAATCTCACCAAATACTCATCAATAGCGATACACCAATACCACTTGTCTTTATACTAAGTACATGTTTGAGTATTTGCTGATATACAGCATGGATACAAGCACTTAATCATGCAATATTTATATCATAAAAGCTAACATAACCGTGCAATAAGTTTGAAGACAGTTATTTCTAATAAAGTTAATGTGTAACTTGTTGATTTTCAGTTCTGTATGCACTGTAACAGTGAGACCTTCAAGAGCAAAATCCCTAGAAATGAAAATGTTTCTTCTCTGTTGCTGCTTTTGCTGAAAACAGACTCAGCTGGACAATCTTTGACAGTCTGCGTTTTGAGGTTTAGAAGAATTTGAATACTTTTTATATAAATAGCTCAGCATACTCAGCCATTACATACACACGTGTTTTCTTCTCATTTACATAAGAGTGATTCACAAGTTCCACCACTGTTGTCTTCAGCATACATACATAATCGCCTTATCTCTGTTCCACTGCATGGAAGTATGAGTTAGCCCCCATCACTCCCCTACCCACCATGGACACAGAGTAGGAAAGCAGCACTTGCAACTGATTTCAATTTTGTCACATTCCCTTAAAATATTTCCAAACTTCTAAAATTTCTGCTCATGTCCAGGTAGGTAGACAGAGGTTCCCATAATTCTGCTTTAAAGTGGTTAAAAGGGGTTTCTATCAAATAATATTAATGATTATGAGTTTGAATGGTAGTATTGGACCCAATATTGGTATCAGAATCAGTGCATCCCTAATTAGATAACTAGTTAGATATTAATAGTATTAAACCAAAACCTAAATCCTTTAACAATCTGTGACTTCAATTACTTACAAACTAAAAACAGAATTGATCTCTAAAACTAATTGTATTTTAATTTTTTAATATGTATGTGGTCTTCATTTTATATTCTCCACCAACCTTAATACCTAGTGTATATTCACTGTCAAATGAAATAACAAGAGTGGCAGATGCCACAGGACATACGCTGGTCTCCTGGTCTCAAACAATGTGAGGAGAATCTGGATAACGCTGACTATTGCAGATTCATTCTTCTCACTGTCAAAGATATTATACAGCAGCTGCTCCACTGTCTCTTGCCTGAGAAGAACAGACATGAAGATAAAGAGAAAGCAGATAAAGTAACTTGCGGGATCAGTACTTTATCTGATTTAAATAAATTCAAAACAATTTCAAGTCTCTATAGCTTAGTAGCTATAAAGCATCAGGACAAAGTAAAACAAAATTCTACAGTCAAATACATTTACTGAACCCTAGAGGAAATTGGCCTGAGGAATTAGTAAAGTTCTTTGAATCTTGAAGTTAAGCATATTTATTCTGTACAGTACTCCCAGCAATGGCCCTTGTAGATAAACAAATGCATACTTTTCAAGTGTGGCCAGAAGAGGGTCAGGCTCTGAGCATCCCTGGACCTGGAACATCTGATCTCTGCTTAGTCTGATGATCTCACAAAGTGACTGGGAGGCATTGGAATGTCTCTGTTTCAGGAAAGTAACAAAATAAGACAAAAAAATATATTATTATTAGTTATTACATTTTAAATTACTTTTCATTTCCAATACTTTGTCCTGGTTAGAATTTGGGTGATCTGCTACAAAAGCTGCAATGTTCTGTTATTTTTATGTTTTAGTGTCTGTTTATTTATATTAATATCAGAAAACCAAAACTGAAATTCTGAACCTCTGTCTGATAACTATCAGGTTAGCTATAACAGGCAGGTTGGCTGGACCAGCAACTACGACTCCAGGGTCGAGGATACCTGAGGAAAGATACAGAGAGAGATACAGAGAGAGAGAGAGAGATACAGAGAGAGATACAGAGAGAGATACAGAGAGAGAGAGAGATACAGAGAGAGAGAGAGAGAGAGAGAGAGAGAGAGAGAGAGAGAGAGAGACAGAGAGAGAGAGAGAGAGAGAGAGAGAGA
>JAUYWH010000024.1:147670-157946 GCA_034779795.1 Ctenopoma multispine
TACAACGAAGAGATAAGATAAATGCGTTACTTACAGGTTGAGACTGATCCATCTCTCCATTATATTCCCAGGGCTCTTAAGTTTTGAAGACAGGCAAGAGTGACATTGGACTAACCACAGATTACTCTCAGATCACTAAAATAACATCTGCACAGATTTTTCAATCCTGACAGTCTAAATATGACACAGATCAATAATCAAATGTCTGTTTCTATTGACTGATAAATGTTTTTATTTATAGTTTTTAACTGATGATGACAACGTTTCATCACAATTTACTGTTTCATATCAAATACATGAAAACATATGGAGGTTAAACCATAAGCAGCATCTTTTGTAGCACATTTCAACAACAGACAGTTAGTGGAAAATACACATTTATTTAATCAGCAGCCGATCTCGCAGGATGTGAGGACACAGGACAAACAGGAGCTTTAATTACTGCTAGAAACGTTAGAAACTGTCTGACTTCATAAAGATTTTCAGCCTCCTCCTTCACCTGCTTCGTTCGACTGCTCTCGTCTCTTTTCCAGGTGAGGCGCAGTTCATCTGGAACAAGCCCAGTGTTTCAGCGCAAACTGTTTACGACGTCGTGCGACCACCGAATATCACGTCAGCATAACAGACGTCTAATTAAAATGAACGAGTCTAATCCCACGTTACATAAAGTTACAAGAAAATGTTTAATACTTCTTTAATGAACTTAATTTTGTGGTTTATTACCTTTACTACTCTGTGCTTTAAGTCAAGGAAATTTTCTGAAGATCACGTTACAAGTAGCAGAATCACGAAGAATTCCAGGATTTTTCATTGGTTGTTGTGTTGCATTTTACCCAGATACAATACTGCTATTTTCTGATTGGCTATTGTGTAGGCCCTTTCTCCTTTCTGATTGGCTGGTGACTGGCTGTAGGATTCCAGTGAAGACGCGCTTGTTGCATAGTGAGGCGCTGCTGTGCCGCGGTCTGAGAAATATTGGGCGCCTAAGCATATTAGCCTACAAAAATAATTTTTTGGCCTGAGATAGTGACTGTCACGCCTGTTAGCTGAGGAATTTGATTTGACAGATTTATTGGCCAATGTGACCTGCGACATTAGGAACGCCTCATAAATCACCACCTCAGGCTTTTCCTCACAAATGCTGAGGTTCACGAATGAAAAGCTATTCGTAAATGCGTATGATCTGTTGGTTCATAGGGTTTATATTACAAGTGTCCCTCAAAATTATATTTGTGAAACAGATCACGTGCATTTTTCAAATCTGAAATATGACTATGAACTACAGCATGTGTATTCGTGAAACAGATCACATGCATTTCCGAATCCGAAATACGACTATTATATATATATATACCGTACTTTCCAGACTATAAGACGCACCTGAACATAAGCTAAATTTGGGGGAAACTGCAGATTGTTCCATATATAAGCCGCACCCGACTATAAGCCGCAGGTGTTTTAATGTTTAATTACCGTATATAAGGGTTCCTGCTGTTTGGGAACGCAAAGCGTCCCATTTATTAACATTTGAGACACACAAATCTTTCAATCTTTCACATCTTTGACATGACGAACAGCATTCGTGCAGTGCACAAATAATACAACGATGCGCTCCCAGCGCACGTCATGCAGTCATAGTACTGTAGTAGTGCAGTAGAACAATAAACAAAGCTTACAGCCCTTGACGAGGCAACAACATTAAAGGGCTAAATTTTATTCATTTTTAACTGCTTGTCTGTAACACGGCAGTAAAGGTGTGTCTCACCATGGATTCATTGATGCCAAGAGTACGTGCAGCAGCTCTATTTCCTTCTTTGACAGCCAGATCGATTGCCTTTAACGTAAAAGCAGCATCATGCACTTCTCCGTATGTTTTCCATAATGAGGGTGTGTGCAAGAACCCTTCCTTGGCGCAAACTGTCTCGCTCTCGTTCCGTCTCTCGTACTGCATTTGGGCTCACTTGGTTTGTTTTGCTCTCGTTACCTGGCGCGAATTGTCTGTCTTGCTCTTGCGCTTCCTTGATAGTGTACCCCTAGTGACCGTTAGCAGTAAAAATCCATAGATAAGCCGCGTCGTTGTATAAGCCGCAGGGTCCAAAGCAAGTGAATTCAATGACGCGACAGTAGGTGGGGTTAAAGATCACCGGGGTAACTCTATTAACCCTTTAACACATAAGCCTCAAAATGCCCGCCTGGACTTAACTATTTCAGCTGTAAAAAGCCAAAGCCAAAACTTGCTAAACCACCTTACATTCTCCTAAGAAATCCGATGGCCTATCTCTTACCAACTTCAGACAGTATTTTAGAATTGCTAAACTGGGTGCGCACACTTCACCAGTTTGATCTTAGGGGTGTTCGATATTGACAAAATATTATATCACAATATTTTGTGCCATTTTCCCTAATAACAATAATTTGACAATATTTTAATAACCCAAAAAATTGCTGTGATTGTTTCATATTCCTAGTACCGAGTCCAGTGGTTGGTCCGGAGATGATGAAACGGATTTGTTGTCGCGGCGTCTTTCAATGTAATTGCTTTTCCACATAAATGACAGATTGGGCTGGATGGTCTGTTGTCTTTCCTCTTAAACCAAACCATCTCCAGACAAGAGACAAAGACCCACGTCTTTCCACCAGCGCTAAAGAGTATGACGATGATGACAAAACTATTAGTTTGTTTGTCTGGCTTTCTTTCTTCCAAGATAGCTCAGCAACAGGTTAACACTAAATAGCATGCTGCTGCATCAATCTGGACCAGATAGGCGAACTAGTAAAACTTGAGTAGCACAACGTAATCAATTTTAAAAAACTGTATTGCCAAGTGGGATTGATAACTTTATTATGTGTTCTGCCTCATCGTCAAAATAAGAATTTCAATATTATTGAAAATGAAATATAGAGTATGTCAAAAGTGAGTACACCCCTCACATTACTCACCTCTGATCATAATAGCGTTGCTTGGAGAGCTAAATATTGTTTGAGGTGGTAACCAGTGCAAAAAGTTTGAGAATCACTGCTCTAATGTGTACTCCCCCTCATGGCCTACTCCAGTGCGAACTCACTGCAGAAATGCAAAATTGCCAAATATTTCCCCTGCAAGACATGCAAACAATCTCCGGCTCATATGTTCACAAATCAGCTTCCATTTGAAGCAGTATTTTTGCTACAACACCAGAGCTTATGCACAGACCATCCCTCCCAACACCTTATCAACCATTAACTCTCCAGACTCCAGCCTTTCAATGACGATATTGCAAGCACTGGCCTTCACGACCCTGCTGCCCCAGAGACTGATCCTGCTGCTCAAGTAGCAGACAAAGAGTCGACAACTACTTCCGAGTCCAAGCTTAACCAGCATCATTGCCTGACTGCACCATCTGTTGCTTTTTGAGCAGACAAAGAGACCAATAGAGGACTCTGCTGTTGAAAGCAAAACAAAAAAGTTTTGTAATTTGCTAAAATGCCAACTGAGAAATCCCAATGCAAATCCACATCAGGCTTTTATTTCTGTATTTTTTTATTTAGTCATTTTCAAGTTATTTTTGAAAAAACATTGCTTTCTTCCGTTTTCATCGGAAGTTACCAACACATTTGTATACATTTAGCTAATTTTAGAGCAGCATTCCTTTACCAAATAAATCTGAAAAAACAACAACAACAAAAAAAAATCTGCTTTTGCAGAAAAAGAATAAAGCAGATTAAAACTTAACACAATACAATCACAACAAACAGTACTGTTTGTATTGTACAGTTCACAGTTACACAGCTTCCATAGCCAAGGTTGAGGAGGAGAGACTGACAGGCGCAGGAACACCACCCACTTGGGTTTGATCAAGGCCTGCAAAAGAAAAATTTGCATTTTATTAAGTGTTATTAGAGGAGATTAAGTCACATCCATCATAAGCAATGTGCAGCAAGGATAAGGCATAAGTTTACCAAGAGCTCAAAAAAATATCAACATGTAACATTAGGTTTTTACAATATATTATGCCAATTACTGTACCACATATGTTTCATAAGGATCTTTTGTGGTGACCTGCAGATTGCTTGCTTTCATCTTACTGTAACTGACATAAATTGTTGAGATTTATTAAAAGTATTTTTAAACTCGACCTCTCCATAGTACAGAGTCCAAGTGAGGAGAAGGGGGGGGGGGGTACTTCTGGGTCAATTGGTTACCATAGATACAACAACAATGGAGCACAAACAACTGCATTTATAGAGTTTTATTATGAACTTGGCCTCAAATATAAAGACATTAAATCAGTGCTTGGCAGTAAACAGGGTTTACATTTAAATACGGGGCAGCTGAAGAGAATACCTAGCACAAAGGGCTACTCTCGACAAAATTCTACATGGTGGAATTCATTAATACCTATTGGTACTAATTGGCTTCTCATTCACCCGTTCGCGCCCATTCACAATTACACACCGAAGGCAGAGTTGCTCTGCATCTGACCTAACACACCGGAACCAACTTGGGGTTCATTGTCTTGACCAACGTCACTTCGATATATAATGGGAGGAGCCAGGAATCAAACCACCGATCCTACGATTGGCAGGAGAATGCTGTACTTCCTGATCCTCAGCTGCCTATTGTAAACGACTGCAGTACTCCAGGAAGCACCACGGGTACAGATGGATGTATGCTAAATGCCGAAAGGATCCCAGAGGTGTGTGTCATTAAGCCAGGAAAGACGTCTCAGAGTTACTCGGAGTTACATCTCAAAAGGGCCAAACTTCATCTGGCACCTGGATGACAAACTTAAGTCATACGTCAAACGTATAAACCGAAGTATTGACAGACAAATTATCTGGCTCTGGGAAATTACAGACGAAAGGAAGAGACACAAAAAGGGGAGGATTACAATTATGTATGTATGTAATTAGAATACATCCTATAGGATCCTCTCCGCATTTAGAATACATCCATTGGTACCCGTGAAGCCTCCCGGAGTACTGTAGCCGTTTACTAATGGATTCACTCATATCCGGCAGTTGTCCTTATATTGGAGGACAAGATCAAAATAAAACTCTAAACAAATGCAGTTGTATATGCTCCATTGTCTTATCTATGCTAACCAATTGACCTGGAAGTACTCTACAATATCTATATTTTGATAGTCTGTGTTTTTGTAGGCTGTCAGGTAGATAAGGCAATCTAGAAATCACCCAAAAGCAAAACTTGATATTTTGAAACTTGAACATTTAAAAAAAGTCAATTCCTTTCAAGTCATCTGTCTCAAGAAGAATGCCAAGTCACATTCAATGAGTCTTATCAGTCTCAAGTAATGTGACTTAGTACATACTATTATTCCAACCAGATACAATTGTTAGACGTTTCTTCTTACAACTGATAGCTCAAATGATTAAAGTACTAAACTACCTTTAATTATACAGTAAACTTAAATAATTCAACCAGCGTTTGTCAATGTGCAAAATTGTTTCAATACCCATAAGGAATGTAGTTTAAACTGCACTGAAAATGCGCAAATTAATGTTTTTATTTTTTACTTTTTATTTTGCTTGATATTGAGGAAGTTAGGTGTAGACTGAAATATATTAAGTATAATATTGTGCTATAATAAACTACATTATATTGTACTCATATTGTGTATGTGTCACCAAACGTACATTACACAAAGTCTAAACTACATAAAAATAAATAGCTTATTAATTCAATACAATGTTTACATACTCACAAAATATTCACTTGCTAAATTAATGAGAAAACAAAACCATGTTAGCTTTAGGTACTTACAAAGGGGCCATGTGTGAATCCAGTTTGAGTCTGTTACCCACTTATGAGATCTCCATCTTGAAAATTCCAAATTGATGTTTATCCTGGTTTCTGCTCCATCGTTATCCCATTGACTCGTCTCTCACTCCTCCTTACTGGGTCAGGTTAAGTGGTGCAGATTTCTTTATAAATTATGCTATGCGGTACGTGAGGTTACTTTACGGATTATAATTTGACGATTCAGGCAACAGAGGCTGGAATAACAACAAAGGAGCTGCCAGTGGCAAAGTGTGAGCTCAGAGAAAACTCATTCTGTCCTGTTTTCAGTTGACTTATTACAAAATGTGTAAAAACTTAGTCATTGCAGCTTAAATTATGTTAATGTATTTTCTCATTTATCTATTTTAGTCATAATTTTTTTTTCCATGATTAAATAAAAGCAAACAGAGCAAGGCATTTCCAGATTCACAACAGTCAACAGTGAACTAATATCTCGACAGTCAACAGAATAAACTCACATCTTCATCTTGAGAAGGCTGTACCATGTCCACCAGTCTCTGAATCACATTTTCTTCATTCAGCCACTAAAAATAAAAACAAAGATGGTCAGAACACATCATCAGGAGGACAACTTAAGAGAATAGATAACCTTTATTTCAATTATTTTTTTTCTACAAATTGTAGCAATTGAGACGAAACACAAAAATATTATTTATTTTATTTTTGGTTTATGTAGCAAGTAAACCAAAAGGCAATATATAATTCCCACAATTTTTAAATTTCAGGAGCTTTAGCTTTAGTACACTTAGTTGGTTCGAGTTTTGCATGTGAACCACATGATCCAAACTTTGCTTGCTGACAATGTCAACCATATTAACAAGTGCCTCTAGTCAGTTTCTTTCATTTCTTCAATACCTTCACCCAAATGTCAACTGTATCTATCATATTATGATTCTTTCTTTCGGGAAAAGAGTTAACTTTCCTTTACAGCTGAAAACCGCTTGTGAGATGTGTCAGTCTGCCATGGAATGGAACAGCTGATGAGGGTTTGAGTGGGCTGTGCGGATGGGTGGGATGCTGTACTTAGTGAGTGTGGAAGCCCAAATGGCCAGTTAGGGACTTGCAAACTGCTTGAGGTCAATGGATATTGTATTTAGAAAAAAGAAAAAAAGAACAAAAGAAAAAAAAACAACCAAAAAACATATAATGGCCAGACTGAACACAGTACAAGGCAGCATGCAAAAACACATTTACCTCAAACTTTGGGCCCTGTTTATGTGCAACATGGGAACCCAACATCACTACACTAGCACACACCTTAATGACCCCTTTAATAAGTGCAACACAAAGGTGAACTGTACAAGGGGAAGGCACCCCTCTATTCCTACATTTTACTGGTTTCGATAGCTGTGTCAGTGTCAATAATTTGTGCATCCCAGGACATCAGTTACTATGCAGGTGTTCCCACCAGCTGGACTAACGGTGGCTACAGTAAACTGGGATAGTCATTTTTACTCGATATTGTAAAAGTTACTTACTGCCCTACGGTAAATACAGCATTGCTTGCCTGACCTAAACTTTATTCCCCATTAAAGTTGTGCAGCACTGTTGGTTTTGTTTAATAGTTTTGTCGGGGAATTTATTGAATGATGGCAATAGTAACATAAACTTAATCATTTTAACTGATGTCATTGTCTTGTTATGTGTTTACTTAATCTATTATATTCTATTAATAGCTAATTTATTGATTATTGCACTAAACAGTCACATCAATGGTTAAATATCATTTTGTTAATGAACACTGTAATGAATAAATTAATAAACAACCAAGTACTGAATGTTGACATGTTTGCATGTTCAAAATGTTTGTATTTTATTCCACTATCTACCTTGAGAACATCCTGTCGCAGCTGTTGTGGTTCAATGCAGGTGAGCATTCGAAGCAGCAGATCCATGATGGCAGATGTCCCAATGTGTTTAATCATTAAATCGACAAAGTCCTCCTGCTTCCGCAGAAAATCCACTATCTATAAACACAGTAAAGGAAGCAAAAAGAAGAACATGGAGCCTAAAAAGATAGTGTGTGTTATCAGATGACAACTTGTACCCTACTCTGATACAAAACCCTCTTCTCAGCCACTCACCTGTTCAGGCTTGCGTCCTATAAGTATAGATAGGACCTTGGAAAAAAAGCTAGCCAACAGTGGGTTGAGAGGTGGCTCATTCTGGAGGAAGCCATACAGTTTCATCAACAATTTTTCATCTTCTCCCAGCCTGTCGTTGATCTGGCTCACATCTGATGTAAGCAGCTCACATGATATGTTGGGATACCTGGAAGAAACCAACCGCTGGTCCTTACATCTTTTAAATGCAATAGTTACAACAGTGTTGCATGACAAACTGCCATTACGTAATTTCGTTGTAATACAGGCCAGAGATTTCAAATACTCAATTTTAACAAAATGCTGGCAGATTGCTGTCCAAACCTATCTGGCCCTATAAGAAAAATTAAGAAAAACTAACTGCTCACTTTGCTAAATCATATATAAACTGTGATTAACAAAATTTTTGGAGAAATTGAAACTTTCTCAGAGCTGTTGAAACAAGACATTGCTTAAATACAAGGTGTCTCACAAAGTGTCTGTATATCAGGAGAAGTGCGATACCTGCATAACAGACCATAGTGTCCACTTTCTCCAGCACCATGCTGAGACGTTATTTTTTCACAGGACCAGGTAGCTTTGGACAGCTTTCTTCCCTTTATAAATCTAATTATCATTAAAAAAGTTAATTTTGTATTTATGGTGCAAGTGCAACAAAAATGCACGCAACATTTTTTCATGGCACTAATAGAGTTAATCTATAAACCAGATCCAGTTGAGATGGAAAGTCAAAGTCACATTATAATGTAATTAAAGAAAAAAAAGTTTTTTTTGTGTACACCCACAAATAAAAGGCAGACATACATGACAAATGTAACAATTCCCACACCATCCGATTATACTAAGAACTAATTTCCAAAATGTCATATGTTTATGTGACTGTAGGTCAAACATGACAGTTTTGCATAACTTTAGGAGTACAGGGCAGGTGTCAACAAAACTAATGTTAGCTTTAGTGAACAATCACAGGCCAGTCCCATTTTGTAGTTAAGTTATGTTTATTACCAAATACAAAGCTAGTCTGCTGTTGCTAGGCTGGGATATTCTGGTTTACTTCATAAGGTTAAAAGTTATTTACTATCCTATAGTCACTCTACTGTTTGTGCACATCTGAAAAGTGGGCAACATTGTTTGCTGCATATAACTTTTTTTTGTTCTTCGTTAGTAGCTGTGGCTTCTTTTGTAGCACATGCTAAAATGTGCATTTACTGTATATGATATCTAATCAGATATCCATAAAGAAATGTTTATATCCTAATAGTAAGATACACTGTCTTTCAGGCAACTGCCCACAGTTCTGTTCTGCTTTCCATGAGCATGTACGGCCATTAACAGCTAATATTACCAAAATGGCATTTAAATTCGTAATACAGAGGAGCAAACCTGTCTTTAACAGAAACATATGATGACTCTAATTTCTTTCCCCAAATAAACCATTTTCTCTTACTTGTATTTAACTTTCTCGTCAACATCAGTACTGGGTTCCTGTGTAATTAAGGTAACCAGGTGCTCCATGCACTGTGGCCTCAGCAAGAAGTCAACCAGTTTGTGGTTCTGGGCCTTGCATTCCTGCAGGACATCATCCTCATCCATCACCTCGGTGAGCGTCACATCCTCCTTCTCTAGTAGTGTGTCAATGTGGGATGTGGTATGGAGGTCAAATTTCCAAAACATTTTGGTTCTAAAAAGATCACACAGTCAATAGTACTTGTTTTATGCATCAGTAAAATTTTTTGCCGATTTGAAAAAAAACACAAAAATACTAATTTAAAAAAAAGAATGTAAAACAGCTCTTCTTTTCAGCCTACCTGTGAGTATAATGGAGACCAGGTGGCAGAGCTCAGGTTAAACAGAGTTGTGTTGTAGTCTATGGGAGTTGTGGCCCATTCCAGGATAGCTGGACAACCAGACAGGCAGGTAGTGAAGGACAGACTAACAAATAGCACACATACAGCAGTTCAACAGTTCACACCTGTGACAAGGAGAGACAGAGACAGATGAGGACATGTGAAAACTCTTCCAGAGTTTATCATAGACCTATTACAGCACACATATATATATATATACACACACACACACACACATACATATACACACACAAACGTATATATATAGTTAATATTTGTTTAACCTTTCTTGAGATAACCATGACCTAGATGACTGAGAACCTACACAGATATGAAAAATGAATGTTTTTTGTTGTTTACAAGTTAAAATGCATTAGCAAAGTAGTAAAGCTGGTTTAAATCTTATCTATCAGATAGATCCCAATTTGTTCATGTTAATGATGAATTTTCCATGCACACGCAGGTTAGATACGGAGTTCCGCAGGGTTCTGTGCTTGGACCGATTCTCTTTTCATTATACATGA
>JAUYWH010000024.1:164365-181023 GCA_034779795.1 Ctenopoma multispine
ATCTATCTATCTATCTATCTATCTATCTATCTATCTATCTATCTATCTATCTATCTATCTATCTATCTATCTATCAGGAAAAAATATAACATTGATGAAGACTGCATGAGAGAATAAATTAATTCTTTATCCTACATACACACTGATCGACAATACATAAATCTATTAAATGACTTGATAAGTGACCATCAAATAGATTTTTTTTGTCTGACTGAAACCTGGCTGCAGCAGATTGAATATGTTACTCACAATGAGTCGAACCCCCCCCCCAGGTCATAATTATCATATCCCTAGGAGTACAGGTCGTGGTGAAAGAGTAGCAGCAATCTTTAACTCAAGATTATTAATCAACCCCAGACCTAAACGTAGTTATAATTCATTTGAGAGCCCTCCTAGTCTCTCTCATCTAAACTGGAAAAATCAAAATACAGTTTGTTATTGTATACTGTCCTACTGTCATTTACTCAGACTCTTTAACTGAATTCTCAAGACTTTCTATTAGATTTAGTTCTCAGTACAGATAAAGTAATTACATTTATAGGACATTTATGTAGATGTTGATAGTAACTACCTCAACAGTGCATTTACTTCAGCATTAATTCAATTCAATTCAAGTTAATTTATATAGCACCGAATGACAACATAAGTCATCTCAAGGCACTTTACAGTGTAAGGTTTAGGACCTTACACAGAATATATATATATATATATATATATATATATATATACTGTATATACAGAATGTTTGTAGAATACCCAACAGTCCCACTTGAGCAAGCACTAGGCAGCAGTGGAGAGGAAAAACTCCTTTAACAGAAGAAACCTCCAGCAGCACCAGGCTCAGGGTGGGTGGTCATCTAGCTAGACCGGTTGGGGTGAGTGGAAAGAGGAGAGAAAAAAGAACGACAGGCAACAGATATCAAAACAACAACAAGGAGCAGCAGATGAGGCACATTAGACTCCACTGGTTTTACTCAAAATGTAAATAAACCCACTCACAGTTTTAAACCAAACCATTTATCTTGTTATGATGTATGGTGTGGAAATGTATCATTTACTAGTTTTTCTCCAAAACCCTCTGACCATTTTTCAAATTTATTATAATAGATTTAGCAACACGTAGGAAAACATCCACTATATTAGATGCTTATCTGAAAATGCTATCACCAAATTTGAATAAATTACTCCATCATCTTTTATCTATTTTATCTATCTTCAAATGCTACTGCTAGGAATTTAGTAGTTGTCTGTGAGGATATCACCTTTATCCCTTCCATAAAAGAAACTAGAACTGCTTCCTTTTACCTGAGGAATACTTCTAAGTAATGCTGAAAAACTAGTACATATTTAGCTTTTTTAGACTTTAGACTACTATAGTTCACTCTTAAAATGTCCAAATCATTAAAAAACCTCCAGTTATTACAAAATGCTGCAGCCAGAGTTCTAATGAGAGATCATAGAAGAGAGATTATATTTCTTCTCTCCATTAGCTCCCTGTAAAATCTAGAATATCATTTTCCACACATACAAAGCACTACATGATCAAGCTCCATCATACCTTAAAGCTCACAATACCATCATACTATCCCAGCAGAATTCTTCCCTCTTTAAGGACTGGCCTACTTGTGGTTCCTAGAGTTTCCAAATGTAGAATGCGAGGCAGACGCTTTAGCTATCAAGTTCCTATCCTGTGGAACCAGCTCCCAATTCAGGTTCAGGAGGCAGATGCCTTCTCTACTTTTAAGACTAGGCTTAAAACGTTACTTTTTTATAACTCTTATAGTTAGATCTGGCTCAGGTGACTCTATACCGTCATAGTTATGCTGCTATAGATTTAGTCTGCCGCGGGACCTCCCAAAATACACTGAGTTACTCTCCTCCTCTCCTGTCCACTCACATGCCATCATTGTATGTTAGTAACTGTATCTTCTCTCTCCTGTAGTTGTGCTTTGTTCTTTCTGTCTCCCTCTCTCTGTGCTTTTCTAAAAGTATCCTTGGCATGTTTCAAGTTTGCAATTACTGGCCCTACCAACCTACCCAGTGCTTCATATGCTGCTCTTATCTGTTGTCTTATTGCCTGCTATTCTTTTCTCTCTCTTCCATTTCCATTCACCCCAACCAGTCAAGGCAGATGGCCGCCCATCCTGAGTCTGGTCTGCAGGGGGGTTTCTTCCGTTAAAAGGAATTTTTCCCTGTCCACTGTTGCCTAGTGCCTGCTCAAGTGGGATTGTTGGGTTTTCTGTGTAATTCTTAAGTTATTAAACCTTACACTTGAGATTATTTTTTCTGTGACTTGGTGCTATATAAATGAAACTGAATTAAACTGATATTTACCATAGGAAAATTAATTATTAAAATATATTTTTTCCTGTCAGTTATGACAGCTACTGTACTAATTAAGTTAAAGTTGAGATCTGGTTGTTGGGCACTCTAAACCTGGTTCCGAGTATGTTGCATACATTCCCTCATAGACACCCACAGTCCTCCTACCTGGCCTGTCTTGGTGTTAGCAGGTGGAGTTTTGGCGACGCCCACTCTCTGCAGCATCACGAGAAGCCTTTGTTCAAAACTATGTTCAGACACATGTTTCTAGAAGAAATATTTCACAGAAACATTTAGAACAGTAAATGTGAATGTTATGTATGTTAGTGTGGAAATATAAATACAGTTATTGATTTAAATATTTAAAGCCAGCAGAAAATCTTTAGAACTGACAGATGGTTGTAACAAAGTGTACAGTGGCTTTACATTACTTTCAAAGCAGCTAAAACAGATTCCTTACCATAGTAGAACAGGCTATTTGTTGATTATTTAATTAACTATTGAAAAGTAAAAGACGAAAATAGCAAAGTAAGTTGTTTGTCATCTATAAAATTGCATTCTACATTCAAGCACAAGTTAGTTAAAGCAAAGTCCAATTTAAAATAGTCCAAAAAGGAATGATTGTGTGTTCAGTATGTTTTCAGACTGACCTTACTGTGTGTGTTTTCTTTGTCTTCACGTTCTAATCCTGTAAGCAGTATGAGACTCTGACTTTTGCCCTCTCTCAGTGACCTCTTCGTCACCTTCAGTCGCCTCTCTCCATGTGGAGTCCCTGTCAACTTAATTTCTTTTACCAGTACACCACTCCTCTCCTGCTCAGTTAGAGGGGAAGTGTCAATTGGACTACGACTCGGCAAGACTGGAACCATCTCTCCCTCCAGGTTGGAAAGCACAGCAGTGGTGACATTAGGACTTGTGGCAATGGCAGAATAGGAAGCACTGGTCTCACTGGGAGCTGTTGTTGTGGTGAATGCATGGGCAGTTAGCATTGTTTCCCTCACATCACTTGCAAGATGGTGGCTGGTGGCAACAATTACTTCTGTTGTGGTGGCATCATTAGAAATGTTAGCATCCTCCAATGACTTTGCCCCTCTTTCCTTCTCTTTCTCCTTGTCCCTTTCCCTCTCTCTCTCCCTTTCTTTGGCCTCACGGAGGGGTCGAATGAGGTCTGCAATGGAGGTTCTTTTGACCTTCACCCCCTCTCCTCCCTCTCCCCCAACAGCCTTGCCAGCTCGGCTGGCTCGAGCCCTTTTGAAGGCAAAAAAGTCGCCAAACTTTTTCTTGATGTTTTTGGTTGGAAGAGTGGTGCTGGTGTTGGTGACAAAAGAGGGGGCAAGGGAAGTGGAGGAGAGGGCTTGAACATCAGTCGATGTAAAGGGTGTTTCAGTAGATGGAAAAGAGGGAGAGGTAGTGGTGGTGGAAGAGAAGGCGATATTCTCAGACAAAGAGGAAAAGGGGGTTGAGGCAGATGGGGTGGACTCTGGGGGAGTGGCTTGGACAGGATTTGACTCCTCCCACCGGCCTTTTCTGCAGCAGGAAGACAGCAGAAAGAGCAACAGACAAGAAGAGACACTCAGAACTACAACTACTGCTACAGGACTTTGGACACATGCTCAGTTTAGGTACACAACAAGAAAGGTCATGCAAACAGCACACAGGGCAACCCTGTCTCCTAAGAATTACGTCCGTATAGGACGAAACTGCGTTCCCAATTACGTTTTCTACAAGACGTATTTGAGACCTAATTACGTTTTGGTGTAACATATTTTGACGTTGTACTGAAACTTATTTTTGTGAATGAACGAATGACATAAAACATTTATTAAAGTAAAAGGATTTGCAAGGAGGTGGCTGGGGCGGGTGGAGGGCGTACATTGTTGAGGTAAGACATGCAGGAGACCCGAGTTCGACACTAAAGTACCCACTGAGTGTTGGGTTTAGGCAAGAGAAACAGTGAGGTTAGGTTTAGAAAAAATATCACATTTTGGTGTCATTTCTACGTTTTTACGTTGTGTTTCTGAAGCGACACAAAACATAAAATAAAACATAACAATTAAAACAAGGTGATATTGCTAAACTCACGTCTGTATGTTGAAATGTAACATCGGATATTTTAGCCGACAGAAAACGGGATATGGATCAGATATTTTTCCGGATAAAAATACGTTTCAATATTACATTCAGTATCAACGTATTTCACACTTCTCATTTACGTTAATTGTGGACATAATGATCATTACATTCTATTGAAACGTAATTCGGTCGCAAATACGTCCTGTAACAAAACGTAATCCGGAATGCAGTTTCGTCCTATATGGACGTAATTTTTAGGAGACAGGGCTGCACAGGGCAACAACATCTCTCAGAGACTCTTTTTGCCAAATTACTTATGAATGAATTATTGTGAAAATTGGTTTGGATTTTCATTTTGGCCTGTTTTCATTATGATAAGGAAATATTTGCAGAACTTATTCAGGCTTTCAACTGTTCAGTTCTTCTGATTTCAATACTTTATGTACAGTCCCCTCTGAAAGTATAGGCTATAGGCTATTTATAAGGCTACAAGGAACTAAAACAACTCCAGTTGCCACTGAATAAATTTTGGGGAAGGCTAATCCAATTGTGTTGATGTACAATCAAAACATTTAAGTTTAAAACAAAAAGATGGGTTCAACATTTACAGTATTCGACCCTATGTATGCTAAATAACAGATAAGACAGCTCCTTTTGTATCGGATGACCCAAATTCTAAGTAATCAAAGAACGTTAGAGGTTTTAAAATAAGTTAAAGTAAATAATATTTTATATTTGCTTTTGACTCACATTTTTGCAATAACTGCATCAAGCTTGTTGCTCTTTGACAGCAATATAATAATTAATATTCCTTTATAGGGTTTTACTGCAGAGTCATTCTCACTACAGTCTCCTCTTCAGTAAGAAAAGTACATGTTCAGTTGTAATAAGGTCCGGTCATTGGCCAGTCCAGAACTTTAGACTTTTTCCTACAGATAAAGTCCTTTGTTGAGTTGGCAGTGTGTTTTGGATCATTGTTTTGCTCCATGATGAAGCTCCTCCCAATTAGTTTAGATGCATTTCTCTGTAAATCTGCAGACCAAAAGGTTTGCACAACTCTGAATTCATCCAGCTATATCAATCAAGATTATTGAGTCCATTCCTGAATCAGCCAGACAGTTCCTAGCCATGAAATTACCTCTTCCACACTTTTTCCCATCAGTAGTGGTTAATCTTGGTCTCATCAGCCCATAAAACAAAAAATTTCAAAAAGACTTTTATAAAATAATGTCGCAAGGGATTTGCGTGTCATGTGTCATGGTCTGTATTTCTGTTCATGAAGTCTTATTCAAATAGTGGATTTTCATACATTTACCCTTGCATTACAGCAGACAGATCGTCACTGTTGGAGGTTGTTCTTGATGTTACTGAGTGTTGTTTTTGACAGTTTTCACAATGCTTTTGTCTTTAGCTGTTGTTTCTCTTGCCTGACCCGGTGTTGTAGGTGTATCTTTCTCACTTTCTCAGTTTTTTTCGTTATGAATTATTGTCTTTGAAGATTTTTAGTCATCCAGGTGAAGTTTGTTTCTGTTTGTTTCCCACAGGCAGAACTACAGTACTGGGCTATGAACATCATGAACAACGTTAAAATGTAAAATGGGCACCAACAGCAGGCTGATCAGAAGACTAACCAGGTTAGGTCAACTTGTATTAATGACCATTTGAGGTGTGACCTCTGGGTGCTGCAAACAGTAGGTGTGTTTGCTTTAAATCAAGAAGACCAAAGGGGAAGGAGATAGGGAAATATATCAGAAACATGCATTGCATCACTTGTGTGTTGTTTTCTGTAACCAAGTGATATTTCTATTTATATATACAATATAAGCTGTATTTGTCTACCGCATGATTAGTCAAAGCTTAAAAAACATGATAAATATGGAAGACAAAAAAGCTACAACAGGTCTACACATGGATACTGATGTTAATAGGCCAGTTTTAGGCCTAGGACAGTGGTCGGCAACCTTTGGCATTAAAAGAGCCATTTAGGTCTGTTTCCCACCATATAAAATCCACAAGGAGCCGCAAAACCAGTTGATCTTTAAAATGGAGAAAACACCACATGTAAAGTTTCCTTACACTAACAGGATGTTGTAGACAAAAACACATAGTCTGTAAACAAATGATTCATATTTTCAGTATCAACATATTTGCTACTTGTTATTTATGCTAATTGTGAACATATGATCATTATATAATCAACAAGAAAATGTATTTTTGAATGCAGTTTAATTGTATATGAACATAATTTTTCAGACAGCAGAGTTCATATATCTGCATCATAGCGCTATTTGCTCAATATCACTTACATCTATTGATTCATCGTCAATTTGAGTGCGCTGGAGCCAAATTAATGCTTCATCAGCAGTGAAAGCAAATGAATCTGTCCATGAACTATTAATTGTTCCATTTTCATCAGAAACTGTGCTTTGTTTGGATTTATACATTGGCTTAAAGTTTAACACAAGTCACCTGCTGAGCGGCGTCAGGTGATGCACAGGTGACACCACTACAGAGCTGCTTCTTTTAACATCTGATAGTTGTTTTGGTGATTGTATGCTGTAAGTGTCATAACAGGCTGTAATAATTAGACAGCAACAAAATCCGGAATTGAAATTTTACACATTATTACTGAAAAAGACTAAATGTACATGTTTACAAAATGTAGCAGGTTGAGTATGAAGTCTGAGCTAAAACACACACAACAGTGTGGTTTCATAGCGCTGCTGTGAACACAGGCTTTGTTTTACCTAATGAGCCGAACATTGCAGAAAAGAGCTGAATCTCCACTGTAAGAAAAAGGTGGATTCTTTTTTTTATCGCGCAAACGATGAAAGAGTTACAGTGATTTAAAAATGCAGAAAAGACCTGTTGGCAGCGACAGGTTCAGTGCGAAAGGGTAAATAAAACAATAATTAAAATTAGTTAAATTGCCACTTCTACAGATTTTGTCAAAGCCAACGGCATGCGGCTCTGGAACCGCGGGCTACCGACCCCGCGGGTTACCGACCCCGCGGGTTACCGACCCCTGGCCTAGGAGTTTGAATGATGGAAGAAAACCAAAAATCTAAATGACCTCTTTCAATTAAGGACAGCAGACAGTATAGTAATAATATAATGACAATGCCAATTTTGATTGATCACCGGTGGCCAGCCCTGACCACGGTCCTGCTTGTTTTCCAACCATTCCTGCACTGATTGGTGCTTCTGATTGGTGAAAACAGCTAGTCCAGGTAATTAGCAGTAGGTAGGGTATGCCAGTGGCTCTCAAGGACCGGGGTTGGCCACATCTGTCATACATCAATGTAACTGGCCATACCAAATGCTAAGATAGCTTTGATGTTGACTGAAAATGACATCAAGTGGACAGATATATCAGTCACAGGGATTATGGCAAAATAATGTACTCACAAACAGAAATCAGCTAACATAAAGTGTTTGTCAGGCTACAGTGACTGTTGTAAATTGCTACGAAGGCTTAGTTATCTTTTATTAATTAGCTTTTGTAATCATTTTGTAATACTTGTACTGGACAGCAACTTGAGTAGACCCAGAGCAGAACTCAGACATGAAATGTGTATTTATGTGATGTTACAGTGAAGGGATACAGGGATTGTTGAACAACACAAAACATCCACAATGCAACGTATATACAGTATATAACTACTCTGATATTACAAACATATTTATTTTTTAAGTAGCAATACACTCTTATTTAAATAGTTTTCAGCAGAGGTCTGGCATTTGTTTTCCTGAAAATGTTAAAATAAAGAAATAAAAGGAACGAAAATGGTCCCAGGCAGAGTTGTGTTTGACTGTTAAATAGCTATTTAAATGTGTCATTAAATTAATAAATACTGAAATTAATTCACACATAATTTATTAAATAAATAAGTAACCAAATATGTTCATTTCATTTAAAGAAAGTATATATAATTATTTCATTACTTATTTAATTAATTCATGGTCTGTGTTGCTGCACATCATGAATTAATTAAACACTGTTTCTAGTTCTGTTTCTTTTCGAAACTCGGTGGTTCTCCTTATAGAGGATCTGAATAACAGGTTGTTAACAGGTTGGTGAGAGACTTTCTAAACTTGATAATAAATCAGGAGTAGCTGATACAAAATATGTGACCAGAAAAACATAGGAATTTATTGAATTTCTTGGAGTTTTCAGCCTGGTGGTCTGACAAACAGCCGGACGTGTGTGTAGCTTCTTTGATCTACGTGGCTAAGTGCAGCTAGCCATCTCATTAGACTCCTTTCCAGCCTAACATTAACAAAGACAGTTACTATCTCTGTCTGACTGTATTGCTGTGTATAGTAAAGTATAAGTATGACCACAGTTAGCTAGAAACCTAAAATTAAAGTAATTGATCTCTGCTGTTTGCTAAACCTTATAAAAGGAGTTTTTCCTCTCCACTGTCGCCTAGTGCTTGCTCAAGTGGGACTGTTGGGTTTTCTACATTATCCTGTAAATATTTATTTAATGTGTAAGGTCTTAGACCTTAATTGAATTTAATTATTCTACATGTCATACGGTCAGAATAACTAGCTAACAAAGCAAATTAGCTGCAACACTCCAGTGCATTGCAGTGAGTAGTTTTATGTTTTATGACACTTTGACACATTTATTGATTCAAATAATGTTAATCTGGCTGATTTGGTTGTTTTAAGTTAAGTTAGTGCTTATGCTGTGACATTTCCTCTGGTTTGCAGCCGAGGTAGTGACTCTCTTTGCTAATGGCAGGGAAGAGAAGGACTTTGACGGCTAGCTGCACAAAGCCACTTAAATCAAAGAAGATACAAACACACTTCCTGCTGTTTACAGACCACAAGGCTGAAAACTCAAAGAAATTCAATAAATTCCTATGTTTTACTTGTCACATATTCTGTATCAACTACTCCTGATTTAATGTGAAGTTTAGAAAGTCTCTCACCAAACTGTTAGCAACTCATTCAGATCCTCTATAAGGAGAACCACCATGTTTGGGAAATTCATGATGTGCAGCAACACAACACAGACCAGGAATGAAATAAATAAATAAGTAATGAAATAAATATATATACTTTCTTTAAATTTAATAAACATATTTGGTTACTTATTTATTTAATAAATTATATATTTAATAAATTATGCGTGAATTAATTTTATTAATTTAATGACACATTTAAATAGCTATTTAAATAGCTATTTAAATGCTTATTATATGTAATGTATTGTCTCACTCTCCACACTCCATATTTAATAGCCTGTTATTTTCTAAACTGAAGTATTTGATATTTTATTTAATATAGTGTAGTCATTTTACATCAAACTGTAAACACACTCTATTCTGTATTCCATTGATCCCCCTATTCATTGAAAATAGTTTGCCTTCCATGCAACTATAGATGGTTGTGATAGTGACCCGCTCAAGCTGCTGTGGCCTAAGCAATAAGCAACCCAAGTTCAGGACAGTCATGTGTTAGCATTATTCTAACTGGGTCAAGTCAAGTCTGCAGAAACTCATATAATGTGTAACAGTGTACCAAAATTGCCATTGAGTAGATACTAAGCTTACAGTATGGGACTGTTATAATATCAATATAAAGTATTCTACTACTTTACTGTGGTTTATTTTAAATAAGTGCCACCAGCTTGGTGAGTCTTACTAATAAGGACACGAATAAGGATAAGCATAAGCCAAAGGCAGTTACATCTAGTGATGCAGTAGAGTAGATAAATCTTAGAGCATGTTCAAGGCCTTTTATATTTAAGTTTAAACAAAAGTACATCCAGTGCTATAAGACTGGTTACATGCCAGAAATCGTCATTTTACATTGTACATTGTACAGGCTGTAAACATGAGACTGTTTAATGGATCCAGTATGGAGAATATTTGTCTATAAATGTTGTTTAGATAGATTATCACTGGTAGTTAAAACTACTTGAATTGGACTTTAGATAATAATCTATATGTATCTATCTATACATTTATTAACATTTATCAGTGCATTTCTGCCATGGCTGCAACAAATAATCACTATGTCAACAGTTGTCAAATGCAAGATTGCTTTCATTCCCCTCTAATTATCTGTCAATTTTAACAGTTTTCAGCAACACAGTTTTTTGGATTGTGTCAGTAAAAAGAAAAAAGAACACTTATTTCTCTCTCTCTCTGTCTCTCTCTCTCTCGCTCTATAAATATATATATATATATTTATATATATATATATATATATATATATATATATACATACATCCAAGCTGTTATTGCTGCTCACTTACTGGATGCCACGGTCATGATTGGACACTGGTGAGTAGAGGAACAGATTGACTGGAACTGTCAGTCAAAGTCAATGCTTATATCACTATGTTAAACTGATTTCAAACACTGTCCTTAGTAGACATCAAATATTTCATTTCTAGGTTACTGCTGCCTCATATGGATATTTGGCAAGTGTGTGTGCGCATCCGTTAGGTCAACTCACAGTGTATAGTCAGGGATGATTTTCTTGGTGAAGAACTCCTCTACTCCTTCGTCCACTCTGCCCATCTCCTCACTCGTTTCATTCTCTACCTTTGACACCGGCTCCTGTAACAAAAAGCACAATAATATACAATACAATGTACAAATTTCATTGTGTGTTTATGTTTGTGTGCCCTAATGACAGAGAACCAAAAATGTGAGTGACAAAATGTTTTATAGTAGTTGTGGAAAAGGTTTTTGGTTTGTCAAGTGGCATATGATGAACTCTGTTCAAAAGTTAACACCAATAAAAAAGTGTTTTAATTCTGACTTGAAATTGACACTGTTATTTATTTCTGCGGAATCGCATATATTTGACCACAGAGGGTTGCCCACCATGAGCCTGGTTCTGAAGGAGGTTTCTTCTGTTAAAGGGAGTTTTTCCTCTGCACTGTTGCCTTATGCTTACTCAAGTGGGATTGTTTGCTTCAGTGTAACTCTGCAAGGTCTTAAACCTTGCACTGTGTCAAGTGCTTTGAGATGAATTTCAAATTTCTGCACTGAAATTGCAGTTTAAACCTACTCAGATCCCATGGATCACAATCTCTAGGGCAACTGTCATTGCTTTACAGCTTGTTCAAACTGACAAACTCCAGGATTTCTTTATTTTATCTTTTAACTTGACCTAACCGTTTTTGTGCCTAACCCCAACCCAGTTGTCTTTGAGCATAAAGTCAAAGTCAAGCATTTATTTTTCGACTCGTAACTGATGGTTAATGATTGTGATACTCATTCCCAGATAGTCAAGGAGTGACACACCTGGAGCATCAATTAATGATGCATTGGGGGAATCTTTAGTGTCAGTATGAAATGCTAAGTGAGAAGCCTCATCATATGGTGCTGTGGGATAAGGGCATGTTGGGTTTTAAACTCAGAGTGACATGAATTACAATAATTTTACCACTACCAATCATGTTTAAAATAGTGCTGGGAAACGATTAAAATTTTTAATCCCATTTAATCGCATGATTTTTCTGCAATTAATCACAGTGTTACGGAAAACTTTTATAATAATAATTCAAAAGTAGTTTTATTTTTTTAAGTATTTTACTTTAAGTACTGCTATATGAACAAAATTGCAGTTGTCTTCAAACACTTAAAACAAAAAAGATGGTCTTTCATAGCAGTATTCCCTTTATACAGTTACATATTTTCTTGTAAATCTCAAAGTAAATGTAGTCATTAATGTAATCAAATTAAATAGAAAACCAAAACAATTTGCCAGGAGATTAATGCCCATCTAGTTATATCTAATTATATCTATAATTCTAATTATAGAAAAACTAGTTTCACAGTCTAGAACAACCTGCGTGTAACCAAAGGTCTGTTCCTTGTTCTTTTTTTTTAACTTAAAATGTATTATCATGTTATTTATCTTATGTAATTTCTGTCTCTACATGGTTGCATTTATTTTTCTCCCCTGAACTCTGTGTTGCGCATGGTGGAGCTGCACTCTGATGTGAACACATCACCATCATCATAATAATAATAATAAAATTGCATTAACTTTAATTATTTATTTATTTATTTATTAATTAATTGCGATAATAACACATTAACGTGCCCAGCCCTAGTTTAAACATACTCCCAGTTGTGGTTACAGAAAATACTGTACTGTAACTTTGACAGGTGTAGAGCAGAATTCTGCATAGGTCCAGTTTGCAAACCTGGACTGGACTGGCAAAGCTCAACTGAAGCTGTTTCCTACAATGATCTCTAAATAAATTTTGGACCTGATTGGACCCTTACTATAAGACTTCATATATAATCAAATACAGAGCTCAGAGCTGCGGCTGGTAATAGCTATTAGAATGGGATAATGTCAGGGGAAACAATAAGTGAGTGAATAAAGTCCCTGTAGAGGCAGAAAGAACTTCTGTAATTTCAGTGTGATATTTTCATTTGTTTTATTTCTTCATGAAAACCATAAAACTTGCATCTCTCTGAAGTCAGCTCACTTTACACACAGCTGGCACAACGTGTAGACCTGTGTTGTTTTTAAAAATACTAATTGCAAAATCTCTTAACCTATTTTGTAACTGTTCATTAGATAATGTAAAAATTATTTTTTATATTTGCTGGATACATCTGTTTATTATGGGTGAAAAGTAATATGGTGTGTGGCATGTCACAAAAAACTGTGCCTTTTCCACTAACCCAGTGATCCTCAAACTGTGGGGCGCGCCCCACTGGTGGGACACAGAATCATCCCAGGTGTGGTGCGCAAACGACCTGGGGGTAAAAATCATGCGTGTCAAACCTGTATTAGCTTCGAGTATGGAAACGTTACGTACTATCACTACTTCTCTCGGTTGCACATGAGGACAGCATGTGGAAAACCTCACAAAATGATTTACTGTTACATTCTGACCGATCCTGACTCTGAGTCGGGACAATTAATGATCATGAATAATAAAGTTACCACTGTTGCAAAATACAAAATGAAATAGAGGAGTTAATATGCTTTTATTTTTACTGACAAACTCCCAGGAATTCTATGTCTATCTGGAATCTACGAGCTAAACTTTAGTAGCTTATTAATTTTCTGAAACAACTCAGATTATGCTGGAATGAGAAGACAATATTGATGAGTCTCCTTCATTAATACGCTGCAGACTCTGCTTTAATCTTTAGTTTCTAACAGATGTGAAATCATAGAACAAAGTAATCTGGAATCTACAAGCTAAACTTTAGTAGCTTATTAATGTTCTGAAACAACACAGATTGCGCTGGAATGACAAGACAATATCGATGAGTCTCCTTCATTAATACGCTGCAGACTCTGCTTTAATCTCTAGTTTCTAACAGATGTGAAATCGTAGAACAAAGTAAATGAGATTGTGGTGATTTTAGTAAATGCTGCTTTTTCAGAGCCACAGAAACAATGTATTTTGTTCTCTGTGGTGGAGAAAGGTTAATGTTCAGATGTTGTCCTGTGTGCAGATAAAGCTTGGTTGTATTTATATTTTAATGAAGGAGGCTTTGAGGCTTCTTCTTATTTTATGTGAGATATTAACATTAAGATCAGACTGTAGAAATCTGTTTTTGACCATTGATAACAAAGACAATGTACTAATGCAATCTAAATCCATATTTTAATTTGCTTAAACTTTAATTTATCTCCATTGCGTCTCTTTCATTCTCTGCCACCTCCTTCACAGCCACCTAGTTCTATGTGCAACATTCCAACATGGCACGTTGTCACACATGGGCTGGCATACAGGCTCTCTGTGACCAAGGGGCAATAGAGCTGTCTGCACACACCAATCTGCTTACTGACACACCCATGCTGTGCATGTGGATTTTCATACTACAACAGAAAGATGAGTAAAGCAGAATGTATATACAGTCATAAAGTCATAGCCTGGTCTGACAAGTGTATTATGTGAGCAGGTTTTAACAGTGTTTAGTGCTTGCAGCAACAAATATTTATGCAGTTATGTTGATATCTATACCTACACATTAAGTAACATTCTGCTTATCCAACAAGGAAAAATGAACAGCAAGAGAGAAATTCCAACTCCTCCCATGGATACACACACAAACGATGCTTGGCTGTCAGCTCACAGCACACACAAATATAAGTCTAACTGGACAGACCAGAGTACTTGGAAGTAAAGCTTTACCAGGCTGAGCTGAAGAATTAGGTAATGCAGGAAGAGGTAATTTCGTTTCTCCAGTGCGTTTAATATGGTCCAGGGTGTCTTGCTGAGAGAAAAGCTCTTAAAGATGCATTGTCCTCTCACCTCTCATCTATCTTTTTATGCACCTGTCCACTAGATGCCTTCACTCATTTCCTGGCCTCTGTGAATCACCTGACTGACCTTGTATTCAGAGACCAATGCTCTAACTAAACCTAAACTGCTTTGTGTTCTTCGTTTTACAGGCTGCCCTGTCGTCTTGTTTATTTAAAATAATATTCAATTAATCACTGTTATCTTCATTCTAATGATTTCTTCTTTATAATGTGATTGCTATCCACACATTTTAATTTCCACGCTTTGTGTGATGTCCCTCTTTTGTAATTCAGTAGTGCATTTTTTTTAGGGTGAGATTGGAGATGATGAGAGAGTGTGTTCAGTAGGTAGAATGCAGAAAGACAGACATGACCAAATTTGACTGTTATAAATAACCTGTTGACACCATCTGTCAAAAATTGTAGTGGTCATATGATGGTCTAGTGCTGCATTGTTGATGGTAAAAGGGAGATTTGTACAGCGTTAAAGAGACCTTGAAAAAGGAAGAACTCCATTGGAAGACAGTGTTTGATTGGAACAAGTTACTCCCTACAACAAATGTATCGTCCAAAACATAACTACAAACTACCCAAGAACTGTTCAGTTAAGAAGCAGTTAGCTGTTGTTTTTTTTCTATATTTAAGTGGCCAGCATAGTCACTGGATCTCAACTCTCTTGCCAGCTTGACCATATAGTATGTATAGTAATACATTTCAATAAAGCTAATCTAACTTGTCAAAGGGTCTTCATTTCTGGAGTGAAATCCCTTTATATCATCTAAACAGACGAAAACCAGAATGGAAAATTATTCTTTGGAGAGCACTGTAGCCGACTGGTTACAGTGTATGCCATATACAGTAACTGTAGCATCCTAGGTTTGAGTCCGGCTGGGGACATTGCTGCATGTCATATCCCTTTTCTTCTCCCCTGTTTTTTTTTCTCCATCTTCACTACAGTCTCGCAAATTAAGACAGAAAATGCCCCAAAACAAATCTTTTTTAAAAAGTATTATTTAACAAAAGCAAAGTATGAAAGACATAATTATCAGTTTAATCAAAAATGTATTATTTTGAACTTTGTCAATGACTATACTATCATTTACCATTCATTATTCATTAAATTTCACATTCAAACTCAAACTTCAGTAGAATTTCTAACTGACCTCAAACTTTTGAAAGGTCATACTATTGTCTCTCACACTCACCTTGCTGTGTGATTTTACTATGCCCTAAATGTTTTTTAGTCTTCTTAAAATATTTTTTTCTTTTCGTTTTCTGGTTTTTAAACTTTGACTTTTCCTCCCTGTTTTATTTACAGTTTTTCATTCTCTGTAAAAATACTGTTTTATATGTACAATATAATAATATAATAATAAGTATTGTTAGTATTAGTATTATTATTAGTAGTAGTGAATATATAATTTTATACACTCTCTCTTACATTTTAGTCTACTATGCTACTGCCTGTCATTTCTATTATATTGAAAATAGTATGACTGTGTAGAATCCTGCAATGTCAGTAAAGGCTAGTATGTATCACATTTGTTGTAAGGTAATATACTGTCGAATGCATGAATAAAAATACAACACTCATGTTAACACCTATAAAGCATTTAATGTGTATCTTTCAAACTGAGAAATTACAGATGACACAATTTACACCACAAGGTCACAGAAGATGAAGAGAAAAAGTATTTTATGAAAGAGACCCCATTAAAATGTGAATGCATTCCAAGGAGAGAGAGTGAGAGAGAGTGAGCGAGAGAGAGAGAGTGAGAAAGAGAGACATCAGCATTGGGAACAATCCAGGGAACACCACTCCCAAAATGCATGTGCCTACATTATTCTCACACACACGTACATGCACGCTGAGCACAATTACATGGAAGAAGAGAATGCAAAGATAAAGATGGCTACCATTATAACTACAGATTCACAGAAATTAGATAGATAGATAGATAGATAGATAGATAGATAGATAGATAGATAGATAGATAGATAGATAGATAGATAGA
>JAUYWH010000024.1:228774-257530 GCA_034779795.1 Ctenopoma multispine
GTGTATATATATATATATGTATAGTGTGTTAGTCTTAGTCTAAACTCTGTAAGAGTTAACTTGAGAGGACTGAAAGCTACAAAGACAATACCCTCCGAGTGAAAGTCTTGGTACACTTGGGGCAGACGAAGACTGTGGGGACAAAGTTGGGGTCATGGTAGCGTTTGAAGTGCATGTCAAGCAGCTGCTTCTGTCTGAAGGTCTTCTCACACTGGCTGCAGGCGTACGGTTTCTCTCCCGTGTGGGTTCGACGATGCATCACCATGTGACGCTCCTAGACACATTAACATGGGGCACATCATATTTACAAAGCCAAAACTATAAAGCTGTTCAAACTATATTTACTATGTTATAGTGTCAAGGCCCTATGGATGGTGAAACCAAAATGAATGAATAATAAATAATTTGATGATCTCAGGTTTTCTTCTAGCTCCAAAAGCAGGTTAAACATCAACAACTCCTTGCTTCAACATATGGTAACCATACATACACAAAGTACAAAAAGATATTTGTGAGCACAGACCTGACGACAGCAATAATCACACATGTCACATTTGAACCTCTTCTCATTCTTATGAGACTTCTGGTGTTGGATCAGAGCATATCGCTCATGGAAGACGGCATCACAGTAACGGCACTTCTTGCCAGTCTCAATAAATGAATGCTGCTTACGAAGATGGACACCTAGAGATGCATAAGGTTAACAAATGAAAACAAAGCATAGACAAAAAAGTAGAACTTAGCAAAGTAACTAGTGTGTTTGTGTTACCCAAATCACTCTTGCGTGCAATAACAGTGTCACAGTGTGGACAGTGGAATTTGGCCACATTCTCTGTGTGTTTCTGCAGAATGTGCATCTTCATGGTTCCACTCTGGGTAAATCGGGCATGGCAGATGTAACACTCATAAGGTTTTTCTCCTGTGAAAAGGATTATTACTGTTAATATTGTAATTAATGTTTCAAATTCAATGGAAATATAAAAGATTAAACCATTTTAACATGTAGAAAAGTTGATGATGAGTTGATGTGCCACTTTTACCTGAGTGTGTCCTCATGTGTCTCTTCAGCTTGTATGTGTCTCTGCTTGCATAGCTGCAAAGACTGCACTGGAATGGACGCTCTCCGGTGTGGGAACGAATGTGACGCTTTAGTTTGCTAACCTACATAAACATACATACATACATATATAAATACAAAAATATACAGTCACCTTGCAGACCACAACAACAAAACTTTGTTTTTGCTATGATATGGACCCTGCAGCTGGTTTGTCCAGATGTTGTACTACTATTTTTGGAACAGCACTGTATCTATAAACAGTCTATCCATCTGTAACCATTCTGTGTGAAAATGTTGATTAACTAGTCGGAGGCACACATTTTGACTTTTAGCTAAACTTTAAAACCAAGAACATAAAGTAGACAGAATGTCTTACCTCCACACTGGCATAGTCGCACATGGAGCATTTGAAAGGTTTCTCGTGTGTGTGTTTGTAGCGACGGTGGCGAACCAGCTCTCCACTAGTCACAAAAGCCATATCACAGTCTGTGCACTTATGTGGACGAGTTCCTTCAAAACAAGCAAGCAAAAACAAATAAATAAGCCCTATTTAATACATTCTTGCCACCATTCTTCTGTCTCCTCTACTTACCTACTACTTAACTACTACTGCTACTTTTCAGCCTTTTTAATGTTCTTTATGAAGATGTGTGGAACTATATACCTGTGTGTGTATTGAGATGGTTTCTCAGCAGGGTGACCGTCCTAAAAGCTCTTCCACACAAGTGACATTTGTGAGGTCTCTCATCAGTGTGACTCTTCATGTGTCTGTCCAGGTTGGAGCGTCGTGGGCATGTGTAGCTGCACAACTCACACTGAAATGTCTTCTTCACTCCTAACACACAAGATTTAAAAATCATCAAACAGTAGGTATCTGGATATACTAAAAATTACATCAGCAGCATAAATAAATACTCTGCACATGTAAAACAAAAAGTAACTACGCTGGTCTTCAAACAGATTTTCATAAAAGACAATAAAATAATATAACCTCTTCACCACAATGCAAATCCACTTGAATGTAATAAGCATTACTACCTAGCAACACTAACCTTAATAATATATGTTTTCATTACTATCTGCCCACTCAACTCTGCAGCGGAAAAAGACACAGGCCAACACAGTCACACACATGCTATTCGTGTGGGTTGTGGAAAGCAACAAATGAGGTCAGTCTTTGCTTTTCAATTTGCACTTTAATCTGACAAATGTAACTGTCATATATTCTGCAATAAAGAAAGGGTATTTGCCAGTATTCATTTATAACTATTATTAACAAGCATTTTAAGTTTTCAACAGAAAATGTGATTTTAATAATTTTACATCACAAGTGGAATATTCCAATCCAGTCCTAAACTAATATGAAGAGAAAGCTTCATAAACAGTGTCAAACTCATTATGAACTCTATGAACAGTGTCTCACCCTTCTTTTTGATCTTGGTGGGTTTGGGTGGTTTCATGTTGCCTACCACTTTTTCAGCATTAACCTCAGACAGAAGGCCCTCTTGCTGTTCCTCTTCAAAGTCATAGACACTGACATCCATGTCTTTATCTCCTTCAGCATAACGAAGACGACTTTTCTTACCCTGGAGAAACAGCGGCTCATAAGAACTCATCAGCTGTGGACACTTGATGATCAACCTGTAAGAAGAGTCTTACAGTCTCAAAACTACCATACCTTTTTGGTCTTCTTTATTGCTCCAGTTGGAGGCTGATAGTCTGGGTCTTTTGCCCAGTTTGGGTCATCATTTGGAGGTTGAATGGGCTCATCCTCCCCTTCGTCCAGCAGCTGGTTCCCCACCTCCTCATCTTCATCATCTTCAGCATGGGCTTCTCCTCCCTCCTCTTCCTGCTCCACTGTTTCTACCTCACCATTAGCACCAACCTTAACAACCTAAACATTAAATGCATTAACAGTTTAGCTAGCCAGTCAACACTTTATATAGTTATCTTCCACAGGTACTGAACTGCAAAAGAGAACTTAGGTGGCCAATGGCATTACAAGCAGTTATTTCACTTGCAGGGAAAATACATGTGGTTCAAATAACCAAATCCCTAGCTGAGACTAAGGATCAGTGTCAGAGCATATCTGGCTATATTTTAAGAGACCAGTAACAGCTTAAATAAAAACAAATGTACTCTGTAGTCTACTAGGATTGAACAATAAGCTAAATTGATACTGCAATTTGACACACCACTGTTTTCAAACTACAATGCTGCAATATAGGTCTTGTTCTAAGTTTATAGGGAGCATCAAGAATTTCAGTGATGACGTTTACATGAAAATTACTCAGACTTCTGATTAAAATTCTATAGTTTTGTCATATAGTATGTGACAGAGCCGATAGCTGCTAACTAATGCAGTGCCATATTAGTGTTATATTCCTAAGTTTAAGCCTGACTAGTGAGCATGTGCATGTACATGTACCTGAAAGCCCTCAGGCAGTGGCAGTGTGTGGCAGATAACTGGATCTCCGTCCTTTGGTATAGCAGTGGTGTCTACAAAGGTGCCTTGCTGCAAGGCCTCAACAGTGGTGGCAGAAACAGGCACCTGGACCAGTTGGAGCTCCCCCAGGCCCAAAGCTGCCTGTTCTTCCATGTTTACCACCTGGAGACAGAGAGAAAAAGCACATTACTACACATGATTAGGAAATCTACGAGATGTGTATGAAATATCTGACTGGCTGCAGAGGGTTTGTGTATTACCTTCCACTACAAAGGAATATAGGATTAAATAACTGGATGATGCTGCTATGTAAAGTTGCTGTAAAAGACCACATGCCTGTAGTGTGATGATCTGTGTCTGGTCCACTGTTGTTACAGTTGCTTGGTGAGCGGCACCTGCCACCCCTCCAACAACACCCACTGTTGCCGATGATCCTCCAACTGCACCATCTATAACCTGGAAATCAGATTCATTGTAAAGGGTTCGCTCGTTTAAATTCTACACCTTGAGTGACATCAGCAAAAAAATCAAACATTATGTCCTCACATTAAATAAAAAGCTTCTAACAGTAAACTTACCTCAGTCTTCATCTGCAACAAGGTAGGATCCAGTGAATCCATAACCATCATTTCAACCCCTGCTCCACCTTCCACACCAACTCCAACCCCAGCGCCAATCAGTTGCTGCTGTCCCTGGGTGGTTGTTACCATTCCTGCCCCATGACCTGAAACACAACACTGCTTGTCAAAAACAAAATTGACCACAACATGCAACACTCTGTGCTGCTTTAACTATCTGTGTAAAGATTTGTAAAAAACCTTGTTCCAGGACTCCAGCTTGTTCTTCTACTACACCTCCAGCCTCTGCTGCTTGCTGAAGGAGATCAGCAACCATGGCATCCTGGCTGTGAACGGCCTGGATAGAGGGAAAGTCTTTGGTGGGAACTTCCACCACTCCTACACCTTCTGTTTGCCCTCCGTCCATGCTGGGTAGGAACTGAAATATGGAGTTGTAAAAACAAACATCATCATCACTTTAAGTCATTCACTGGAAACATATTTGTCAGTGATATTTAATCTTCCATCAAAAAAAATATACAAATATTCCCTGCAATTCAACAAAAGATACTTAACTGTCCTTCATTAAACAGTGGCTGTTGCAGTACATGTTGCTATATAAACCTACACAATCTTTCATCACTCCACAATGAAAAACAACAGTTAAACTCTTATCAACATGGATCCTATACCTGGTTCTGTTGGTCTGATTCCTGTGATGATGAGCAAAATGGTACAAGAAACCTATACTTTTTATTTAACAAGATTTCTTACTATACTATGAAGCAGTGAAACACAGCCACAAATGTTTCAAATTCAAATCAAATGCTACATGTAATTGTAGAGGTTTGCAGCACCACAGACACACAACCAAGTTAGGGAAGAAGGGGGTAGAGAAGGGGTCTCAAACTCAATTTACCTTGGGCCACTGGAGGCAGGGTATGGGTGAGGCTGGGTGATAGATAGGTGATTCCACAAAAAAAAAAACACGAAAGAAATCCTCATACGTCATTATTAACAGTTTTAATTATTTCTTCTGAACATGAAATGTCCTGATCATGAATGGAACATAGAATGAAGATCATGAATGATTCTTATGAACATGGCTTCGCTTGCCTTTTCCTTGCTGCCAGAGACTTGACAACGCTTCTTCTCACATACAAGAAGTATGTGAGAAGAAGAAGAAACAAATGTTTAACCAGCTAGCAACGAACAAGAAAGTCTCAACGCATGACGTCCTTTCCGCTGCTACCTGTAACAACAGCACAGCGTGTAACGAACAGCCCGGTAGCAATGGCCTTTCTTTTTGCGCTCGATCATGGCATTTGTAGATGGTAGAAAGTACCGGGATGGCAAGCGCAAAAAAGGCGACTGCTATCTGGCTGTTCATTACACACCATGCTATTATTCCAGGTTTGGGGTGACCTGGGGTAGAAGATGAACACAATACCAGTCATTGATTTCTTTACATTTCATTTTTTAATAATAAGTGTAAGTTTATAGTCCTACTTCAACTGCTTTGACTCTAAGATATTCTGATATGTTGATGAATCTGGTTGTCGACATGTTTTATTACACTTAATTACACATTTTCTACATAGTAACTCTTCACTGACATTTGACTGTTGAGGTGCTGTGTGATAAGTGTAAAACTACTGTTTGTTATACTGTTGGCAGTTTATCACTACTAATGTTACCTGGAATTTTAAGGACAAATTGACAGTTATCATGATAAGTGTACACTGGGCTGCAGTATCGTTGTACAGATGAGCTCCCTTTTGGTTTGTTGTTGAATGCCCTGAGCTTTGTTGAATCAACTGTCTGCTACCTCACTGTCCCTGACAACCTGGATGAAAGAAGAGGGACACGTTACGCAGTTACACCTGGAAAATTAAATATTTTTTTCCACTTTCACACAGTGAATATACCAGGCTACACATCTCTGACAGTGTCAATTTTTCTGTTCTAGACACATGGGCTAACCCTAACCCTAACCCTGAAAACTGAGGTTGCTACCTGACTAAAACCCTGTAAGGGAAGGGGGATGGGGGGGTGTACATCATCCATTTTACACTTTTCTATGAATTTTTTATTATTACAACTATTGTTGTTACTGTTTATATCATTATTATAGTGCACCCATGGGAGCTTCTCTCCTTTTTTAATTCTGACAAGTATAATGTCATGAACAAGAGATAGCACGTAAAGCAAAGAGGTGAACAGAACTATGCGTGCAAATGTGCAATTACCTGTAAGTATACCTCTAACTTTCCACATATACAATCTCTGTTTAGACATAAAGAATTTGCATTAAAGTATGTTACTCTACCAACATCATTCACTGTGGTCTGTCATGATTTTAAATTATCATAGTTAGTGATCAGCTTATCCAAGCAGCTGTTTTTGATATTTTTTCCAGCAATGGCACTTTCAAACACAATAAATTTGATTTCCAGGCTGGAGCTCAAGTTTGTACAAGTTGGAGCACCCTGGTAGCCAACTGGTTACAGTGTATGCCACGTAAGTGCAGAGTCATACATGTCATGGCCTTTCTCTCCTCCCATGTCCCTGTCTGCCTCTTACCACAGTCTATCAAATAAAAGCAAAACATTCTAAAAACTGTTGTGCACATATAATACAACACTTAATGATAAAATACAATTTTACCTACCACAAATGTATGGGAAACACTGTTAAGAAAAAAACTAGTGAGGGAATGGAAGATTATCTTCAACCAGGTAACATCATAGCTGACTTGTCACTTGTCCAAACAGCCGAGTGACTGGTCAGTCTACTTGCATGAAATACTTTCTAGTGGCCTTCACCCATCAGGCCAGTGCTTATGTCGAACCCTGGCTAGCAGAGTTTAAGTGGACTTTAATTTAAAAACAACACAGCATTTCTCCATAGCGATCTGACCTTCATTCAGCCATCTGCTGCCTTTTGTCATTCACATGCTCTCTCAGGGAGAAATCTACATGGGGGAATATTTCATACTAGATACTAATTCATCACCAGAGGCTGATACACTCAATCTTGTAGTCTTGGTTGAAACTAACTTTTTGCCTTGTGTCTTTTACTTGACATGTTCTTATTTTAACTTTTAACTTAAGTTATCATATTTGTCTATTTAACTCTCTTTGGCAGCACTCCTGCAGTCTGTAAGCTTTAGTGCCTGACATTTCAGGCTATCCCTGGCAGATGAAGTCACATGATTTTCCTTAAACTGATTTGCACTAAGATACAAAATATACAATTTAAAATGTTGTCAAACAATGATTGGGTAACTGTCAAGTGGTCACTCCGTATACTCAGGCCGTTTGAAAACAGCAGACAGTAGTCTCAGGAAACTAAATACAAACAACTTGATATATGTAGTGAAACGGTGCTGACAAGTAATGTAACTGCAGCATTGTCATGTTTATGACAGTGACTAACAAGCCTGTACATTTCCATGTACTCAGTGTTGCTAAATAGATGGATGTTGTAAACACTGTAGTAAAGGCCTTCAGAGACCCTTATGACATATGACACACCAGATTTACCACGAAGCAATCATGAAGAGCACCCAGCAGGGCAGCTGTCGCCTTCTTGCACAGCATTTCTCCAGCGGTATTTTTTGTAGCTCTCCAAGCCGAGTCGTAGAGGGAGCTCTCTGCTGTCATACATATCTGTAGCTATGAGGCTCTAGGTGGGCTTAGAATAAGAGACAAGCGGGCGGCCGGTGCAACAACAACTGCCAATTCCGACCACAGCACAATGACAGAAAACAGAAGAGAAACATACTACTTCATCATAGGAGATGGCAGGTTTTTTGGGGAAAAAATTGTAACATTAGCAGATCGTTTTGCTGATCGATATTGTTCATTCCGCTTTGGTCTTAACGCTACTTTCTGTGTGTATAACCACTTGGTTAAGTTACTTCGCTACCTGCACAGTTATTAGACCGACTTTAACCTCACTAACTAAAAGTACATTCGACGAATACAACGTCGATTAAATTAAGTGATCTGGTCATGTTCGGGGCTTCAAGCGCTTCCAACGGTTTTCAACGTAACGTTAATGGAAACATTGGGTGGGGAAGGGCCTTAAAACTGAGGGAGGCTAGCTAGCTGTTAGCTAACGCCAGTGCTACATTGATTTCTTGACATTAAAGGCCCGTTAAACATTGTGACACAGTGTAACAAGATGCGACGACGGAAGCCCGTTTGTCATTCTGTACTGTAGTCTTGCACGTAGGAATGTTAGTTACAAACTTGAAGTTACGTTTATATAAACACAAGCTAACGTTAGCTACGGGCGATAACTCGAACCCGCCAGTTTCCATGTCGTTAAGGCTGTAAAGACGAGAGACAAAGAAGAGAGAAAATGGACGCCTTGGCCTAAACTCTCCAACCATATTGACAAAGTAATCGTAACTTATCGTCGACGATATTTTCACATATATGTGTGAAATACAGCAGGTGCGTATACATTTATTACAACTTCAGTTATTTAAACGTTTTTTGACGGTTTTTTCAATAACGATAGAGGGAGACAAACACTCCCCGACGAACTGCCCGGACCCAGAGCCCCATCGTGACACCTAGAGGCCGATTAAAGATCCTGCAAACTCCCCCTTATCAGAAAAGTAGTGATACTTTACCTGTTTTAGTGTGTTTATCGTCCCCTTTAACGCGCTCTAAAGCACCCAATGTGTGCTACAAAGTTTACCAAGCTTATAAGAAATGCAGAACTCTTCGCAGTTTGTTTTAATCCCTCTCCCGCTTTAGCAGAGTAGCCTCTGCCACAAAATGGCAGTTGGGAACTCAGTGCGCCTGTGCGGCCGCTGGGGGGTGGTGTCGAAGCTACTGCAGACACCCTGATTGGCCAGGAGGGGCGCCCCGTTGGAATAGATTGCAGCCCATTTATCAGCAATGGCCCTGCTTTCACAACCGTCGGACACATGAACTTCACTATCAGAAAATAATGTCGACATGTCTAATGTTATATTAAAAATAAAGACTGTAAATCCTTATGGCAAACTATGTTCATTTTAAATAAAATGTTCTATTTGAAACGACATAGCAAATTAGTAATTTGAGGAAATTATCTTGTGTGTGTGATGTGTGCTCAGTTTTTGATCAGTGCATGACAGACACCAGTTATGATCCATGTGATTATTTGGACATCTGAGAAAAAAAAATTTGTTCTGTAGGCAACATCCTATGGTACATTGGTAGATGTAATCTCCCACTGGCAGCTCAGTGTTGTAGAAGATGAGGAGGCAAAAATCTGCTAATGTCCTCTCATAGCTTTAAACAATTTTTAAGACTAATTTTAAACGTGACAAATCTGTGTCATTTGTATGTGTTTGAGCAAGGCACAGTATAATTAACAAACACAAGGGCACGTGATAATATTAAACACATTTTTAATAGTTTGTATATATTTTATACTAGATTGCCTGATATGTAGGAAAAAAAACAAAAAAACATTTTGTTCATCATTGATATCAACCTTGTGGAAAAAAAATATAATGTGCTACAGTTTTTTATGCTTCACACTCTCTTAATTTTTAAATAAAGTATGTGTTCTAGTTTATTGTATCTATGTTACTATAAACCTGTGAGGCACTTAAACACTGTAAAACACTTCATGGGTGCAGAAGTACAGCTGCAAATTGTAGTTGTAATATAGAAAGTAACAGTGGTAAATACATTGCATACAGTGATAGCCACCATATATACAAACAGTGTGACACTGAAATAATTATTAATTGCTTTCAAGAAATATGCAAATTATTTTTTTATAGAGGATTAGGGCAAAATGGTAAAATATCTGTTACACTAGGATTATGATCAGGCCTACTATTTTTTTCCAAATTCTGATTATTTAAATCTAATTTCCTACATTAATATGAAGACTATGACTTTATAGGTCATAAATAAAATTTTTTAGCCATGCTCCAAATCCTCTATCAAAAAGTTAAAGTTACATCCTTACAAAAAGGAAAAAACTATTTATCACAAGGAAGCAGATTCTCAATACACTTTGGTGTTAAGAAGAACATCTACATCAGTGTAAGGGGTGTAAACAGAATTGACACATTGTACATTAGGAACCTGAACTTACATGCTTGAAGACAAAAGCTCTTTATCCCATGTGCATACTTTAATTCTAACTACTGTGCTGAACAAGTAATATGTTCACACATCAGAAAAGAAGAGGTACAGTTAAATCTATCAGCAGTCAGACTATGACTATTGCTACATTTTTGTCTTATATCGATGGACACTGCTGTTATTTTAAAAAATGGTATAAGAGAACAAAAAAGCATCTACAATCCTGCTAGTGGCTCTGTGAGACTGTACGTAGACACAATGGTGCTTTAAGCAAAATGCTAACACAAGCATGCTAACCTGTTAATAATCACAGTGTTATGATACTGACTGGGTTTTAAGTATGTTCACCAACTTACTTTAGCATGTTAGTATGCTATCGGCTATAAACCAACAAACCTGATGATGGCACTGGATGAGAAGTCAGAGAATTACCTTAATTATTACACTTCATCTTGATGGGGAAATTAATTTCTAAGCAAAATTTCAAGCACCTGTCATTTGTGTCTTGTGGATTGAGTGACACACTGATGGCCCCAAAGGGTCGGACAGCAACCAGGAACTAAAGCGTTTGAGGCATTTTTACTGGTATTAGTCAAACTGGCTAATTGGTGAAGAAAACACTGTATGATACTTCAGTACAATATTACCACTGAAAATGTTTTTACCCATTAACTAAAAACACATTTTTGACTTCATGCTGGTTCTAGTTCCAAACCTATACTGATGTACATTTCTGAATGCGAACAGTATCAAGTTTCCAAAAGCTGACACCTGCTTCATAGTGAACATCAGCTCTGTGCTTATTAGTTGTTACATTATTGTTGCAGACATGCTGTGTGCTCTGATGGTCATCTCCTAATTACAGAACTGATAATTATGAGTTACTAAGTCACATCTTTTCATTATAAGATTCTGAGTTATTATGCAACTCTTATTATTCTATGTATATATATATTCTATTCTATAGGTTTTTCAATTTTATTCTCTGGTGCTTACTTTAGAAAAAGATCAGCAGCATTGTAAAGACTTTCTACAGTTAACTGTAGTAAATGGCAAAAATATGTAAAAACATCCAAAAATACTAGATGGGTCATTTAATCATTTAAATACCACTAAATAACACAAATGTCACTGTATGTTCAATGATTCCCTTTGTGATTTTCTACTTTCACAGATTCTGGACCTAGATGGAGACATTTCACAGTTAACAAGCAGGAGTGTTGCAGATAGAAATCAAGTCATCTAGTTTAAACTTACTTTTGAATGTAGCTCCTTGAGCTACTGTATCTACAGTATCCAGGGTTTCCTCCCTGCATAATCTACAATATATGAACTAAGTAAAGCCAGGGGTTAGATCTACAAATAATGTAAAAGAGCATACAAATGCATATAATTCACCCACCCATTATCTAAACTGCTTTTCCTGTTAAGGATCGGAGGCCAGGCGGTGGGGTACACTCTGGACAGGTAACAACCATTCATGCTCACATTCACATGGAACCACAACTTTTTGTGAGGAAGGACCACTCTGCTAACCAGCACATGAATGTGAGGGACAGCAATACTCATTGATTGTTCACTGTTGCAGTAATCCACTTGTTTTTGCAGTGAAAAAAGAAAGGAATATAATGAAGTTCAATAAATTCTGAATAGCTATATTTTATATATTCACATTGAAGTGACTAAATTACTTTTTCTTTGGCCCAATCCATTATGTCATTGTAAAGTGCTTATTTTCCACAGTGTTACTTTGCCATGTAGCAATCAAGCATCCTCATTGTACACATGTAGGTTTTCCTATATTTTCATAGTTGGAGTATAACGTCAACTGCTTCTAACACCAGTGGAATGTGTAGTGGAACATTTAGTTTTATGTAAGCCTGCTGGTTCAAATAAAAAGACTTAAAAGTACAAGAAACTAAAGGTGATGTCCAATATTTGGCACTCAGTGGAAAAATTATTTGACAAAGAGACTTCAAATAGCTTTCTCTACATTTGTGTCAGGGCCATGGAAGCAGTTTGTCCAGTCACCTACTGCAACTTGAATATGGGTCAACACACACGTTTCTCCCTTCACACTACACTTGCACAAGTTGAACATTATTCCAACATCTTTAAAGCCTAAATGATTTTCTCACAGCAGTTACAGTAGCAGGTTGATAAATAGAAACTGCTGTTTCTAGCTTACTGACCTTAAATATTAGAGCAGAGTTGCTGTTCTTGATGTGAGTACTATTGCAGCCTGTGTCTATATATGTATATTTGTATTTGTTTATGTAGTAGTAATATGATACTGTACTGTAAATTCCAATGACATTGTGTCAAAGCACTGTCAAATCACAGTGTTCATATAGTGTTTTACTGACTGTCTTGGGTTTGTTCAAACCCAGTGAGTGAGTGTGCATGTGTGCTGTGTTAGAAAGCTGTGCTGGCCATGCTTCCTGGAGAGAAGAGTCTTGGTATGCTGTCCTGAGATATTTCCACATGTCTGTGAGCCATCTTCCCCTCCTCACCTGCTCCACACAAGGAATGACAACAAGACAAAATGGAAAATAGTGAATAAAAGAATAAAAAAACTACTACTAGTATAAAGTACACTACTGGTACAACCACCATAACTCAGAAAACTAAAGAAAGAAAATAAACAACCAAACACCACAATCTTTCATTATATTTGGAGTACAGATAATAACAACTCTGCTTTCTGCTTCCTGTAGCTGTAAGTCTAATACATGATTGTTATTTTTACCAAGCATTAGCAGCGCTTGTTTGGCAGCATCTCTGACTTCCTCCTTGTCTGTCCGACAAAGATACACTAACTGGTCAATACTTTCTTTGGCCTGTAATGACAACAGATCAAATACATCGGTCAAGAGTTCAGCACTTTTTTTTTTACCACTTTTGTATGTTTGACAAACTGTATGTGTTTTTACCTTGAGACAAGCTAAGGCTTTGCATCCACAGACCCTAGTGTCCATATTCTCATCTTCCAGCAGCTCCAAACAGCTGACCAAAGCCTGAGGAAGACAATTTACTGTATTTTCACGGCTGCTGTTGGCTTCTGCATTACATGTTGTTATGACTGACCACATTACATAACCTAAATACTTATCTGCTGTGTTTTCACATTACTGTTCATGTAAAATGTGTTTTCACAACGGAAAGCCTAGTAATTAGAGGCCAGTCTAATCAGACTTTTTATCTTGTTACAGAATATCAGTATTGCTGTATATGCAGGCAGATAATTTTACGTTTTTAATGCATATTAAGTAACATCAGTAAAGACAAGCCTGTACTGTATGTGTGCTGAAAATCAGTTTCACAATTACACAAAAAAATATTACACTACTATACATTCTGGTCATATAGTCATAAAATGGTGTCCTCACAGTAAAATACTCAAATACAGTATAATCATTGTAACTGTAAGAAAGACTTTATAAAAATGAATAATAAGATCATTATATAATCACATGAGTGTTTATTTTGTACACTGGAAAAAAGCCCCCCCCAAAAAGAAGTAAAAAAATCTTAATACAAGATATTTTTGCTTCAAATAAGTAAAAAATATCTGCCAATGGAACAAATGAAAATTCTTTTGATTCAAGCATGTAGTGTCTAAAAACAAGTTCCTATATCTTAATGAAATGTGACTCTGTAGCTGATTATGTCCTATTTTAAGTGTGATAGATATTTTTACTAATAATTAGACAAATATACTGGTATATGTTTTTTTGCTTGTTTTTAGACACTACATGCTTGAATCAAGATAATTTACTTGTTCCATTGGCAGATTTTTTTTACTTATTTCAAGCAAAAATAATCTGTATTAAGATTTTTTTACTTGTTTTTGGAGGGGCATTTTTTGCAGTGTAAGACAAAGTTGAAAAATGAAAATGTTTTCTAAGAAAAATGTTGATGTAACTGTACTCCTATTATGTATAAATAAATACATTCAAGGCAAGTATGCTCTCACTTGCTCTCTCTGTTTGGGTTGGGCAGCCAGACTTCTCAGTACAGAGCTGGCAGAGGCCGCCACTTTGCCTCCCGACTCTTTCAGCAATTTGGCCACAGCATGAAGTCCTTCTCTCCTCAGGCTGCACTCTGCAGGATGCCGCAGTGTTTGGATGATCACATTTAGGTTCCGTGATGCCAGCCTCTGCACCAACAACACTGACAGAGGGAGGTTATCACTGATTATTACTCAATGAAGTTTGTGGTATGTTGATTTAGCTTTGTGTGTGTGTGTGTGTGTGTGTGTGTGTGTGTGTGAGACCTTCTTCTGCCAGCTCAGTAATGTGTCTTTCCATGTCACTGATGCTGTTTACGTCTAAATAACTCCACAGCTGGAACAGTGTTACCGTCACTTTGTCTCTGTTGCTTCCTCGCCGTGGTAACCTCTGATCCAGCACTCGCTCAACCAGACTCAAGAACACTGGACAAACACACACGCGTTGAAATGGCACATGTACTAAAACACACTATACACACACAGACATATGTTGTGGTACCTGTGTCAGCTGAGCTGCTGGCTCTCTCAGGCAGTATGCTGCAGTAGGATGTAGACAGTGTTACCAGGAAGCACTCAGCGGAGATGCTGTACACACTGCCCTGCCCCACACACTGTTGCCATAGTGACACAGCACCCAGGCACAGGCCTAGCTGTGGTATCACTGTGATGGAGAGAAAGCAGGACAGAAGAATGGAAGAGTTATTTTCCACCGCTTTACTTTTATGTACCTTCTTCACTCACTTCATGTAACTTATGTCTGCTAACTAGCTTTTTCTGAACTGCTGATGCCTTTTTAATTGAGAAAAATCTAGTTTCTTCAGCTTGGAAAATAATGAATTTATTTATGTAATGATGAAATGAAAGAGTCAGTTGTCTATAGGTCACAATTTAATATCCCCTTTCTTTCACTTCAGGTATTACTAACATCTTTATGATTTGTATCACTATTAGTATCTGTCTCCAAATCCAGATGAAGATGAACTGACTTCTGTCTAAGTTAGTTTTTTTACTCTTGCTTCTGTAAATTTCTGGTCAACTATTACTGGACGCAAACAAATGTATTGTGGAAACGAAATAGGTAATTTGTTTAAATTTGTTGCATGTCATTAGTGGAAAGTGTCCAACTGTGAAATTACTGTACATTGTTTCTTGTTGTTTTTCTGAGTTTTTTTCCACTTAAGTGAATTTTTCCTTTGTGTTGGGTTTCTCTTTATAATCCTGAAAGGTCTACCTTACTCTTAGGCTCCTCTACATATTAAGGTTATGGCAAGTGACTGACAAGTGATGTTCAGGAAAACAAACTCTACCAAGCCAATGTACAAATTCTACAACTTACCTTCATTAGGCTGTCTGAAGTGTCTTGGGTTGTCCTTGGTGATTTGTCGGATGATTTTGAGCATTCTGCTCTCTCTCAGCAGTCTGTCTAAGGCGTAAATCTCTCCACACCGCAGAGGACCAAACATACCTAGACGCTATAAAAAAAAAAATATATATATATATATATATCTACACATGTCATATATCAGTTCATACAAAACAGGTACACACATATCAAGTACTCTTAAAAACACTGACCTCTCTGACCTCTCCCTGCTTATTTCTTCTCTTTTTGTATATCTCAGATTAAAATGTTTCAGACAGTCATACAAACTCTAACATAAAACCAAGATGACCTCTGCAAAGACAAAATCCATTTTTAAACAATAACTGTATTTCTTTCAAAGAAAAAGGTGTCGTAATACCTAAGTCACATCATGTAAAAAAGTAATCTCCCCCTGTTTTTCATAGCTATTGTGGGTGGGTGGCTTGGGATCATTGTCTAACAGAACATCCTGGTTGTGCTTGAGCTTCAACTAACACTGATGACCTGATGATTTAGCTTCAGAAAATACATTAATCATTTAAAACTTGTGTTTTGTGTTTGCTATGGTTATTTTTGTTTTATGATAGACTTTGTTTGAAGATCTGAAACGCTTTAGTGCAAGAATATCTTTTCACAGCACTGTACAGTGCCCATCCATCACATTCAGAACAACAAATCCTGTTAGTTATTGCTGTTTTGATTATGTATTATTTAAGTGACCACTGGTGTCACAGACTTGGATTTATATCAGCAACAAGTGATAAAACATGGGACAAGAAACAGGAGGACCACGATGATGTGCCAATGGTTGGATGAAGGCAGCACAAGATTTGCATCCAGTTAGTCCAAGTCCAGTTAGTCCAACCACTTGTGTGTTAAAATTAATGATCCTAGCTAAATCCTACAAACACTTGCCCTACCACTTGTCCTACCTCTGGAGTTTTACGTTGTAGTGTGCAGTTCCAGTGTCATTCTTCAATCTCACGCATGTGTGTTATGGTAGCTAGAAATTTCAGTTTAATTGTAGGAAATGGTTATGGAGTGTTAACAGGTCTCTTACCAACAATTGTGCACTGCAGTTCTTCAAGTGGACCACCAAAGCACAGTCTAGATTGGTGCAGCCTGTAGTGAGGGGGGACGTCGGGGGGGAATGACTGTCCCAGTGTCTATTCTGGTGAGACCTACACAAATACAAGAGGAATTGGAATTTTTCATCACATTCATCATGTTATGTGAGGCTTCTATTAACGGTGTTGGTGTCACGAGTCAACTGGACTGAGCTGCTGTCGGCAGAGCTCAACAAGGTTGCTTCTCTAAATTTGAGGTTACCAATGCTCTCTAAACAAATGGCTATGCACTGCTAATGTCAGTGTGCCCGAGAGAGCCCACCATAAAATAATTCACATTTCACAATTCTGTTCAAAATCTTCAAAATAATATTTTCTGCTATCTAAAATATTGTATTCTCTCTCTCATATAATTTCTTGTGATGATGTGATGAACTAATTCATATTTGGATGTTTCACCTGCAAAGCATTTCCCACTCTGTCTACTGACATCTCTCTCTGTAAATCATCATAACCTTGTTATTCTACGACGACAAACCTATTCTCTTCTTTACCAGCCATTGCTGTCTAAAGAGCAACAAACTCTCTATTGTTTGATCATACTGCCTATCTGAACACATGCTAATTATTAATTAATCCTCTTTATTTGAGAACTATCCCAGGCTTCTGGACATTTTTCTTTCTTTCTTACAGATACCAGGATCTGTGCTAAAACTGATGACATATCCAAAGCCTGAGGATTTCATTTTCATTGCATTCAGTCACATGTCTTTTGTAACATGATCTGTAGTTGATGTGTCACTTAACTTTTTTGCTATGGACCATCCAGGGTATCGGTGTGTTGTTGGACAAAATGCACAGGCACAGGCTGAAATTCCATGCACGGAGTGTGCACTGTGCCTGGTACACATCCTTTCTACAGAAAATCTTATGAAAATCATAATGACACATCGATGACATCTGTGTTGCCGATTGTTATATGAATGCAATGTCAAATTATTTTAGAATAATTTTTGAAAGAGAGGGAGTATGCAATGGGAGACCAATCACGCAGAGCCTCTAATAACTGATGCAGTGGCCACACAGAGTGCAAAAACTGTTTCTTGATCTTGAAAAGTATTTTTTGTATTTTTAAGTTTGTTTAAGGAAACAAATGAAAAAAAATTTTTTTGTTAAAAAACAGCAAGCATAATAATGTAACTGAACTTCATGTTCATAATTCATTTTGATTTAAGAAATAAAAATAAATTAATCCAAAAACTAAAGAAGCTGTTTGACCTTATTTTTACCGCCATAAAATGTGTTTTTAAGGGACACTGTTGCATGAATGTCAGAATCAGAAACATATAATCAACAAGTAGATCTACTGCATGTTTAGTTTGTGAAATTCCATTACGCACTGTTTTCATCAAATACAATTTTGCTGAGTCTTGAACATGTCAGATTAATGAGGCTCACCAAATATCTCCTAGTGACACTAAATCTGAAATGAAACTGAAAATGTTTTTTACCAAAACATTAGCACCATCTGAAGTTCTGTTTGTTGTTTAAACCTGTACATCATTTCATCTTCATCTTAATTAACTGTAACAACAGCAGAGACAGTATGAAGTATGTTGCTATACAATACGTCCATCAGATAGACAGACAGAAGGATGTTGTGAGCAATGCCATCACCTTGTTAAAGAGAGTTTTTCCTATCTATTGTCTCCTAGAGTTGCTTAAGTGGGACTGTTGGTTTTCTGTATATTTCTATAGATAGTTATTTTCTATAAGGCCTTAAACCATGAACACTGTAAAGTCTCTTGAGATGACTTTTGTTGTGATTTGGCGATAAATAAATAAACTGAGTTCTACAAGAGATGTTTTTGATGATCTGCAGACCTCCCAGTTAAATTGAAACTTTTAAACTTTACTCTCAAAACTACGAAAAAACATAAAATGTGCCACTTTGTGACTCTGAGACTTTTCTAATACATGACACTACTAATGAGTTCTATGAAAAGGCTGAATAGTCTTTGCTCACATCTGTTCAGCTTTACCTGTGTCTATATTCAAGAGCCCAGATCACCGAGTACACTCTCAGTGGAGTGTTACTGCAACAGTAACAAATTGACAAGTGTCTTAGGCTCTGCAATTAGACAAATCAGTCTGCAATTACCAGATTCACTGGAGTTAGTTATTTAGTTAAAAAACAAAAGGTGAACACTAAGTGACGAATATAGATCTTTGTGTAGTTATAACTCACGCTTGTTATTGTAGTTCAAGGAAATTATGAATGAGGTTGTGAATATGGATCAACATGGATTTTTCCAATCTGCTCACACTTTCAGTACTGCAAATACCAGTTTGCAACCAGTTGCAGTGTACACAGAGTACCTCTAGATGGCAGTGTGATACTATATAATAAACAATAACGTTACTTTTGTATGTATGTAATATATTCTATCAGTTATGTTAAGATCATTCTATTTCTTTTTCTGATTGAAGGGACTGGGTGTGAACTGTCAACTATTCAGCACTGACCTGCTATTTTTCCTCTTATTGTCACCTTTTCCCTCCTCTTCCTCCTCCCAGTCAGACTTGTTTAGGAAATCAAAGCTACCCAGTGCTGTTTCCACTGTGAGGCTAACCACACTGGGTGAACGGCTGTGCCTCCCACCCTACACACACACACACAGATCCATGGTCATGACACAGACTAACAGTCAGATACTGTACAGTATGTCATTATATGTGTGTACACATGGTGGGTATGAATAGAATGCATACACTGTCAAACAAAGATTCAGACTACACAATGTAAAACAGTCCTAGAAAGAAATTTTGTTCATCTAAACAAAGTTTTTCAAGACTCATCTGAGCCTCCTCCTCCATTTCAGTTGACTGCATGTTTCCCCTTATAAACAGTACCTTTGCATAGTCACCGAAATTAGCACCGCTGACTAACAATGGGCCGTGTGATTAAAGATATGCAAATTGTCCACTGATCAATGGACATCCATACCCTTCACAGAGAGTTGGGGAATGGCTGCAATCACAGCATTGTAAGATGGTGAAAGATGTACCCTTAGGCCCCCTCCTTGGAGGCCAGAAGGGTTGCTTTGAATTATACATCAGGGAAACCAAACGACCACTAGCTACGCGTATGCCACAACACAGAAGAACTTCCTCGTCAGGAGTATTTCATGTTTGCAGTCTATTTACATCTACAGGATAGTGGTCACTCCTTCAGAGATAAAGAAGTGCACATCCTGGACAGAGAGGAGGGCTGGTTTGAGAGAGGAGTCGAGGAGGCCATTTACGGGAAAAAGGCACAACCATCTTTGAACCGAGAAGGGGGCCTAAGGGTACCCTTAGGTCTGTCTTCATCTTACAATGCTGTGACTGCAGCCCTTACCCAACTCTCTGTGAATAGTACACGTCCATTGATCAGTGGACAATTTGCATATCATTGATCACACAGCCCATTGTTAGTCAATGGTGCTAGTTTTGGTGATTATGCAAAGGTACTGTTTATAAGGTTGGGAAAAACTGCTTGTCTTGAAAACTATCCCCCACTGAAAAACTTTGTCCAGATGAACAGAATCAACTTTCTAGGATTACCTAGATTATTGAGCATGCATCAAGACTTTAAGAATGTCAAACACTGTAAACACAGTATGACTCTATACATGTGAAGATTAGTGTGTTTTTAAGGCAGAATACAAATTTTCATGATGGTGGATGCCCAATTATAGAAGAATCTATATATACATACTATATAAAAGTGAACTCTGAGATCACATTTAAGAGCTAGAGACTAGGATTTTTATCTGATGAGGATTTTTCCTCACCAGTCTCACCTTCAGTGTAACCTGCAGCAACTTTAGTTCTTCTTCCAGTAGCTGTAACTCAGGAAACTGTCCTCTGTAATCATCCAGAGAGGAAATTACTGCTCCTAAAGCATCTTCCAGTGCATTGTCCACTGGACAATCTCCCTCTTTAGACAAACAATCTGCCACTGCAAGTGGCATGTCCTCCACCACTGGCACCCGGCGTGCCACGTACGTCACATCCCCACTCTCTGGGAGTGCGTTGCACTCTAGGTGAGGATGTGTGTTCTTTTGTGAGGGAGTGATATGGTTAATTCCTTCAGTCCTGGGAACAGAATATGTTAGATCAGAGCTGAATGTGTCCTGTTGCTTTGTGATTGGGTGTTGACCTGTGACATGATCAACTGTGTTTTCTCCGACGACTCTCCTTGGTGACACATCAGTGGCCGTGTCAGCACAGCTGGATGGCTCAGGACTTCTGTCAGGCATCTCCATTTCAATGTCATTGATGGAGATCCCGGAGGCCAAAGACATAACTTCCCCTGATTCAAAGACTGACCTGTCCATCAATACAATGCCATCAGCGCTGTTTTCACTAATGTGGCTCAGAGAGCGCGAGTAGCTGCATGGGGTGTGACTATTGGGGACCTCCCCATCCACTGTTACGCTGGGAGACTGTTTTCCTGCATCATCTTCCTCACTGTCTGGTTTTGTCATCACAGTGACTGTCCCTTTTTCATCTTCCCTGTAAATCAGTTCATATTTCAGCAATTCTATTTATTGAAAGAGCACATTATATACCGCATCCAAACATATTCCTCTGCTCATGGGTTAGTATACAAGCAATAATTCAGTAATTATGATCGTAAAGTTCAACACTACCTGTTGCTCTGTGCTTGAGGTTTTGGTATGTTGACCTCACTGATAGTGCTGACTTTGTGGATAGAGTTTGGAGTTAAGCAAGAAGAGTCTCTTAGGCAAAATGAGATGTCAGGCTGTGGGGAGCAAGTTCCTGTTATAGCTGGTTGAATCTCTGGTGTCACCACAACTGCCTAGACAGTAAAAGATACATGGACACACTGGATCATAGAGAAAGAAGACCCCTACATACAAGCAACAGCAAAAGAACATCACTAAGTTTGACAACAAATAATGGTACATGGATCTCTAGAGTAAAGATCAATATAAGGAATCTTGTACTGTAGCTTTAATTTATACATTTGCACCACCACCTAAAAAATGACAAATACAGTATATTTACTGTATTTTTTCCTGATTGGAAAAAAGAGAAGGTCAGCCAAAAGTCTTGAGAAATAGACATTTTGGTTATTCTATTAAATTTAATGGTTTATCAGAGGGCAGACACTTGGAAGAGGTAAAACATGAAAGTGAGTGGCCAAATCAATTATTTGGTTCATGTATTCATATTCATAAAGAAATAATGTACTGTTGAACTGAGGAACACAATAATACATGGCATACCACAGAAAGCAACCATGGAGGATTACAGAAGAATTCTTTCCCTGATGTAGGAAACCAATCACATAGATTTCAGGTATGCGTTGACTGCAAAGGATCAGGAACCAAGCTTACAAACTTTGCTTGAAAACTAAGTGTTAAGTTTTAGATGATGGTTAAGATTTATTAATTTAATTGCTATACTGAAACCCTTAAATTAAATCCAACGGTCTCCAGAAGTATTTTTTACCAAAACCATCTGTAGAAGGAAGTAAGCACCATAGAGCAAGCAAAGGTCACCTGACTGTGAAGCATGACTTACAGAAGTAGCTGTAACATGATGGAAGGCAGTTGCAGATGAAAATATATGCACAAATGTAAATAAGAAAAAACATGTAGTTTACAGACCAATCCTTAATAAGATGATAAACAGATGAACAGAACTAGATAGAACAAAAACGGCACAGAAGATGATGTTAAAATATATTGTATTTTGTGTCTTACCTTATGAGGCATAGAGTTGTGTAGCCCTCCTACAGGCAGCTGAGGACTAGAGGAGTCATCTGAAGATTCAGATGAATTAGACCACGCGGTTTCATTCTCAAACTCTTCATGACGACGGAGCATGTTCTAAAAGAGAGGAGAACATGTTTAAAAGGTTTGTGAAGGGCAAAGGAGTTAGCTATATGCTACTACTCATTTGTGGTCACTTACAAATGTCCTTGCTTTTGAAAGATATTTTTCGGTTCATTCAGTAAGGATTTAGAGTAAATCATAGTACAGAAACAGCGTTGGCAGAAGTCACTAACGATCTTCTCTTAGCCTCAGACAATGGACATGTTTATACTCATCTTGTTAGACCTTAGTGCTGCATTTGACACTATTAATCACAACATTTTATTACACAGACTGAAACATGTCTTTGGATTTAAAGAACATCACTAAGGTTGGTCTAAATCCTATCTGTCAGATAGATTCTAATTTGTTCATGTTAATGATAAGTCCTCCACGCACACAAAAGCTACTTATGGGGTCCCACGGGGTTCTGTGCTTGAACCAATTCTCTTTAATTTATACATGTCTCCGCTAGGAAATATTATGTCACCCAGCTATATTTATGTATGAAACCTAATGAAACAAATCAATTAGTAAAACTTCAAGCATGTTTAAAAGACCTAAAGGCCTGGATGTCCTGTAACTTTCTACTCCTTAATTCAGACAAGACTGAAGTTATTCTATTTGGTACCCAAGGCCTGAGAGACAAGCTATCCGATCAGATTGCCACCTTAAGTGACATTGCATTGGCCTCGAACACTACTGGGAGGAATCTTGGCGTTTTGATCAAGATACCTCGTGTACCCATTACATTAAAGGAATCTCTAGAACTGCCTTCTTCCACCTTGGGAATATTTCTAAAATTAGGAGCATCCTGTCCCAAAATGTCACTAAAAAATTTGTCCATGCATTTGTCACTTCTAGACTTGACTACTGCAATTCACTGTTAACAGGATGCACCAATAATCCATTAAAAAGCCTCCAGTTAAAGGGAGATTATCCTCTCCACTGTCACCTAATGCTTGCTCAAGTGGGACTGTTGGGTTTTCTATATAGTTCTGCATATATACACTTATATTTTGCAAGGTCCTAAACCTTGCTATGTAAAGTGCCTTAAGATGACCTTTCTTATGATTTAGTGCTATACAAATAAAGATGAACTGAATTTAATTGAATTAAAATACCATCAAATTGATGAAATTCTGGGGTGACAGTGGCCCTGTAGCTAGGGCAGTGTGCAATTTCTATCAGATGTCTATATAGGATATATTATCAACAAACATCCTTCAATAGCACATCGTGTTGTTAATGCAAATTTATCAATTTAAAAGGCAAGCTGATCATTAGACAACTATTTTGCAATTATGTTAGCACAAATGAAAATTGTGCTGATTAAAGAAGCAATGAAACTTGTCTTTGTAAGACTAGTTACTAGTTAGTAAGTGAAGCATCAACAATTGGGTGGGTTTGAAATACGAATTTACTTCTGAAACTTATCAGTGTATTCTTGTTCTGAGAAAGTAAGGCTATTCCATGCAAGAAACTGTGTAGTACTCCTTTAGTAGAGCAGCACAAACTGTGGTAAAGTGACATATTTGTATAGAGGAAAGGAAGGCTATCACTCTAAAATTATCAATGCTGTCCATATTTGATTAGAGCTATTTTCATTCTTCAACATTACAATGATCCAAAGCACAGTCCCAAATTATGACAGAATTATTCAGGGTAGAAGCAGGTGGTATTCAGCTGATATTTTGTCTAAAATGGAGTGTCCAGCAGAATTACTCAATCTTAACCCTATGAGTTGTGTGAACAACTCAGCCATATGGTATTTGCATTAAGAAGTGCCCACCAGATCCAACTGGTGGAATGCTTCATGTTTTCATATAAAACAACTGAATTTCTAAGTGACTTCAAACATTTGAAAAGTAGTGTACAGTATATTGTAGCTGAAGCAGCAATTGGACCCATTATCTGTGACTGAGGTATACAGTAGTTAATTTATTACCAAACATTTTTGGTTATAATAATGTTCCTTGAGGTTATTTTTAGAATTTATCTGTTTGTGCTTCCTGACAGACTATCAGATTTTTTATTGATGTTACAGAGTTCCCTCATACAACTGTGCAACTGTGACTTGTTAGTTCCTGCTTTCAAATGTTAGCCAACAATCACATAAATCAGCTTGTGGCTCTACAAAGCTATGAAAGTGACACTATGCTTCTAGGTTCTACACCATCATTACTGTCACTATTCAATATACCCGTGGACTGTTTTAGGTTTAGAGGGGTTTCTACTCCATTGTGACTTACTGCGTTGACCTGTCTTGTTGGTGAGTTGTCACTACAGGAACAGCTCTGGCTAAGTGTGTCTTTGAAGATGTCCAGCAGCAGCCAGTGCTGCCGCCTGGTCAGACTTTGAGGCAGAGACTATACATCAGAGCGAAAGCATGTGGAACAAAGGGCAATAGGGCAGTTATGGTCAAGGTTTCTTGGCTAAACTGAAATACCCAACATTAGTTCTTAGTCATGAATATTCAACTCTGTCCTGCTGTCTGGGAGACAATAGCGGTCAGAAATCAACAGAAGATCTCTTAAAAAGTCGGAAAAAGCTAAATGCATTGCATTACAGTGTATGTTCAAAAGAAACTGAGCCATTCCATTATCAGTAAAAAAATACCATCAATCTTTCAAAAAGCATAAGTGAAACATGGTAACAGATGGAAAAGAAAGGCTAGAGTATAGAAGTACTTACATAAAAGGCTTGTTCACGTAAAGACGGAGTGTCGGGGGGGCTCTGATTAAAGATTGTTGAGAACCTCTTACTGACAGTTGGAGCTTTGTTAACAGTGCTTGCCACTGACCCCTGGTCATCTTTATCAAATGGACTAATGGTGGTGGAAGGGTGGGGGGACAAAAGGAAGATGACCAAAATAAATATTAAATAAAGTATCTCATGTTGTTTAAATAGCACTTTAATATGTATTATTTTATTTTCAGTATCTTATGTAGTGATTGACAAAACTTACTTCCATGTGACTTCAAGGCTCAGCTTAATAGTCCCAAGGTCATTAATATCCACAGCAACTGTCTGGGGTAGTGCAGCAAACAGGTCTTTAGTCTCGCAGGAAACACTTCCTACAACCACGTGATTGGCTAAGCTCTTCAGCTCTGTCACCTAGGAGATCACAGAATATTGCTTGATCCTAATGCTATTGCCTTCTGTCTTTAACAGGTCAACACCTACAAGGAGTAATATTAGGAGTAATAATATTAAAACATTGCACATGAAGATGATATGAAGTGTGCAGAGCAAGTCATTCATTGCATTTTATCACAGGAACTTTTCAACAGAAAGCTTTTACTGACCAATCAGAAACTAGCAAAAAAAATGTTCAAAGTTAAAACAAATGAAGGAAAAGACTGACCTTTACAGAAAGGAATTCACTGATGAGTGGCAGAAACACCATGTCTTCACTGTCCCACACCTGCTTAGCATTGATCTCTATTCTGCCTCGGAGCTTCCACCGCTGCCGACCGTACTTCATAAAGATCTGTTCACACACACCCACAACACAAGCATTCAACAGTACTTTTACTTACATAATGTAGTTATGAAATCTAAATGTCAGGAAAAGAATTTTACAATTAGAACACAAACAGTAAAAAACTGTTTAGATTACAATTATTTAGGCCTACTAATGACTTTGACCAGAAGTTTCAATGTTTCTGTCAATTAACTGACATAATTTATCAATTATGGAAGTAGGTCTGCTCTAATTCTAATCTTACAAAAATGTAAATCTGACTAACCTCATACTGGTCACCAGCACACAGTCTAGCAAATCCAGCCAGACCTGGTAGAGACATAAAAACATCACCAGTATGTGATTTTTAATGTTATGTGGCAAAAAGAATCAAAAAAGGAAAGAAAATAGAGGATAAGAAAAATAGAGTGATGTTTTATTGTTACCTTTCATTTTAATGTGAAACTCCCCCAGCTGGTTCTCCAACTCACTCTCCAACACGCACATGTTCTACAGTGATTATTAGAGTGGGAGATGTTCATTTACTAATTTCTGCCTAATGGCTTTGAACTATTTGCTGCCATGTATAAATCATGCACATTACACATTAGTGCTATGATTTTGTATTACTCTTTAATGTATTCCCCTACTAATTACTTATAATGTGGCCATATTCATCTATCCCACCACCTGCTATTCATGTTGTCCTACCTCTGTGTACTCTTTATATCCTTTATTGGCTTCTGCTAAACTCTCCCTGGCCTCCCTGCTGCCTGGGGATGTAGTGTATGCCTTCACCATCTTGTTGGCTCCATCCCTGAGTCTTCTCTGCAGGCAATAGGCTTCATACAGCTCCTCAATCTGGGAAAGCAAGCGCATAGCAAGCATAGAGTTAAAAATAAAAGTCAGTTTTCAAAGTCAGATTCAAAGCAGGAGGAGTGTTTAAATTGGTATTATTTCAAAAAGGTATATTGTCATTTCTCATTGTATTTACAGAACATAAACTGAATAAAAAACTGAAAAAATTACAGAAACAAAATGTTGTTTCTCACCAGCTTCCAATAATAATAATAATAATAATCAGTAATTAAAAAAAGTCTTGTTTAATCTCCTGTGTCTTTAAGGCCCTTATTGCCACCCACCCACAATGTTCTGATTGAATAGCTTGCAGAAATCTTGCTGTGGAAAGAACTATGCCCAGATGGAAAGAGCACCGTCCTTCAAGAACAACCTAGCCAAAAATCTACTTGTGTTTTAAACAGAGCTCACTTTTTTAGTGGATATTTTTTATGTTGAGGTAATAAAAGATCTTGCTTAAATATCAGTGTTGTTTGCCTTCATTCCTCTAGTTTTCATCACATAAAACATATTTATTCTTAAGTGCCACATACGGTGTGAGTGTTTAAAAGAATTTGAGGCATTCAGCAACTGAGTTTACTTAAACTATGAACAAACGTATGAACGGAATTCGTCTTGAAGACTTCTAGCTCTGCAGTGTGAAATCCTTCTTTTTACTTGTTGGACATTTTTGTGAATGAAACCTTCCCCAAACAATGCAGAACAGGACCGTTTAATGGTGTTTTAGACAAATGATTGTAATGATCAAATGTTATGGATGCACAGCTACTTGTGAATGCTACTCATTCTCTGTTTCAGTCGGTAAAAAAAAAGAAATTTAGGGCATAAGGCCTGTTACTTGGCAGGGATCATGGTGGTCTTACCTTGCTGAGGTGAAACTCCAGTCGTCTTATGTACCTCTCAGTCACCTTCACTTGCTGTCAGAGGGAAGCACAGACTCACATGTATTCCTAGTTTAAAGTTGGGAGCCAGTCAAACTCTTTATCTTAGGCCTGTAGCATTAATCTAACTGGTTATATGATGATTTGAGAAATTACTTGGAAGGCACATATTAATAGAGAACCCCTTATGGACCCCTTGCAATTTGCCTATAGAACCGGTAGGGGGTGCAAGATTGATTGTAAAATGGTGTTCAGAATCTTTCCTTTACTCTTTCTTGAATGTAACAAAAACTAAGGATATGTGTATTGATTTACGGTGTAATTAGAGAAAAGCATCTTAAACTCAGTATCTCTGTGTCAGCATCAATGTAGGATTAGCTTCCCCGACTGCCCCCACAGAGTCTGATATCATCATTGATGACCAATTAAGCTTTACCAACCACATCTATTCCATCTCTCTGGCATGTAGATGTTTTTTCTTCAATATCAGGAGGATCAGGTGCCACCTATCTGAATATGCTTATTTCAGTTTATGGATGGTAGTAAAGTTACAGTAAAGACTTCCTACAGATGTTTAAAATTAAATCCTTGCATCAGCCCTTTGAGCTCCTGGTAGTAAGAAGAGTGGTGACAATAACATGACTAGAGATGGTGTTAATATTTTAGGAATGCATATTCTACAGTATCTATCAAGGCTATAGATAAACCTGGGGGAAAAACAGAACAAAATTGCAGACACATTTACTAATAAACTAAATTTTTAAAATTTCACAGTAGCTCACCTTGTCCAGTTCATACAGGTAGCCCTGAAGAGACAGAAACCATCATCATCATCGTCATCAGTATCCCAAACATGTAGCAGCTTCATGTTAAATTAACACTTTTGTTACTACACATATCAAAATGCCTGGAGTAGGAATGGGCATCGAAAACCAGTTCTTGTTAACCGATAACCGGCTTTCAGTGGTTTTCCACTATTTTAATTCCTTGGTATTGTTTGCCATTTTTGCAAACGATTCCCCTATCGATTCCCGTCGCCTCGAATGACGTCATC
>JAUYWH010000024.1:283854-302400 GCA_034779795.1 Ctenopoma multispine
TTAAACATTTTTAAAGCGCTTTTATGCGATTTTCCAGCAGGATTTTTTTTAATGGTGCATTTTTCGGCAGGCTGCCTCATAAGGTAATAGTATCGGATTGGTATCAGCGATACTGACCCTGTAATTACTTGGTATTGGATCAATACCAAAATTTGCGGTATGGCACACCACTACCGTGTGGGACTTTTTTTTTCCTACCACCTCGTCTGAAAAAAAAATTTCTACCACCTTGTCTGAGTTAGGGTTAGATGTTTCCCTGGGGGAAAGTCCTAGTCCTGGTCCGAGAGTTGGCTTGGTCAAGGCAACAACAATCTGGCAACAAGTCAGAGGTGGGGGAGGTGCTTAAATAGGTAGAAGTGAGCACAGGTGAATTCAATCAGAACTGATTAATGATAAAAGGAAAATGTTAAGAGTGGGGAGAGACAGTAAGTGTGACAAAATAAAAGCCAGGGGCAGGAAATGAGGGGGAAACTCTGACAGTTCACACTTTACAATAAGGGTCACAAACAGCCTTAACAAAAGTAAATAAGACTTAATTAAGGCCTACAATGCACTACTGGGTATTTAAAAACAGTTACTTAAGGGTTTTTGTGATGAAATTATAAGTTGAATTTCTACACAAAGTTGAGCGAACACGTGAACCTTGACACCAACTAATCTCAACCTACCAAAAGGAAGTCATGCCTTTGAGGATGAACAAGTAAGTGGGCAATCATGAAACTTAAGTAATCATTCATAACCCTTATCAACTCTTTATTAATGTCATTCAATATCTGGATTAGCCTATAAACCCTAAATAAATTTTAACAATAGAGATCATTTTAAAATACTGCTTAATGTTATTTAGTGTAATAAACACCTATTAGTTAATGCTTATTACTACACTAACTAGGGCTAATAGGGGTTGTTAAAGATCTTAATTCATTTATAGCCTAATACAGTTAACAAAAACACCATTAGTAAATTATTGGTAGATGTATTAGTTAACTTTACTTACCTGTTAGTCAGTTAATACTTATTACTACATTAGGTAAGGTTAATAAAGGGTTATTATGAATGTTGACTAATGTATGAATTAATGCCTTAGTTAACAGGGACACCACCACTCATGTGTTTCTTTTAATGACAGCAGTCAAATTAACAACTGTGTTTAAAAAACGCTTTTCAGGAGATTGACGAGCAGGTTCAGATTTGCAATGTGTGTTCGCTATGCACAAGTTTGATAACACATTCTAGATGTGCCACAACTGGCTTGATATTTACTCTGAATCTCTCTTTTACCTCAACCACAGAAACTGATGCAATAAACATCAACTTGTGTCAAATTTCTTAATAGCAGTGGAGAACACAGTTTAGTGAAAACTGACTCCTGGCACACACAGGACGGGAACAACATTGTTCAAAAGAGAAATCAAAAGCTCAGCATTTATGGTTTATTACATCAGTGTTTTGTGTGGAATATGACACTCACCAAAATGCACACATTCTGAAGCTATATGTGACTTATAAGGCAAAAAGTTGTAAATAAACAGTGTGGTAGCATAAGCATTTTCTGACATTTGTGTATACATTAACCATTGCTCTGGATCCTACATGTAGCAATTTTTTTTTTATTTCACAAACAAAGCTCTAACTGGGTCTGATGGGAGGCTTTTACTGTGAATTGTTGATTTGTTTTGTGTTTTTAGGTTCAGAGACAGACCCTGGCTTGTACAGCACTGTACTGTAAAACTTAATGAAAGAAATTATTTGAATAATGTTTTATTCTGGTAAAATAGAATAGAGTTGGTAATGAGCTAAAAGACTATTCCTTCTTCAATGCACCACATGACTTGTTCTGTGTGTGTGTGTGTGTGTGTGTGTGTGTGTGTGTGTGTGTGTGTGTGTGTGTGTGTGTGTGTGTGTGTGTGTGTGTGCATGTGTTTGTGTGGACCCCTGTGAAGTGGGGACTTTCTGGTTAATCTCCAGCTGGCCCATAAGCAGCTTAACTGTCACTGGAGTGCATGCTAATTACTAGTTTCTAGCCTGTCTCATATGGTTCAGAGTCAAACATAATTCTACTGAAATTGACATCTACAATAATTCTCATGCATTGAAGTCTAGTCTGTCGAGGTTGTCGAATGTGTCAGTTTGACTTTTCACCTAATATTAAACATCTTTATACATATACATATAATAATACATGAACCTCTGCTGAGTGTTGAGTGTGTGCACCAAGTCTGTGACTTCCTGCCTTTGGGCCATGGAGCAGGCTGTGTGTTCAGGGAATCTGTGTCATTAGGTTAACTCCCAAAACCCTTGAAGGTTAAGCTGATGCATGAGCTGGAAAAGAAACACAGAGCAGATGCTCTGATCCTCAAACCAAGACTGACGTAACTACAGACAATGAGTTCCAAAATACTAACACAGCCACAGCCATGGCAGCAGCTCTGTGAGACTGTACTTACTGTAAAGGTACTGATCGTACTGATGGTACTGAATGAGTGAATCCCCACATAACACAGGTGAACAACTAGGAGCTTGATAAAAAGTTTCTGGAACATTTACAGTAGGACTAGATAATCGAATCCTAATGACTTAACATGTTGCTCAAGTCATCACAGTGTACTTAATGTTTATGACCATGTAAGGACCACAGGCACATAGGTAGAGCACACAGGGCTCCTCAGTAACTTTACCTCACCAGATAAATTATACATTACAGTGTGTACTGTACCCTTCACCTCATAGGCATTCAGAGGTGAAAAGCAACCATTTGATCAGTGTAAAACAATTTTCATAATCCATAATACACACACACACACACACAACAAGGTTGCCATACAGTTGGACAAAGTACTTGATCCACTTATGTACTTGTTGCAAACATACCATATACTCGCTATCTTTCTCTGTCTATCTGTTGTAATGGATTTGCTCTTACAGGCCAAATGCCTAGTAGGTAATCGTCTTATAATCTCTCTTACCTGAACCATCTGCATGTACAGATAACACAAGGTGGGTGATGTGTCACAGTAATGTAAAAAAAGTAAAAAAAGAAAACATCCTAAACTACTACTGGGAAATTGGAATGACGAAACTCTGGGGTTACACACAGAATTCTCTAATAAAACTATGAATAAGCTTCATAGAAGAATGAGCACAGCTTGTGATGTAAAGTTACAGATAATGCAAACTCAGTATTTCCAGTACCTGCTTTTCAAAGCAAAAGCCTTGCAGGAGCGAGACTACATTATTTTCAACAGTTCCAGCAGCAGCCTAGAACCAGTGCTGAAAATAACAGACCCACCAGTGACCAAACTTTCCTGTATATTTGCATGTGGAAGAAAGAACAAACAGGAGGTCAGCAAAGGGCTAATTAGCTGTTCTAGTAAATGCAATATATGATTACTGCAGCAGCTCTGTTATTAGTGAGAGGCAAGACATGAGTCACTCTGTCCAGAGTTCCACTGCAAGGACACATACACCCAATGTGTTTGTTTGACTGAGTCAGAGGTCATGCCAGGTAGGACTCTGAGGTTTGATAATGACAGTGATCCACCTTTGTTACGTTTCCACCCATGTGTACTCAAAGAGTAATGACTATTCCAATGACAAATACTGAATCACCCCTATTAAAATATCCCCAACACTGACAACATATGAAAAATCTATAAATAATGGTAAGATTTAAGAGAGTAAGAGTACAGTAGCTCTGCCTCTCTCAGTCAGAGGACTGTATGTGCTGTACTCCAAGCAGAGGCTCATTGATTTGAAATTATATGTTTGTTAAAATGTCTGCAAAGGTCTTTATTTAACATTGTTCTCATTTCAGCTGCAGAAGTATGTGATGCTGAGTGTTTTATATCAGTATTGAAGCTTCACTAAACCTTGCAAGTCCAAGAAAGAGATGAAATGGTATGAAAAAGTAATAAAATGATTATAGTGACCACAATCATCATGGTTATCAGTATTATCACGGAATTGTTAAAACGTGAAAACATTACCCTTTGTATGTTATAACCTCTGAAATGCACTAGTTTTTCATTTTTTATTAATACTAGGTGTTGTGTAGCTTTGAAGCAACTACACGCAGGACACAGTAATAGAGAATATAACTATATGTGGAAATTAAACAGTACACATCACTATCCTCCTAAAATGTCAGATTCAGAACCTGATAATCAAATTAGTAAGTAATAATAGAACAGTTGTATCTAAGAAATAACCAATGGGTATATGGAAAAATACATAGGTAAGTATTTATAACAAAGTGAAAAACAAATATTAACACTAACATGCACTAATGGTTTTATAATTACCTTCACCAAACTGCAGCAGAGTCTCTCTAAAGTCCATAAACAACAATCATGAAGGTATCATATGCATAAGCTAACAGGCCAACAAGCAGTGGTTCTACTGATGTTAGTTTTCAGCAGTGTCATGCCTACAAGCTGACAGTGATAAGTCAACTGGGCAAAAAATAAATTCAGAGGTGAATCTAGAGTAGCCAAAAACAAAAATACTGTGTTTGCTGTGCAGAACAAAACGCACTACACCTCTCAGTAACATCAACCAACCAAGAGCAACAAGATGCAGTGTCTTCATAAATAGGAAGGATTTAAAAATCTGGTTGGAATATGTAGAATTATACAGATTCGAGCCACAGACCGTCTGGGTGTTTAGCAAGCTGATTATAACAAACTCCACATTATCCAAACCATATGAGCTCAGCTCATCTGAGTGAGCTAGGGGTGAAGAACAAAACACTCAACTTAATATCGGACTTCACCAGACTGAAGAAATGAAAGCTTTTAGAAGTAGAAGAGAGAAACCCCCCAAAACAAACAGCAAACATGTGAAGGAGGCTAAAACCAACTCCTTGTCAGTGTCAGTGAGTCACATGTTTTATTGACTTTAGTTTACTTTAAAACTATTTGTTCCAGTACTTTAGCTCACTCAAAATTTGGGTCATCTGCTACAAAAGGTGCTGTTGTATCAAATATTAATGTGTATGTATGATAATTGATAATTTACTTTCATTACTGATTTTATTGTTGAATATTTGTTGTTCCCTTATTTGTAAAAATATTTTTTAATAATAAAATAATACTAAAAATATATATTAGGAATGAGTGTAATATATTTGTATCTATTTGTTTCTGCTGTTCATCTAAAAGTTTGTAGTGCAGACTGTCTCCACCACAACACTCTCACAAAAGAGAATTTTAATCTACATGAGGTTTTCCTGGTAAAGAAAAAGTAAATAGACTTTAATGGTCCAAATTATCTTGTTTATATAAATATGTATATGTTTAAGGTTGAGTGTGTGTGTGTGTGTGTGTGTGTGTGTATTTGTGTGTGTATTTGTGTGTGTGTGTGTGTGTTAATTGTCCAGTTCTTCAAGGAAGTCCAATCCGGCCAGGGGAAGTCATTAACTTCAAAGCTCCAAGGTGTGAGTGTCTAGGAGAGAGTGGGAGTTGTGGCTGTCCTAATACATAACGCTTGCTGGATACTGGGTCTCAGAGCTGGTGGTGGCCTGGTAGCTCAATGGGTTAAGCATCAGACTGGGATGCAGAAAGTCGCAGGTTCAAATCCCAGCCTGACTCCTAGCCCATCCCCAACCAGGTGTGTCTCTGAGCCAGACACTCATCACTAGCCATGTAAGTCGCTTTGGATAAAAGCGTCTGCCAAGCAAAGTAAAGTAAAGTAAGTAAATCTGGTTTACTGTCTCCCAACACACAGATGTACACACATTGACAGTTCAGACTGCCACTCTCATTTATCTCAGTGGGGAAGTGCATTTAACACAGCTTGAACCTGCACACAGAGAGCACTGGGGAACAACGCAGTAAAATTTGGATCTGGTTCACTGCTCTGACCAATCACATATATGCAGGTGCATTTCTATGTGACTTGAAGGCAACATTTTTACTGTTTTCTGTATTTATCGCCAAAAGATTGTCACAGATAAAACAGATGCTTTCATGATAACTTTCAAATTTTACAATCCTGTCTGTGGGAATTACAAACCACTGTGCTGTGTTCTAGTGTCTAATAAGCATTGTAAACAGACGCTTTGTCCCTTCAACTGGACTTCTTTGATCATACTTCAATCATTGAAACACTTGGACAGTTGGATGTACTCCTGACGAATGAGCAATCAGCCAGAATTTGTTATTTAGATGATAGTGGTGGGTGGAAAATAGGTTCAAAATATGTTATGTTAAATAAATATGTTATATGAATATAATTACTGATAGCTTTTTAAACATACCTGTAACACTTATTCACAAAAGTTCTAGACGTCTCAAAATCACACTCCAGCAGCTGTTTTTAAAGCTATTTACATCTACTTTATCTACTTTACATCTACCCATTATTTATGGGTGGGTAGTAGTGCGGTTCCCACATTCACCCTTTGTCTCATGGCTTCGTCAGTGCAGCGCTGGGCATTGGTGGCTTTATCATATCACATTTGATTTGTGACATCACACTAAAAACTCCTCCCTCTAAAAGTGTGAGTTTCAAAACTTTGAATAGCAGACAGAAAGACAGTCAAGTTACTATTTAGAAACTTCTATTCTTATAACAGCACAGAAGGGCCCCCACCATCACAATAGTGAGTGGCTACCTGAACTGAGCCCCACACAACCCGTCAATACTCAAGGGTTCAGATCAGGTTTGGGAAGAAAGATAGAAATCATGTTTGGGTAAAGTTCGGTCACACAGGTCAAACTACAGGATAAATACGACCACATCAAGACGGTGGGAGTATGCTTTGTTTGCACAGTGGAAGCTGATGTTTTGACCCATAGCTCTTCCTCAGAGTAAGCAAGACACACAAGGCATAAACTCTCACATCAAATTCAACCACTACATCCTCAAGCTTGGGTGAGGTTTGGAAATAAGCTTCCTGTACCATAGAACCATCCACAACACCACCTGTGAGAGTCTGAATAGCAACTTTGGGAGATCACAAAGCAAGAAAAACCGCTGACTGGGCTACTGCTCATCCTTTGACTGCATCAGTAGTTGAACCAAGCAGAATAAAAGATAACCAATAGGCCTACGCAATATGCAGTACATCATCGCAGTACAGTAATAAAACACCTGAATGTGTAACTTGCTCCAATCATGTCAAACTACCAGGATGATGCTGAAAAGAGGTTTTCATTTGCTTTACAAATTAATCTAACTAAGAATCAGAAGAGTTAGTACAGTGTCTGTCTGCCCTCAGCTCAGTATCTATTTCATAGCTCAGACCCGATCATTAGCTGAATTAGGTCTTCAAACAGTTAGAGCCCTGCAATAGCACAATGGGCTTATTGTTTATCTGGCTCTGAGAGCAACACACATACAGAGTGTGTTTGCGGTTTCATGGTAGCATTCCCACAGTTATAGTGAACAAGTCTGATACTGTCGCCTATTAGAGCAACATTTATATTTGGTGACCTTCCCCCTGGAACACACTCAAAAAGAACAGTGTCCCTGTTACTGCAGTCACAATATAGTATGTGCTGCATTTCATGTCATGCTGACATGTCAAGAATGCCGTCACTCCATCTGGAGACTTATCAGATGTTGCAAGAAACAGGTGGAATGATGATTGAAGTAAAGCTGCAATATGTTGTCATCAATTAATTAATGAATCACTTATTTAGAGAATTTAAAATGTCAGTGTTTATGCATAAACGTTCTTATTTTATCTGGCCAACATCAGCAGTGCTGATCTGGTTCATCTTAGTGAAATAATGATACAGTGAGTACAATTACAGTATTCATCAGCCCCCTGTACAGCATGTAATGCACACATTACATGCTTACATTCTTAACACAGAACACTTGCTTAAAGTGAAGCAAATCCATGGTCTGAGGGGAAACCTACACTAACTAGTCTTACAAGCTCTGACTTCAAGTCACATTCTAGATTTTCCAGACGCCACAGAACATAGAAAGAAGTACAGTAACAGCACTGTTGTTTATTTGATGGACAGTAGTTCAAAGCCTGAAGTCTCTCTATTCTTCTGAGAACATAGAATTAAACTAGATCTAAGAATCATCCACTGTAAGTAGCCCAGTCTGTTAAAGACATGGATGAAGTAGACAAATGTCAAGTTTGTAAGTGAAGTCTCATTAAGCCTTGCCCTGATCACACTGACATGTAAAAATGCAGTCCATCTACCATCACACAGTTTAATGCGGATAAATTAAGACATAATGCATAACATAGAATCAAAAGGACACTGCACAATAACAGAAATGCTCAACAGGCTGACGCATGCACTACTAGGAGACAGAAAAGAAACGAAAGAAACCCCCTGCAGAACCGGGCTCAGGGTGGGGGTCATCTGCCTCGACTGGTTGGGGTGAGAAGAAAGAAGAACAGAGCAAAAGAACAATAACAAAAGGGAACACACTCACTCATTGGCGCACACTGGTTTATTGGTGAACCAGTGTAACTTACAGTCTCACACACACACACATACAAAAAGAGACACACACGTTTCTAGATTCAGTGCAGCAGCAGAGATTGAGCTCAGGTGTGACAGCGCTAACGTCAGCACGTTTCAATCCAACCAGCACCTTTTGAGGACGATGCGTGATTAACAATAACACCAAAAAACACTTTTAATGTGAATGTAGTTAGTTGTTGTGGGTGCTCCAGGAAGTCAGTCATTGTTATGTTACTTCATGGCTTTCTCATAAGACCGTTGTGGAATGTTTTTTTTGTGTATAGCTGAGTAAAGCTCAGCGCCTGCAGAATCAAATGATTTGTGAATGCGGTTTGGCACAGTGCTTACAGCACAGACCTGGGTTGGAGGTGGTGACAAGACAAGACTGCAGCAGACAGAGAAGGTGTCCTGAGCTGAAGCTGAGCCCCCACCAAAGATTTACAGAAGACAGCAAGATGAACACAATGACCCGTTAGATGTACGGAAAGCTTTTAAATGTCACAAAATCAGCGAACTTACATGTTTGCTGCGGTGTTCTGGCTCCTCTCCTCGTCCAGCTGACTCAACTTTGTTCTTTGTCCAATTAAAGAAAAAAAACAAGAAATGTTGTTGGGAGCACAGCTCTTGTCTCACTCCATCACTGAGGTTGTTCACAGTGCCCTCCGCAGAAAAACAGATCCACTATCACCACACAGTGAGCAGTATTCTTCTCTGAACCAGCAGTGGCGCGTTCGTTCAATCAGCGTCAAGTGCTTTTTTTATGTCACAACTTCCGGTCGGCACTTTCAAATCACAGAAAGATTATGTTTATGTTAGTCCTTAACTATTGGATATTACTATTGTTATCGTTACTATTATTATTGGCAAAGAAATAATTACTAGTGAATAGTCAGGGAACTTGTTTTTTGAAAGTTCAGAGCTGCTGCTAAGGTCCAAGGCGGTAGAACTGACCCTTTACAGACTGTTATCATGTAGCTTACCTTGAAACAATTAAAAAGTTACCAGCTGTGGACATATGGGCCCCTAGTGAATCCCCAGTCCCTCCCTCTTACTTTGAAGTGCACAAGTGTCCTGTTTAAAGTTCTGACAGGGTTTATAAATATATATTATTCTGATTTTGATATATATAGATATATATATCTATATATATATATATATATACACACACACACATATATATATATACATATATACATATGTATATTCTGGGGGGACTGGGGATTCACTAGGGGCCCATATCTCCACAGCTGGTTACTTTTTAATTGTTCAAAGGTAAGCTACACAGGGTCAGTTCTACCACCTTGGACCTTAGCAGCAGCTCTTAACTTTCAACAGGTAAAAAACAAGCTCCCTGACAAATGGTTTGTGATGATGTGATTTAGAAAAGCCAGATATCTGCTGATAATATGATATATTAAGAGCCTTTTAGCGTGTCTGAGCCTACTCTATTACCTATTTTAAGATCCCTTTCCTAAAAATGGTTCACTGTGTCAGAATTTAGTGGAACAAGCTCAATAATCTCAGCTGCATGTTCCTAACTTTATGTCTCACTTTTTGAAGCCAAATTACCACTTTATTAATGACAACTGAATGTTCTCTAGACTAATATTCCAGCACATAAATATATCAAGTTGCCCCTGTGGTTTCATATAGGATTCCTGTGACTGTGCTAAACAGGATTTTAAAAGAACAACCAAACAGATTGATTTTCAAATTAAAATGTTTTCCTGAGTTAACATTTGTATTACTTGACCTTCAGAGTGAATGTGAGCTAACACTGTAAAGAAGGGTACCTCAATTTAAGCTGTATTAGACCACCATCTACTGGATATTTAAATGTCCAGCAGATGCCCTGTCCATGCATGTCCTATTTTGTCCACATACAGAACTTACATAGGTGTAAATAAATACATTTATTTATAGATATAATAGTACTAGTTGAAAACATTAGGAAGTTGCAGTATTGTATATATCTGAAGATTGAGTCATAGCAACTGGACTTCTTTCTTTAAGGTAGAGGTTTCATTCTCCATCCACAGAACTTTTTCAATCTGAGGGAAGTTGGCTAGTGCCCACAAATTTATCCTCCAGGTTGGTTTCACCTCACACCTACCTTGAATAGGCTCGTTAAGTGAAACAAAGGCAGGGGGTGATTGTGGGTAGATGTAACAACCCCACCCCTGGCAGCTCCTCCTGCCCCCATTAGGTGGGTCGTAAAGGGTGGTCAACCTGGTAGACGTGTGAATTGGGCCTGATTTTCCTGGGGATGGATGAAAGGGCAGCATGGTAGGTTGAAGATAATTTGTGTCAGAGGCCTCCACCTCTGTTGAGTGAGGGGTTGTTTATTTGAACATGTAAAGCTTCCCTTAGAAAGAAAGAATTCCAGTTGCCATGACTCAATCTTCAGACATCTAGTGATAACATTAATACTGACAGTGAGTAGTATATGCGGTTTTTAAAGCTCTACCATTCAACGTGCGCAGTAATAGCAAACCTTCACCATATCTCAATCCAAGCATGAAATAAAAGTTAAAAAACTGCATAAACTACTTATTGTTAATTTCTCACTTCTCTCTCGGTTGAACACTGTACACACACTGTACTAACGTAAAACTACAATATCACGTTATAACGTAAAACTAGTCTTGCGTTATAACATAAAACTACAATATCATGTTTTAACGTAGAAGTACTTTACTTTATAACGAGAAAAGTATCACGTTAAAACGAGATACTGCGCTATAATTTTTTTTTCTTGGTGGCAGCAATACGCTGCCGTAGTATCTGTACTTTGCTTGAGTTTTTTTTTATTTCGTTAACTTTCACTTTTACATCACTACAATTGTATATTTTTACTTCGGTAAATTGTCAGCGCTTTCTCGTTTTCTCTGCCGCTCTTTGTTTATGTTACCGCAACAAAAGGAAGCTGGAAGCTTACTACCACGTAAAACAACGTGCAAACACATCACTCAACATTCACAACATAAACACATAGTGTTTAGGATTTATCTTTTAGTTTTTAATCAAACATTTATAATAGTACAGTAGATGAATGCAGACATAATTTAAATTCAAGCTCATTAATGTACAGTAGAACATATTTCTAGTGTACAATACAATTATTACATATGAGGACATTTTGCTACATTAATTCATTTATTGGGACAACATGAGCAGAAATGAGCAAGTGAACACTGGCTGTCTAACTTGCAGGGGGCAACAGAGGTGAGTATTCTGTTACTGCAGCTGGGCAATATTTTAGGGACTTCTACTTACAGATTAGTTATAACTAATCGAACTTTTGTTTGATGTGTTTAAGGTGGAAGGTATGTAAAAATACTCCAATTCGTAAACACATGACATGACAGACATTGCAGTGGCAGAGATTACCAGGTTAGCTGTACATTTATTATTGTCTTTAGTCACGTGTGCAGGCGCGATCCTAGCAGTAGCCTGTTACAGTCGGTCTCTCTCTCTCTTGTTATTTATTTTCTTTAATTTATTTAATTAAATTTTTCTTTTCAGTTTTATTAGTAAAATGTAGTAACTAGTTTAGGTAATTACGTTCTGACCTTTCAAATCATGTCGTTCGAGAGAGTTTTTATCCCCATTTAATTCTTGGAATGATACTTGTGCTCCTCCTATAAGACCGCTGCGCAGCAGATTTGTTTCCACCCGGGATCACTGTGAACAGCTGAGACCAAGGACTTTACTTTTTCCAGAATTTTAAAGAGCATATTTAGAGAGAGTAGTGCGATGTGTCTCACAGAAACATGGCTTCATGATGGAATTCCCAAATCCAGAGTGAACATTGACGGTTTCATCACTGTGCGGGCAGACAGGAGGAGGAAGGAGAGCGGTATGAGGAAAGGAGAGGGGCTCGCCGTGTACGTCAGCAACAGGGGTGCCATCCTAGTAACATTTGTGGAAACTGTTGGCTGTGGGACTGCATCCATATTATTTGCCCAGAGAGTTTTCTGACCCCGTATTGATCGCTGTTTACATGCCTTCATCTGCTAACGCAGCTGCTGCATGTGACGTCATACAGACGGTCATCTCCACCCTACAAACCAGACATGCTGACGCCATCTTTATTATCTCTGGGGACTTTAATCATGCCAATCTCAATAAAACAGTTCCCACATTTAACCAGTTTGTGAGCTGTTCCACTAAGAGGGAAAAGACAGTGGAACAAATGTATGCTAATGGTAAAGAAGCATACAGCTCCACTGCCCTCCCGCCCCTGGGCAAGATCCTCAGATTAAAATCAAACAGAAAGAAGTGGACAGAGGGGGAAAACTCTCTTTGAGCCTCATGGTAAAGATACTGACGGACTGACAGACTGCATCACAGATTACATTAACTTCTGTGTAGACACCCGTGTACCCACAAGAACAATTCACTGCTTCCCCAGCAAAAAGCCCTGGGTCACCAAGGATATGAAATCTATCCTGAACGAGAAGAAAAAGGCATTCAGGTCTGGTGACAGGGAGGCAGCGAAGAGGGTCCAGAAGGTTCTGTCTGTCAGGATCAGGGAGGGAGAGAAGGCCTACAGGAGAAAACTGAAACAGAGTATTCAGCCGCAGAACACCAGGGAAGTGTGGAGGGGCATTAGGACCACCACTGGCTATAAGGCCAGCAGCCAGTTAACTGAGGGGACTGTGGATCGGGTCAATGAACCTAATGATTTATTTAATAGATTCCAGATTGAGCCTCAGAACCACCTCCACCTCAGCTCCGCAAAAGGAATATCTGCCCTTCCCCCACACGACTCAGTCACCATGCAAAGGATCTTCTCAGCAGATCAAGGGAGGAGAGAGCTGAACAGACTTAACCCCATAAAGGCTGCAGGGCCAGATGTAGTTAGCCCCAGGGTGCTAAAAAGAGGTTCTGTTGGAGTATAAATATTTGGGTCTACACTTGGACAATAAACTTGACTTGTCTACACACACGACCACTCTCTACAAAAAGGCCCATAGCTGGCTGTATTTTTTGAAGAGGCTCAGGTTCTTTAACATCTGCAGTTAAGCCAGTGTACTCCTAGTGCCGGTCCCAAGCCAGGGTAAATGGGGAGGGTTGTACCAGGAATTGCAACCAACATAATTTTTTGCCATATCAAGTATGCGGATCATAACAAATGTGACTTTCATACTGCCTCCGGTATTGTTGACCAACAGGGTGCCGGCAGAAACTGTGCTACTGTTTGGAAGCAGCATGAGAGAAGGAAAGGCAGGAGTGTGGAGGTGAGAGTAGGGACTCTTAATGTAGGGACTATAACTGGTAAAGGGAGAGAGCTGGCAGACATAATGGAGAGGAGGAAAGTAGATATATTGTGTGTACATGAGACCAGGTGGAAGGGAAGCAATGCCAGGAGCATTGGAGGTGGATTCAACACCATGGTGTAGATAGGAAGAGAAATGGAGTAGGGGTAATCCTGAAGGAAGAGTATGTGAATAGTGTGGTGGAGGTGAAGAGAGTGTCAGAAAGGAGTTTAAACCTGGAGATCAAAGGGGCTATGTTGAATGTTGTCAGTGCGTATGCCCCACAGGTTGGATGTCACCTAGAAGAGAAAGAGGATTCTGGAGTAAGTTAGATGAAGTGGTAGAGAGTTTTCCTTGGAATGAGAGACTGGTGATAGGAGCAGATTTCAATGGACACGTAGGTGAAGGGAACAGAGGTGTTAGTTAGGTATGGTGCTAAGGATAGAAGTGCTGAAGGACAGATGTTGGTGGATTTCGCCAAAAGGATGGAAATGGCTGTGGTTAACTCATACTTCAAGAAGAGGGAGGAACATAGGGTGATGTATAAGAGTGGAGGTAGGTGCACACAGGCTGATTACATATTATGCAAAGGTGCAATCTGAAAGAGATAGGAGACTGTAAGGTGGTGTCAGGGGAAAGTGTAGCTAGGCAGCATCGAATGGTGGTCTGTAGGATGAAGTTGAACATAAAGACAAAAAAGCGATTGAAGGCAGAGGCAAGAATTAAATGTGGAAGTTGAGAAAGGAAGATGGTTGCACAGGGTCAGGAAGGAGTTGAGACAGGCGTTGGGTGAAGAGTTACCTGCAAGGCAGGAGGAAAAGAGGAAGACCTTGGAGGAGGTTTATGGATGTAGTGAAGAAGGACATGCAGATAGTTGGTGTAACCCTGTTTAACACGGGTCACTTTTCATAATACAAGGTTTTGTGAGCAAGTCTCTGCGGAATGGTTCATGTGTAGCACAAATATTCTGACTTGTTCAGACTGGTTTCAGAACCTATTCAAGCATACAAGAGGAATATCAAAGGTTCGGTCAGCAGATGTCGCCAGTTGTGTTGCAAAATGCCTAGAAACTGAACAATTTTCACTTCTTACTGATTCAGTGTTTTAGACAGTTTATCTATTACTGGTGAGGGGAGATTGTAGCATTGATATGTAGTCCATTGCAGCGTTCATTTTGCACTTGCATGGCCACTGCTCATAGCATGTGAATGAAGGCGATAGCGCGGCTGCCTAACAGACTAAAATCAGGGTAAAAATCATCGTTGTGACGTCAGACAAATTATGTTGACAGTTAGCCTGATGCTAGTCAGCTGGCTAGCTAGTCTAGCGTCAACATCGACTCTCATGGTTTTACACGTCCTTCACTCATGTTATTTCTAATGTCAGCGTGAGACATGCAGGATAGGTATAGCGAGATAGGGTTTGTCCAACAAATACTCGGTTTGAATTTAGTGCCGAGAAAAAATGTTACAAACCGAGGCAACGACACATCTCTCAGCGACTTCTCAGGTGGTTTTTTTTTTATTATTGTAGCTAGCTACTGTAAGCTAACTTCTACTGGGTTTCAGTGCGGAAATACGGAAATGTTGTATGGGGGAGATGGATATAATGCGAAGACTGACATGTGGTTAAATTAGAAAAACTTAAAAACGTTAAAATGCGCCTAGTTCCCGTGAAACATGTCCCTGTAACGTCAACGTTAGTGTTATAGCTCGACGCTTTAGCAATGTTTGGGTAACTAGCTGGCTAATGTTAACGTAGCTGTTCGCTGGCTTAGTTAACTTTCTACTTCTCCGCAGTTTTTTCATTCGGACCTGTTCCAAGTTACAAATGTGGGTTGTTATTAGATTTCATACATGGTTATAAACTTGTATATATTACAGATATATACATATTATATATTATAGACTGAACATAATTGTGTTGTTTTCCTGTGAAGCGTAACGTTAAGTAAGTTTAAAACAACTTTGGAGGGTCTATTGTTTTTATTTGGGGAATTAGCAACAAGTTACCCTAAATTACAATTTGATCGCTAAGCTGCTCTTTGAAGACTTTATTTCTGTGAAGTCTTGTCAGCGGAAGACTATAACATTATTTATCACATGCGTTATGGGAAGTTATTAGAAATAAGTAACGCATTCATGGTTCATTGTAGTTTTATCTACAATACCAGGTACTGTTGTGTTGGTGTGTTCATTTCTAGATGATCTTTGATGTGATGAAGGAGATGGCTTAACCTTGCTTTAGGCCTATCCTGTAGCACCCTTGTACATGTGTCCCCATTTCAGTTGTTTGAGATTCTGGAGAATTGTGGTTACAGTGTGGAACTGTACAGGAGGGGTGAACAGCACTCCAGAATTTCACATATGTTTATGTTGCATTATAGCTACAGCATCTTTTGTGTTCACTATAAGTTATTTTTTAAACTTTTATGTGTCACAATTTGAAAAACTTGTATTGCTTATGGGTGGGGAGTGTAATCTGACAGCTAGCATTACACTCATCAATAATTGCATGAACTAATTAAATTGTCCCAGTGCACTGTGGACAGAGTTGGGTAGAGTAGCCAAAAATTCTACTCAAGTAAGTGTAAAAATACACTTGATAAAAAGACTACTCAAGTAGTAATATAAATTTTTTTATTATGCAGTTTTTGGGTTGCAGGCCTGTGTAATTTAATTTGACAGATGTATGTGTGTGGACTAGATTTTAATGTCTGATATGAATTCATACAAACATTTGGCTCTAGCTCTGCTCAGATCACTTTTTTGGATGTACCCTTTGTTTAAAAGAACATTTTTAATGATACAGAAAAATTCAGTATTATTTTGTGAAAAATATTTCAAGTGGTGTAAATGACATTAACACACTGTGGGAGCAATATGTAACTTGATTAAATTTTTGCTTAGATAATTTAGGTGATCGCTTTTATTTTGAAACGACGGAACTTGACGCTAAAAAAGCAAACAAGGGAGAAACGGTAAAGGAGATAAAACAAGGTGTTAAGTTAAACAGAACTCTGCTTATATTTAACTCGTTATGATTTAAATACGGTGCTATATGGTTTTCATTTTTTCTCTTGTCCTCTAGACGGCATCTCTAGAATAGAGATAATTAGAATAAAAGGTTAAAAAAATTTCCAATGTAGCGGAGTAAGAGTCACGTTTCTTCTTCACAAATCTACTCAAGTAAAAGTAAAAAGTTTGGTGCAGTAAATCTACTCCTAGAAGTAAATTTTTTTCAAAAAGTTACTTGAGTAAATGTAACTCATTACTACCCACCTCTGAGCTATGCACAATTTGATCTTTGATTGATATCAAGTAATGGATGATTGTGTGTTTGTACAGAGATGTGGTATGGAGTGTTTCTTTGGGCTGCGGTCTCTTCTCTGGTCTTCCACCTGCCTGCAGCTCTACTGTCCCTCGCTACGCTGCGCCAGCACAAGGTGGCCCGGTTCATGCCCATCGCTATCCTCCTTATGGGCATTGTGGGACCAGTTTGTGGAGGGGTCCTCACCAGTAAGTCTCCTGTCTATATAAGTTCAATTTAATTCAGTTTATTTATATATAGCGCCAAATCACAACAAAAGTAATCTCAAGGCACTTTACATTGTAAGATTTTAGACCGTATACAATATAAGTGTATATAGAATTATAAAGAAAATGGAGTTTTAGACAGAAAGTGATGAACCTAGATTTTACACTGGGGAGACAGAACAGGGTTGGAAATGAATGCTTTTCTTGTTTTTTTGTTTTTTTCCGATTCATCGATTAATCGAAAAAATAATCAACAGATTATAAAAAATCAACAGAAAATAAAAAATCGATTATTAAAATAATCATTAGTTGCAGCCCTACCGTAGTCCCACAGCCAACATTTTAATATCAGGGTTACAGGGTTTCAGCTACAGCATCACATGATTGAATACACTGTGTAGTTAGTTTAGACTGACTGATTTGCAATTTAGGATGCAGTGTGAAACATTGTGACTTTAATGCTGAAATGTCTGACATTCAGACATTGTCTAGCAAGCTGAAGACAGCTTACCTTTAAACTGTATCCGTTTTGGGACTTTATTTGAGCTGCCTGAGAGAGGGACACTGAGCTTCGAAGCAGCAAATTAAGTAATGCATACACACAGATTGTAGATTTATATAGATTTAATTTGTGCTCTCAGTTTAGTAAAACATGCACACAATGTTTTTGGGTTTTTTTTTTATTCAAACTAAACAGTGTTAAAAGCTTACATGTTGTTTTGTTGTCTTTGTTTAAGGTGCAGCAATAGCAGGTGTATACAAGGCAGCGGGGAAGAGGATGATCTCCCTGGAGGCTCTTGTTTTTGGTGTTGGACAGTCATTTTGTGTCCTCATCATCTCCTTCCTCAGGGTACTTGCCACCCTTTAGCAGGGCTCAAGCACACTTGGTTAGATGATGCTGTCTCACCTTCTCTTGACCTGAGTTTAACACAGCACGTCACAGGATTATGACAGATTCTGTGATACCTGTAAACTACTCAAGGACATGATGTGATTTCCTACTGATGGACCTGGACCACAATGGGTTTTAATGAATCAACGATCAAAGAAAAAGCAGTGTGTGTAATGAATACAAAGTCTTGTGGCTAGCTATCCACTGTCAGGCAGCACAACATTGTACTTATGTCACAGGACACTGACACACTCTACAAGCTTTTCACTTTAAAACCTTAAGTAATCAGTATATAATTAATAATCAGTAAGTTTACAGTCTGACAGATGACACTAACCTCTCTCAGGGGCTGTGTGTGTGTGTGTGTGTGTGTGTGTGTGTGTGTGTGTGTGTGTGTGTGTGTGTGTGTGTGTGTGTGTGTG
>JAUYWH010000024.1:308811-325012 GCA_034779795.1 Ctenopoma multispine
CACACACACTTGCTTTGCTGTGCTGTGGATGGGGTAACAGAGTAATATTACATAACAAAGTAATGTAGTATAGAATGATACTAGAGTACTATGGCCTTCAAGAGCATTTAAAATACAACACATGATAGGTAAGAGGTCCTTGCAGATACATAGATTGTGGTTTAAACATATTTTTCAAATTTAGCTTTTATAGCAGAAGATAAATCAAACCTGATATCCTGTAGTTATCAGGAAGTTGAGTAGAGGCAACAGGACTCACTACTCATCCAAGTATCTTCTTCACTGTGAGTAAAGTTGAGCTGGATAAATGACCCCTCACTTGGCCTGAACAGGCTCATTAGCCTCATTAGGTGGACAATAGAAATGGTGCGATTAGTCACGACGTCTGCAACCCTTCCCTCCCCGAAGACTGGCTCATTAGGTGGATTAAAGGGCAGCATGATAGACGTGTTTTATGGGGAGATGAGGTTTTACAGTCCAAACCACAAATGTGACTTTTTATTTTGCTTTTAAAAACTGTATATGTAGATTGTTGTGATTGAAACACATTAGCTTCTATTTGCCTCCTACTGTCAGGGGGAGTCACCTGAGCCTTTTCTGTTATCAGCAGCAGCACAAAGGTGAACTGCTGACTGGCTAATTAGTACACATTTACAATCAAATCAGACCACAGGTCCAGAAAAGGAATTGTCAGGAAATATTTCATATGAAGTGTTAAACACACCTACTTAAACACACTGAGCCTGTTTCTTTAGACACTGGCTGTGTTTTTATTGATATCAGCTTAATAGATGCACAAATGTACAACACAGGTCAGAAGTGCAGAAACAAATAGAAGCAGAAAACTGAGATCTGGTCTTAACACTGAGACCTGGAGAGTGGACTGACTGGTCTGGTCTGCATCTTGATCTGGGCCAGAATGATATTCTCATCTCCCTCTTCCTCTTCTTCATCCTTTTCTATTTGTTCTTCTTGTAATCCTCCAGGTGAGCCAGTACCCAGCTGGAAGGAACCAGGATGGCCACAAACAGGGATGTCATCGCTATCACCTGTTCCTGAGGGACAGACACAAAGAGATGCTAATTTTCAAACAACTGTTTGAACACTAAGAGTTCTGCTCTTTGTCCTTTTAGTTGGACTTAATACAGTTTACAGTACTGTCTGTCTTTGTGTTTGGTGCAGAGGAAATTAAGCAGTAAGTGAGCAAACATGCTCACTTATCTTCACAGACAGAGACAAGAAGGACAGCTCCTTTATTAGCAGGACCGCACTGAAGTTATGGAGCATTAACCTCACATGGGATCAAGTTACATGAAATGTACATGTCTTCTGTATGTGTTTTAGGGCTCAGACACACTGGCTCATTCAGGGGCTGCATCCTTCAAAAGCTGCTGTAGACCGACTGCATCACAGCATGGCGACAAGGCCACCCGTTTCAAAAGCTTCTTCAGATGAAGTCAAAAAATGCAGCATTCTTTCCCTGTGTGTATCCATCACGGACAAGGCTATCCCAAGATTCTTTGCAAGCCTATGCCTTCATAGATCTTTTGAAGGATGAAACACAGTACGTTAACATGCACTTTCATCTTGGATTATACCATTTATTTTTTAATTGTGTGTAGCTGAACAACAGTGTGAGAAAACAACAAACTCTGTGCAGAGTGTTGAAAGGGGGAGAAGATTTTCTGCTTTACTAGTCAGTCGTTGTCATGGCCTGGTGAGCTACATTTACTGTACCTGAACCTTTCATATTATTATAATATAAATATAACATATACTATTTGATTGAGGAAATAATACACTGGTTAATCAGGTGACTTACTTGTAGAAATGTTTCATTTCAGTCAGTCACATACTAACTTTGGGCCCATTGTGTGTGACCATGTTCAGTATCAAGGTCACACACATACACACACACACAGGCACCTGTTGCAGGTCGCACGCTCACACAGTCACTGCACAATATTAAACTTTTACTTAAACTTCAGGTCAACCTTAAACTATGATACATGTTTATAGTACTTTCTGAACAATGTGGACACTTCAGATATTGATTTCGGTCAATTGCTATTTCTGTCTGTGCTGGCAGAGATGTGTACGTGTTGGAGTTAGGCGGAATCATGGCGAGATTCTGACGCACATGTTCAGTGTGTAAAGTTATCTTATAAGAACAGCAAGAGGAAATAAGACTTTCAACATTCAATATAGACAACATCTGTGTTTTTAATATGTGAGAAACAAGAAAATGTCAAGTGTAGTGCATTTGAAAGAAGGTGCGCGCTGCAGTCAGATGCGCTGTGACGCACAGTAACTGCTATTAACAAACAACAGTTCCATTTTAAATGAACAGTAGCTGTGGAAACGTGACAGTGGACATGAACTCACCCCTGCAGTGACTTTGTGTTTGGCAGGTTTGGACGTCACATTAGCCACAGGGACCAGCTGAGTCCTCAGCGCGCTCCTGAACACCCGGGAGACGGTGGGCAAGGACATAGCTACGATCCACTGGTTCTGTTCGGAAGGACTGGAGCGGGACAGGATAAAACAAGTGTGCCGTCAGTGATAGAGCTGCTTTTCCTTTCACTCTTCTCTCTACGTGCCACTATGCACTGCCTGTGTGCGCGCACGCGTGTATGCGAGGGGTGGGGGGTGGGGGAGAGAGATGATGTGGTTAGTGGTTATGATCACCCCTCCACCCCCGTACAGTGTCGCATTTTAATTGGCTATGTCGCCTCCTCCCCCGATAACTGATAGCAACGTCCTGTAGACACGTTCACACCACCTGCTGTGTTCACTTACTGTCGGGGAACATGGAACGCGCCCTGTTTGTCGGACGTTAATGCGTCCTAAACGCTTTGTCGTAGAAATTCCGTTCAAACTTCATAACGTGCGTCTTCTTTAGGAGACTTGGGCTATTATTTTTGTTGTCGTTATCTTTAATACTTTTCATTTTATTCATCGTTTTTCATCTTTTTTTTAACATTGTCGTCTATGGGAATCGTCGTTCAACTTCTCATCAACTTTCCTCTTTTCATCATCATTTAAACTTTAAACGAATCTAGACACTTTCATCTTTTCTAATTTTCTAGCTTATTTGTATCTTTTATACTTCTTGAGTTTGAGCAATTCACGTTTTGGGTGATTTTTGATCCGTTTTCAACTTTTCCATTAGTGTGTATTGCGGAATGTTGGTGCAGATAGAGTGGGCCACTCTAAAGTGTGTCCTTCAACTTTTATCAACTTTTTTTTGCTTGTTTTCTTCTCTTATTCAGTCAACTTCCATCTTTCATAAAATAATTCTACATAAAATGGTAGGACAACTTGTCCCCTTTCCACAGATATGCTTCTTAGACTGACAGGTCTTACGGTTTTCTCGTAGCGTGGGCAACTGTCGACAGCTCATCGTCTGAGCAGCCCATTTCTCAACTTGAAAATCTGTTATAAAAACACATCAATAAAGTGCATCTGCGTGTGTCTTTGTGTGTGTGTGTGCGTGTGTGAGTTTGATATTGCTAATTGATGTGAAATCATACACACACACACACACACACACACATCTGTATCCACCCTGAGAGTCAACCTTCACAATAAGTGAGTCTGATTTTTACAATCAGAGTCTTATTGTGAAAAATCAAGTAAACAGGTTGAAAGTGACTTGAATAATTATAATTGATGATCTTTTCTCACACACACACACACACACCTGACTTCACCCTGAGAGTAAACTGTTAAGAAAATTCTCTGATACTTAAATAAATTCACTGGAGATTATCATCTGAGTCCAAAGGTGTTCATTTATTCTTGCCGGCAAGGGAGCACACAAATTTACAGTATCTCTGTCATTGTCTGCTCGCAGGCAGAAAAGTCACTCAGGCTTTTATAGTCAAAATAAGATAACAAGGATTCTCAGTCTCTCCACATGCACACATAAAACAACCCTGACAAGGCTCTGATCTAAATTGGGGTTAAAGGTGATATAGCCACACTACACATACTGAACTAGATTGGGGTTAAAGGTGATATGGCCACTCTGTTACATAAAAAGGTAAACATAAAAACACTAAAAATAAGGTAAAAAGGTTAACATAAGTTCACTACATTGTCTCTTAACAATTTCTCTAACAACCTTCACAATAAGAGTCTGAGTGAAAAATCGGTAAACCAGGTTAAAAAGTGAGTTGGGTATTGCTATTTGATGATCATTTCACAGACACACACACACACACAGACCCCTGAATCCACCCTGAGAGTCAACCTTTAAAATAAGAGTCTGATTTTCTCAATAAGAACGTTGTATGTAAAAATTCAATAAAACAAGTTGAAAGTGATCTGGATATTTACAAAAATGGCATTAGTGAGCAAAGTTATATCTGCTGTTTGTCATTCATCCCTTTTTCGCCAACTTTTGCTCATTGTCATTCAGTTTTATTGTCTTTGTAAACTTTTTTGTCAGCTTCTACTTTTGTCAATATTTTGTCTATGTAAACTTTACTTTTTGGTGACCTTTTGGTTTGTGTTAATTTTTCTCAAGTTTTTGTCTATTTTTAGTGTTTGTCAACTTTTTATTTTTATCACCTTTTTGTCTGTGCAAACCTTTTTTTTTACTTTTTCTCCTTGTCAACTTTGTGTCAGCTGTTTGTGTTTGTCAACTTCTCTTTTTTATCATCATTTTGTCTTTGTCAACTTTATGGCACCTTTTTGTCTGTCAACTTTTTTCAACTTCTTGTCTATGTCACCTATTTTTCTTTGTCAACTTGTATCAACCCTTTGTCTTTGTCAACATTGTGTCAACTTTTTGTCTTATCAACATTGTGTCAACTTTTTGTCTTAGTCAACGTTGTCTCAGCTTTTTATCTTTGTCAATTTTTTAAAAACTTTTTCTCTTTGTCAACTTGAATTAACAGACATGCTCCCCCATGCGATTTCTCCATAAATTGCTAAGTCTAGTTTATTTAAGTTCTTGCAAAGTATGATGGTGGCTGTGGAGCGGTTGGTAGTTGTTCATGAACCCCAGGGCTGACTCCTAGTTCTTACCTCCATCAAACGATTATAATATGTGAAACTCATTTAATCTCTTTTTTGTAATCTTTATGTAGTTCCTCAACTTGAGAGAAGAATACATTTTATAATGATGGTTGGGTGGGCAATTACTTTGTCATATAAGGCCATGTAGGTTTGGATAGTTTTTTTTCTTAATAAATAAAATCATCACTTAGATACTGCATTTTGTGTTATTTGGGTTATATTATTTATCTATCTTATCTGTCTAATATTTTAATTTGTTTGATTATCTGAATCATTTAAGTGTGACAAATATACAATTCATGTAAAACCATAAAAAAATCAGGAAGGGAGCAGATACTTTATCACAGCACTGTAATTATGATGCTTCTTTCCTGCATGTGAACCCCAAGAGTCTAGGCCATCACCAGTGAGTAGATGCATCATTTGTTTTTGTTGGCCATAGTAAAATACAGAAAATGACTGGACTTAGCAGTAGAAGAAGTAGCAGGGTAAGCAGGACTCACCTCAAGTGTGCTTTAGTTTAAGTCTGCTATTCATGTTTGTTCCAGGACCATTTGTAAGCTTTCTGCAAGCTCTCTCATAAACAGTATACAGTGACATTTAAGACAACAATGTGACTTTTATCTGTCATGGCAACTGGACTTTTTTTTTTCTTGTAAGGTAGAGACGTTTCGTTCTGCATCCACATAACTTTGTCGATCATCAATGACAACTTCACCTGCATGACTGAGAATCTTCACATACAATGAGACTTTTACTTCATACCTGACCTGTCTGAATGTAAAAAATATTAAGATAAGACAAGCAAACTACTGTACTCACTCTTCAAATCAAAGTTAGCAAAATGTGAAAACTATTGCAACTTATTGTTGAAGATGAAATTGTCTGCGGGCACGTTCTGTTGTCTGCAGAGGGCAGAGTAGGAAAGCACACTGTCAGCTATAAAGCTGACGAAGAAGAAGCTTACCACTGCTATCAGGAAGTGTTGGGTTCAGCCTGCTCTTCGTTTTCATACATATCTGATATGTTAATGAGTCGCAAGCGATTTCTGGTAAGTCCTCGAAATCACACTAATTGTGTTGTAATGTCAATGCGACCAGAACATTACTCTGTCCACATAACCGACTGTGAAGAAAACGGGCTGTTAGCATTAGCTAAGCTACAATGTAGATGTTCACTGCTTACTTTTAATGAAGAGATTTATATTTTCATTGACTTGTTTCTCATCTTACAACAGCCCTGTTTACTGCTATCTTAACTAATGTTATCTTTAGCAACTGTTCGCTAGCCTTTAATCTGCTTGGAAACGACGTTTTCCTGACACTTTGAGTTTGGTTGTATTACTGTAATGTAATAAGGCAAATGTGCGCTAAACTTGAACTCATCTGAACTAATGTTAGCTCTGCTGGCGTTCACAGTTCCAGACTTTTACGTGGCCCTGTGTGCGTGCTGTTGTTCGGTTACTCACATCATTACTTGTATTTTGGACCCACCAGAGACACAGTAACTCAGCTCCTGTAACGTTACGTGAGCTGCGTACTCTGGTCACCGTAAAGTCAGGGCACCACAGACCCAAGATCACAAAATAAATAGAAACTATAATTTAAGCAGCTTCTTTATTGCTTTGCTATAAAGAAATTATGGAACATGACAACTTTACAATAAGTTAAATATTTGTATAATAACTTCGAACTTTGGTATTAATATTCAGTTTCTTAAAGCCATGTTCTGTAAAGTAGGTGGCACAGCGTTAAATAGTGAGATATTTTAATGAAGTTTGGTCCTTCTTTTCATACTAATCTTAACTTGGCAGCGCACGCACGGTGGTTCCCGTGTCTGTAACTGTTCTCCACGTTGGCACCGTGATGACGTGTACATTTCTTGTTGACATTCAGGGCAGGTAGCTGTGTGTTGAATTCCACGACAAGACAGAGAAACTGATCAGACGTTAACGTCAAATTTAGAACACATCAACTTTTTTTTTTCTTAATGGCACATTGACTTTGTTATTATGGTAGGGCCACCATGAAAATATGATTTGAGTTTAAATAAGTTAAATAAGTTTTGAGAAGAAAGTCTGAATATTTTTATGTGGCCCTAATCCTCTTCTATACTCTGGCACCAATTAATTGCACTGTAAAAGCAGAGCAGAAGCTGCAGTGGAGTTTAAATATCTTTATTAGGAGTTAAGGCACACTAGGACAGAGACCAGTTTCAGATTTACATTAAGTAACACATTAAATCGGTATCACAAATAAAAACATGAGCACATAAAAGCAACAGAAATATTGTGCATCCTGACGTTTGAAGAGCAAGCATACAGTCAAACTATACTCAACCTACAACAATTTTCAAATTGTGTGGCCCGCAGATTGGGCAAAACAAGAAACGATACACAAGCCAAAAAAGAATAGCAAATAAGAAATAACGAAGGACATTAATATGTAATAAATAAATAAGTGAATAAATAGGCGTTTAAGCTACACAGTGTAAAGTATAAAAAATAATAAAAATAAACAAAAGAAATACAAGTGGAAATAAAGATAAATAAACAAAAAAGTGAGAAGAAGTGGGTGGCCATCAGTCAGAGGGCAGAGAGTGAAGAGAGCAAACAAATGATAGGAAGGGAAGCCACTTTTTTAAAAATACGTTAGCCCTACCTCTACAGAATACCTGAGTTTAAGCAAATTGATATTAAAGGTAAATGTATGTTTAAAATGTAATAAAATACAAATAAATAAAAAAGAATAAATTAAATGTAATAAAGTTAATATTTTTTAACATTGACTATAGCAAGTTAGGTGTGCAATGCAGTATTATAATAATAATAATAATAATATAAATAAATAAAGAGGCCCGTTTTGAGGTGGATAACAATATGTGCCTCCTATTCGTTTTCAATTGCAGGCACCAATAACACTGTTAAATAATTTATTTGTCTTTATGTAAAATCAGACATTTGTGGAAATGGTTTGTGGATTTTTGGAGAAAATGAGCATTTAAGAAATATAACTGACCCCACTGTATTAACTGAGACGTGCATTGTCCTGAAACTAGATGGCAGTTGTTCCTCACATTTAACTTGTGGTGGATTCATTTGTAGCTGCGAATAGTCCCAAACTAATACACTATTTTCTCCCCCTTGTATAAAAACTACGATCACAAGTTGTTGAGTTGTGAATATCACAGTAAAAATAAATTAGTAGTATTGAGAGACTAAACTAACATGTCATTTTTCACAGTAACAAAGAACAGAATATTAGCATGAATGTTTTGTTAAAAAGATCAAATCACAGACATCTGGGCATTGTTAAACATATTTAGTAGACGTAGCTGAGATAACTGCTGCTCACACACACATTTCTTATTGTCTTTTACAGGTCCAGGCAGTGGATGGTGCATGTCCTCCTGTTTCAGCTGAGCCTCACATCCTTGTGTGCACTTCACTATACCCGTCGAGTGTCCACACTCGTGGCCTATGTGTGTATCTGTTAGGCAGTGTATGTGAGTGTTTGTGTCATTCCATATCAGCCCACCATGTCCCCATATCACTCAATGTTCCAGCTAAATCCTATAGTGTGTCTTCACGTCCTGTTCCTGCCGCTGGTCCTCGCTGGCTCCAATGTATCTGCAGTTGCTCCTGATCCAAGCAACCTCCCAACCCAGCTTAACACAACACATCTTAATTGCTCCACTGCATGTGAGTATGATGTTGCATAAAAATATTAGACATGTCTTTACACCTTTGTATTTGCCCCACCCTTGGTGGCAGCAATTAAGCATTTGTGACAACTGACAATGTCAAAGTCTTTCACATCACTGTGGAGAAATTTTGCCTCATTCTGCAGAATTGATTTAATGCACACTGGAGAGTTTTTAGGAATTAATAACTTGTTTACGGTCATGCCAATGTTTTTTTGAGCCAATCAGAGGTGGACGTGCTGCTGCAGAACCCAAGTGCACTTAAGTTGGAGGTTGAAAACTGATGGTCAGACATTTTTCTTCTAGGTTTTTTGGTAGAACACAGAAATACTGTATGTGGTCCTGAAGCTGAAAAGCAGCCCAAGACCATCACACTACTACCAACATGTTTGGTGCCCATTTTTGCTCTCTTTCTTATCGTTGAATCATGAACACTGACCTTACTTTTTCACATAGGACCAGGCAGGTTTGGACAGCTCTTTTCAGCTCTTTTGATCAATGAAATCATCAATTAAAAACTGCATTTTGTTTTTACTTAGGTTAACTCTTGATTAATATCAAAATTTGTTTGATGACCTTAATAATTTCAGTGTGACAAATACATACATACAAAGAGGTTGTGTATTGTGTGGCTGTATTGTCTAGATTAGCCTATTAGGTGGCAGCCTGTCACTGCAGCTGCTAAGAATGTAGACTATTTATTGTAATATGAACAGCTGTTAAATTTCACTGTGAGGGCTCTATTTATGCAATTCATCACCTTGTCTGTTTTTGCTGGTCTGTTGTTCCTCTTAGCCTTGTCTGTTGTGACATGATTTTGCAGCTGTGAAGATTCTCAGTCATCCAGGTAAAGATATGTGGAAGTTGAGTCATGGCAACTGGACTTCTTCCTTGTTAGTTCAAACCATTTCAGTACTCTTCCATGCACAACAGTAAACATAAAATGAAGTCATAATTAAGACCTACCAGCCAGTCAGCATTAATACCAGCATCAATAAGTAAACTAACTTTGCCCAGATGTTAGATGTAAATGATCATTACACTTAAGAGAGTTAAAGAGTTCAGATGTGTACCTATCTTTTCTAATGAATTGTTCAATTCAAATTCCATTTTATTTCATTCAGGCCCAGGGTCTGTAGGGGCAGTAGTGTAGTCCAGGGTATACGCAGTTATACGGCGTATACCCACTTCTTATTCGATCGTCACAGCGTATAGCAACTTCTTAATACCGCTATTACGAGTATACACTGCAGTGTAATACAGGGTATATGCAGTCATACGGCGTTTTTCAGTCCACACACTGTGACAGTCTACATCCTCACACGCTAATACGCATTTATGTGCTGCAGGCACGTCAGTTTTTTTTCTGACATTGTTGTCTGTTTTGAGAGAACTAACGAATGGTTAGGACAAACAGATTACGCCAATCAGAGGCAAAGTAGGGCGGGACATGCTGTTACTTTGCTACACAAGGAAAACTATCCTTTACCGCTACCTTCCTGTCCATTGTTACACACCAAAATATGTCCTCACGTGAAAAGTTAATATAACCAAGTTAATGGTTAAAATGAACCGAACCATACAAACAAAAATTTGCTTTCAGAACAAACGACCTCGTGATGCTACATTATTGCTGCTATCCAGCCGGACAGGCAGCCACAGCCCAACAGGGTAACAGGTGTTGGGGAGAGTTTATAACGTTGGCGAAGGTGAAACTAGGTGAAACAGGAACAAGGATGCATTGCCAGTATGAAAGTATGAAAAGTTACATTACTTGTTATTGCTCTCTGTTAGTTAATAAAAATTTAGAATGGTCAAATCCAAGTATTTTATTTTGAAAATCAGCTGTTTAATATTTGTAAAAGTAAATGTACCTCTGGTAGGTGTTGGCTTCATGTTAAATGTATCTACTATTAATGAAATGTGCCTCTGTACCACCAGTAATTTTCCCATACTGCCACTGACAAATCATTTAAATTTTATAATTGTGTCACTCTCTGGCCTTCACTATCTGTTGCAGATTAGATATTCTAAGACACTGTTTACAAAAGAATCTGCTTTCCCCATGGACTAAGAAAATGTATGCATTATGCAGTTGAATCACTCTGGGGGCTAAATTTACAGTATACCCAGTTCTCCAGACACCTCTACACCACTGTATAGGGGGTCCCCCTGTGTGAAGCGATGTAATCCAGAAGTTCAGCAAAGTAATGGAAATAAAAAAAGAAGCCCGTCACCTTCTTTTCCTCATGCTTGTAGCTTTTATTGTCAGTCAAATTATTGGAGATGGGTATAAACTATTTGTCATAAAAACGTTATTTTTCCTTTTTTTTTGTGCTTAGTTATTCATGGAATTTGTTTTTCCCCAGGTGATAATGGCACAAAGGAAGTCCGTTCTTCTTCCAACTCATCTTTATCCCTGAACCACACCTCTGCCAGTAACGAAATCACTAAAATGCCAAATGGCAATATAACATCCATGGAGAAAGGAAACAATTCGTCCACAGCCTCACCATCAACTCAGCAGCCAATATTAACGGGCCATCAATCACCACAGGAAGTTTCTGAGCATGTGATCCTTCTTCCTTCTAACACCACGGGCTCATCAACTCAAGCTCCTGTTAATGGATCCATTACCAGCACTGTTACTGTTTCAGCCACCACTTCACAGCCTGATAGGACTGTATCCACAGCCACTGTGCTGCTGACCACCACAACCATAACAACGCTAACATTAAGGACAACAGCAGCACCACACCATCCAACAACTGCAAGAGGGACAACCACACTAACAAGTGCTAGCAAAACCATTATGATTACTACTACAGATACAAAGCCGTCAACACTGTTAACTACCACACCACAGCCAAATGCCCAAAGTACTGGGCTGCCCCCAATTCAGACCATCTCTTTACCCACTAAGCCTACCCCCTTAAGTATGATTATTCTTGCCAATCACAGTGAGTCAGCAGCTACAGGAACAGTGGTTGCGGTTGTAGAAGTAGCAGGGGGTGTACTGACCATGCAGCTGGTGGACACGGCTTCTTTACTGGCTGTCCTTCTCTTTGGTCTGCTCTTCTTTCTGGTCACTGTGTCTGTGTTTGTCACACAGGCCTACGAGAGCTACCGGAGGAAAGATTACACTCAGGTGGACTATCTGATCAACGGCATGTACACAGACTCAGGAGTGTGAAGGAGAGAGACGCTAAGCAAAATTTGTGTCTTTTGCTCTTGGAGTTCATGAGTCTAGAATTGAAGACAGACTGGATGGTATTATACTGGTGCTGTGAATTCACAGGGGGCTGCCGTGCTGCTGTTAAGACAAGACAAGACAGGACAGGACAGGACACTTCCAAAGCTCAACAGGTGATCTTTCATTTCCTGGGGACCACATTTTGTTTCATAAGACTGAATGCAAGTGTTTCAATTGTCCTTCATTCATCTCTAGCTAAAATATTTCAAAGTCTGTCAGTGTTTGAGTTTTTAGATAATTGTAGTCACAGAAGGGATGATTAGGGATGTCAGTGACTTGTTGGAATTAATTGAAATATCAACTTCAACACAGCTTACATAGTGTAAGGTTTACCACATTTGAAGCCTATAAAGGACCGAAACAAATTTGTGAATATTCCGCATCAAAGACCACAATAATGACAGTTGCATTGTCAAAGCGTTAACAATACCATATTGGTTGTGCATACTGTGAGTTGGAATTCCAAATAAAGTGCTTTAGATAATCTAGAGAAACTCTGAATGTAGTAGTTAAATTGTAAGATGGCCGAAACTACAAAAACAAGTAAGTTGTAAGCTGTATAAAATTTACTATAGTTGAATAATAATAAATCCCATAAAGACCACAATGTTTTCTTTAAATCAAGTTCCTGATTTGGACCTATTTTCAAGGCCAAACACACACACTGAAACAAATGGCCTCATTGAGTAGTGTTCACATCAGACAGAGCATAAGGTATCTTGCTCGTAATGGCAGGTCATACTATTCATTACATCCATCGTCCATTACAAACTCAGCCCTGTATACCAACACTAATTCTGCACTAAACACATTACTGCTTCAACTGGGGGCTGGTCGATTTTTTTTATTTTTTATTTTCTATATTTTCCAAATGTTGAGCAAAGACATGGAGTAAACACACTGTTGTTATATGAACTTTTGATTATCCACATGAACAATGACCATGGCAGACTATTTTTGTGACGCTAACAGTGTTTCGTTTTGTTGATTATGTATAACACATCTCTTTATTTCACTGCTAGAAAGGTACAGTCTTTTGGGAAATAAAGTTTTTTTAATTTACACATTCTAGCGTGTTTTTAGCTTAGCTCAGCACAAAGCTGTGGTCTGATTAACCTTTATCAAAGGATAACACTGCAGTACTAACAGCTACAAAGATAAAAAGTTAATACAGTGTTTAAAATCAGCTCTTCCTTATTATGAAGTTTGGATTTTGAGAAGCAGTGTTCAGTTAGCTGCTCATCAGCAAAAAGAACACTGAAATCACACACTTGACCAGGTTAGTTTAGCCTCAGAGTGAGGTCTGCCGATGTTCCGCTGTCAGCTGTCAAATAAGTCCTCTAATAAAAAAGATTTAAAATTAACAGATCAATTCCAGGCTGATTCTCACAGTAGGTTAAGAGACCACAGAAATTCACCACATGTCAGACTTCTTTCTTATTTCACGTTTCTGATGCAATCACATTTTAGCTATGCAGTGTTAAACTTTGCATTGCACATATGTCTTCCTGTGAATCATGGGAAATGGACCATGGATTGTTTGTTTTCTTATTCTGTATTTTAGATTTTTGTTGTTGGTGAACAGTCTGTGTATGTTTACAACCAACTTCTGATTTATTTTTATTCCATTATCCCAAACCAGAGTCTTCATATTAATTTTAATATGTACCTGTACCATGTGTCTGTTATTGTCTCATGTTGACAACACCAATGTGAGACAGATCTCAGCAGTTAGTATCCACGCAGCATACTGAATTACTGTTGCCTTTTCTCTTTTCTTGACCAGTATTGTATTATAACTTCTTTTTTTTTTCCCAGTGATTCATGACTGATGATATTTTGCCAAATAATCACTGAAGCACATTATTGTTTGATTAAGCCAAGGGAAACACAAAGCCATTATCAATAAGTCCCAGGTTGAAGCTCACACAGCAGAAGAGGTTTTCACATCAAAGAGTATTGTGTATTTCTGCAGAAAGGCTGATATAATGCAGTAACTGACTTGTTTTAGAAATGCAGGGAACACTGAAATTAGTTTACATTGTTATGGATGTGGGAAGTGTCCATGGTTGCAGTCATTTTTTGAAGTCTAAAAATTAGTCAGGCCAATTTTTTTTTTTCCCCCTACTACCTTAAAAACCAGTTTCTTTATCTTCATTCATATTGACTTGAAAATCAATCTTTTGTTTTCTCCCACAAGGTTTTTATTTATCAAATCCAAGAAAAATATTGTCTGGTTTCTTATTAAACCAGACCTAACTCAATTTAATTTTGCGAATTAAATGCATTTGTGGCTACTCTAGGCTTCTGTATACATGTGGAATTATTTACATGGTTTGTTTGCTCATGATTGCTGACTAATTATAATAATGTGCATGTCAAATGTATTTTTCTTTGGTCAGATATTTTTTAATGATATGAGAATAATCCAAACCATCAGGTCATAAGATAAAACCTTGAAGGAACACACATTCGATAATCACTTCCCTGTGACGACAACATGCATTGTAACTGTCGCACACATTTAGGTTTTTCTCATCAAATTATTCAGCCGTCATGATAAAGGCTTCTCTAGAATGTGTATAATGACTTGATGTGTACAGTGGTGGCAGTTAGAATGTAGCTTACAAACTGGATGATTTCACCATCTTTGTTATGTCAATGGGGCAATTTCAAGATTTAATGATTTTGTAAATGTTGTTCAGAATTTCTGATAGCTGAGGTGAGCTGTTTGAGATCATACAGACGGCAGTGGTGGCCGTGTGTATGGAGGCACTGATGTGCAGACTGTCAAGAGACAAAGAGAAGACACCTGCTGTGTGCCAATTCAATATTGTACTAATGCACTTTGAAAAGATATTTTTCCTTGCAGAGAATGAATAATAAAAAAAAAACTAAATCGATTGTGTTAGTGAATCAATGCTGCCTTATCTTTGGACTTCCTAGCTGCCAGTTGTAGTATAGTTAGTGTAACATCATCATTGCACATGAAGCAAGCTCTCTTTGATAAAAGCACCAGGATCAACTAGCGCGTGTGTGTGTGTGTGTGGAGGTCCTCAGAGAGCCAGCTGTTCAGCATATCCAGTTTCTCATCTCCACCTTTGCCTACAGGATTCTGCAGAATCCAAAACAAGTTCAACTTGGCTTCTGCCTCACGTCCTTGTCAGAGGTAAAATATTTTTATTGGTGTGTGTGTTTGTGTGTTTTTTTTATTTTTAACGACCGTCTTGTTTAATCACATGAAAAAATGTGCGCTAATAAAATTCACATGCATGTTAAAACAGTGGTTCCTCCCTAGAATTAGGTGCTAGCCTGGAGTGTGTTGGTTATGGATTAAAGCTGTAGTTGCTGTAGATTTAAAATGTTCCTAGATGGATAGTTAAGAGTTTTTCTAAGCTTCAGCTCAAATCAACCATTCATACAGAAATTTTGTAGATAGAACTATTATTTTTTCATTACTATCATCACCAAGTTTTTCTGTCAGAAATGGTTTTTGAATGTGTGGTTCTGCGAGTCCACTCAACAGATTTGGATAAAGATTTAGTATATTCTCAGCATGCATTGATGGAAAGTCTTCAAAGGCTCTTGTGTTTGTGGTTTGAAACTTTGTAACTGTAGTTTGAAAAGTGATGAAACTGTTCTGTTTAAGCACATATTAAATAGTTTCTTTTAACGATGACAATGCTAATGATGAGGGTTAGTGTTGAATTCAGTGTCTATGCCCAGACGCTTGGAATTTAACAAAGATTGTGGGAGCAGCCTCAGATGTTGTCTTTGAACTGATTTTTGTACAAAATGGCTCCAATAGCTGTAAGTTCTTCATGAATGAATTTGCTCTTTTGGAGCAAAGACCAGAAATGTAAACTCAATTTGTCAGCATCTAATATAAGGCCCTGTTAACACAACTTGAACTTTTTATTTGTACCTTAAAAAATGGGTCCCAATGTAATTGTTCAGTAAAGGCAACTAGATGAATATTTTGAGTGTATGTTGTAACGTAACTTGGCTTTTGGATTCAGTTCAATGTAAAACATAGTCCACACAGTGAACCTTATGTCTCTGTTTATTGTCAGCAAGGTTACATTACTGTTGTGTAGTGAAGCAGCTGAATGTGCAAAACTGCTAAATGTTTGCACTACAGTGCAATTTCTGAATGATCGCTTGAACAGTGCTCCGTGGGATGTGCAAAGCTGGTAGAGACATACCCTAAAAGACTGGCAG
>JAUYWH010000024.1:371115-400287 GCA_034779795.1 Ctenopoma multispine
GGAAGAAAGAAGTCCAGTTGCCATGACTCAATCCTCAGACTACTTTACCTGGATGACTGAGAATCTTCACAGACAGTCTTGTGCTGCCATAAAGCAGAACATAATATCCAGAACATAAAAATGCTGAATAAGAAATATTGCCGTGTATCCATTGTATCTTTTTAGTGAATACTCATTTAAATATCCATTCAGAGGAAGGGGTGAGAGGGTGAGCAAACAGAAAAATAAACCATTCTCTTTGATGGGCCTCTGATCCAAAGGAAGTTCTTGACCTCTCCACAACCTATTCATTTTTCACTGTGACACAATTAGACATGGCCATCCCAGTGAAAAGATGGCAGAGAGACTCTCTTCTGCTCTCATGCTTGCTCTTTCTCTTCTTTTTCTTTCCCTTTTTCAGGAAAAAATATGCACTGGGAGTGTGAGATAAAAAAAAAAAAACGTCTTATTTCTTGATGGACATAGGGGTAAAGGACAAAAAGACAGAAAGAGAACCAAGAGAATGGTAACAAAGGTCTTGTGTAACATGCACAGAGAAGTCAGACAAATATATTCACACAGAGATTTGAATAATTTGATTTCATTTTATTTAAGTGTAAATATAAATGTAAGCTATTATTTGGAAGTAAAAAAAAATATTTTGGCTTACATGGATTTTCAGTTTTCAAATTAGAAGTTTATTTGTCACACCAAGCTGGTGACCTGCTGTCGGTGTCTGTCTTTGTTGGCACTAGTTGGTTTGAGTTGATTGAACTTGTTCAATCAGCTGTTGACCCATCAGTAGGAGAGAGCCCTCTGATTGGCTGTTCAGCTTTGCAAATCACTGCACGAGAAGTAAAACTGACTTCAGTTCCTATACTAATCAGACATACGGTATTCTCAGTTAGAAATAGTTATAAAGCATCTGAGGTGAGTGAGAGTTGTGTAACAATATTAAGCCATTTGTGTATTTGGCACAGCTTATTCTTAGGTGTTTTCTTCTTCTCTACTGCCACCTGCTGGTGTGGAGTATCATGTCCTTGTGCCACTTTTTAGCTAAAATAAAGACTATGTAAGGTGAAGCAGCAGTCAGTCACAGTGGCCTCTAGTTTTTTTACCAGATTGGTGTGTCACAGCCATCAGGCCTGTTTTTAGGCATTGATTGTTTTTTTGCTGTACACAATCTTTTTCCACAGGTCTGTTTTTTTTAAAGATAAGGTTTAAAACATTAGCTACAGTAGATCAACATTCAGATTACTCTAGATTACTTAGATCCTGATTCTTCTTATAAGGCAACATTGACTGTAAAAGAACACCATAAAATACTGTATGAAAGTAATTTGTGTCCATGACTAAATGTTTTACTTTGAATTAGTTTTACAATTTCTAAATTTCTACAGCCAAAATGGACAAAACATGCATGACTATGGCCAGAATGTCTGTTATAATCAGAAACTAATAACAAAAGTACTGTACATTAGTATTTGCATTAGGGGTTGGCCTATGCCATACAGTTTTTCTTCATTTTCAACAAGTTTCTCTTTATCCACTGTGACTGACATTGTCATTACAGTCTGTAGGGAATGTACGGTGGCTGGGATGTTTTAGTTCAGAGAGGGAACACTGCTTTGACGCACATATGCAAACAATAGAGAAAGACCTCTGTCACCATCCTCACACTGTGTACAGTCAAACCACATCTTTCTTGTCTGCTGTCAACAGTAAAAAAAACTCAACTCAACTCAAAGTAATGTAATTGTAAATGAAACGTATTCCATTTACATTTTTGAATGTGGAAATACTGTTGTTTATTGTCAGATTTAATTCAGTAAAAATGAAAATAATACACAAATCTAATCTAAATCTAAAATATTATATAAATATTTACTGTAGCTAATCTGGTAATATAATTTGCCTGACCCCCCTGTGCTGGTCTGTGGACAGAACACATATTTTCAGGACACATCCATAAACACACAGCGCTATTTGTTTCCTACATAAGCAAACATAAAGTAGAGACACCCTGGTAGTGTTTACCTTTGTGTAGGGGCAATTGATCATGGAAACATTTCTCACGAATGTACAGCCTAACACTAACTAATGTGTAACAGAAAATATGCTCAAGTCATCCAAGAAGAAAACGTAAGTCAAGTTACATCTGAAATCAACTTGTTTTATCTTTAAAACACTTAAATGCAGTTATTTCTTTCTAAACCAAACATGTCTTGGTGTTGTCAGGGTTCTTGTTCATATCCTTCTCATTTTCCTTGGTTTCTTGAATAGTACACCTCTGCTCCACTGTAGACAGGTTCTCTTTTTTCTATTTAGTTATTATTATTATTATTATATGTTTTTAATAATATATATATTAATTCCAACATCAATAAAAATCAATACAAAAACAATGTCCTGTCAACTATTTTGAGACTTCCAGAGGCTTCAGCTTACTCTGGTTGCCCTGATATGTGAGGTTTTGCATGAGTCTCCCATCTTTAAATCAGAGGAAGTGTAAGTGCAAAATGCAATGGGATTTATGGGAAATATACCAAGTTGAAATAAACCAAAATTATACTTTAATATTATAATAATGATTTAATTCATGTTGTTGTAAGACTCCTGTCATTGGTGAAATCTGAAAACCTTTACCAGTGTATGGCAGGCACTCACACATAGACAAGCAAACTAAGGCTGTAGTGTGTCTTAAATAAAAGTGTGCATCTGTTTCAGTTGACACTTGTAATAGCACAGGTGGTGAGGGGGAGGGCTGGACACAAGTCCTAATTGCAGCCTTGTCAATTACACCTCTCGCTTTCCACTCGTAGAAACATGCAAACACATGCTGCAGGGGATTTGTCGCGCATGTATCGGCTTTCAGCAGCCTAGTATTAGATGCCTTAAGACACACACATATTCTCAAAGACGTGATCTTTGTTGTGAGGACAATAATTGACACATTGCATGTCTTAGCCCCTTACCCTAACTTTAACTTAAACCTAAAACCAAGGCTTAAACAGCAGCCTTTTGAAGTTGTCTTCACAATGGTTTACACATTGTCTACACAAACAACTTCCCAAACTGACATATTAAAATCTTATTTTATCCAACCAACAATCTTAAACTCAAACATCAGTTTACTATATTCTACCACAGTTATCTTCTTCTTTTCTTGTGCTTTTCTGTTTTTTCTGTTACCTTAGGCTTTAGCATAGTGTGCGCCCTCTCAGCTCTTCTGACTTTTAATGCAGATGATTTGACATTAAAACAACTGTCAAATAGCCAAGTTCAGGTTCAAGTCTCCAGTCTTCTTTTACATTTCACATATAAAAAAATGACAGGACCTGTGTTTCATTATATTCCTATTGTGATCTGGTCTTTACAGTAAGGTGTGGCAGAGAAAGAAACAAGCTGATGTTGTAACAGATGGCATTTGCCTTTAAATCACTTTCAGCTGGAATTTCCATTATTGTTTCCTGTTCTATACTGTATAAGTCAATTATTTCTAGACACATTTGGAGATGCAACTTCCTGTGGACATTCCCGTTTTCTGCCACGCTTGCTTGTCAGTATCTCACTCTATTCTTTTTTTTCTAGCTTATTTTTTCTTTTGCAACATTTTACAACCTCTTTACCCTCTACTTCTGTATTGTGTGTATTTTTCATTTCAAATAGGAGGTCAAAGGTCAGGGTCAGCAACAATAGAACACAGAGCAGTGGCAGATTTGATGTTTTGTTTAGTGACACATTTGATCACATATTACATGATCACACACATCACATGTGATCTATGGGACATAAAAGGAAATGTTTATATTCTAAGCTCTGTGCAGTTATTACATTCTGATATAGCTGGCATTTTTTGACCATAAACAATATAAAGATGTACGAATGCTTTCTAGCTTTTGAAAACTTTGAACTCTTTTTGCTTCTGTCTCAGGTTATCAATGTGGATGGCACTAACAGACAGACTCTTCTGGAGGACAAACTGCCTCACATCTTTGGTTTTACTCTGCTGGGTGATTATATCTATTGGACTGACTGGCAGAGACGCAGCATTGAGAGGGTCCACAAAGCTACTGCTGTACGAGAGATCATCATCGATCAGCTGCCAGATTTAATGGGGCTGAAGGCCACTAAAGTCACAGAGACCTACGGTAAGGATAATGATAATATGCAAAAAGTGAAAAATACTAAATTCTGTTAATTAATGTTAATGTTCGGTACTTGAATCTGTGTCTAGGTACAAATGGCTGTGCAGTGGATAACGGTGGATGCAGCCATCTGTGTTTTTGGCGACGACAGGCCGTCAGCTGTGCCTGTCCAATGGGGATGGAGCTCCTCTCAGACCTGCAGACCTGTGTGGTGCCAGAGGCCTTCCTCCTCTTTACTAACAGGTAATTCTACTTGTCAACCTGCAACAATATGAAAAATACATGCTCACTGTCACACATTCTATTCATGTTGTCTGTATACATTTAAAAATTAAGAGTGTGTAAAAGTAAAAATACAGTTGACAAGGACAAAAAACGCATAAATGAAGGAAGAATCAGATAGTTGAAGAAGCAATATTTAGACACATTTATATCTTATTTCCTTTTTTGTGTTTATTTGGTTCTGCACATGTTTTGAATTGATCATGACTTGATCTGATCTCAGTTTCGCTTTAATTGGTCTTGACTACAACTCAGTGTTTTTATGACTTGAAAAAACAATAATAGAGTTTTGGAAAATAAATGCATCTTTGTTAGTGACATTTTACTTTTGATTTCATTTGTAAAAATGAAAGCATCTGTTATTTAAAATAAATTTGTCTCATTCTCTTTTTGTCCATAGGGACAACATTAGGAGCATCTCTCTGGGTACCAACAGCAATGATGTGGCCATTCCTCTTACTGGGGTTAGAGAGGCCTCTGCCCTGGACTTTGATGTCTCTGAAAGAAGAATTTACTGGACAGATATACAGGCCAAGGTGTGCTGCACTGAAATTAAAATTCAGTTAGATTAACAGCAAACAGACAAACACTGAGTAGAGATAATTATGTCATAGATTTCTAGAAAAAGTAATTCAGTCAGAATGCATGTTGTGGCAGAGTGGTTAGTTGGATAGTGTATTTAATTGTTTTTGAGGATTTTTGTATATTGATGACTTTGAACCAAACAAGCTGTCATTCTTTCTCCCTCATTCACTAGCCTCTCATTCCTTTCTCGTTCTCCTAGACTATCAGCAGAGCATACATGAACGGCAGCTCTGTAGAACATGTCATAGAGTTTGGACTGGACTACCCAGAAGGCATGGCGGTTGACTGGATGGGTCGTAATATCTACTGGGCTGATACAGGCACTAACCGCATTGAGGTGGCCCGGCTAGACGGCCAGTACCGACAAGTACTAGTCTGTAAGGATCTTGACAACCCGCGGTCACTGGACAACCCACGATCACTAGCACTGGACCCAGCCAGTGGGTAAGAGTGTAGTGCTGGGTATTGGTTCATATTTCAAGAATCGATTAAATTTCAGTTTCATTTGGGCGATTTCAAAGCAGGCGCTAGGCTAACGTTACTGCTAGTATCCGACGCAGTCTTCAGTGGTGGGTGGATCGATCCAAAATATCGATAGTATCGATACCACTTTGGTATCGTTATCGGATCGATACTAGCATGCTGGTGTCGATATATTCTCTCTTCTACTTTCAGTGCGTCCGTTCCATCAGAAATTAAACTTCCTGGTACAAACGCTGCTCCTCTCACATCAACGTGACTTAGCAGCGCTGAGCAGACACATGCAGACTGTAGTGAATGATGGCACAGAGAAAGAGGATCATCTACCGTATTTTACAGTGATTCGAGACTCGGGTCTCCCGCATCTCCGTCATGAGCGGTAAACAGCATCGCTTCGCGTTAATAATAGTAGCGCGTCATTTATTCACAAAACTCTGTGGAAGTACAACATGACAATATGTTCTGATTAAAAACGTAGGTCTGTAGGTTCAAGAGAAATATGCTGGAGCTATAGTCACTTAAATTAACACTGGTGTTTTTCTGTTTTGTGGGTTTGGTCGTGTTTAAAGTGATTTAATATGACGGGGATTTTACTTAAGCCTTGGTTCAAGACAGCTGTCCTGGATGTGGATGTTAATTCAATACTGGTGTTTTTGTTTGTTTATATTTTTGTGCATTTGGTTGTGTTTATAGCACTTTGAATGTCTTTTTAAGCATCTTAAAGATTTTTAAAGCGCTTTCATGCGAATTTCCAGCAGGATTTTTTTTAATTGTGCATTTTTCGGCAGGCTGCCTTATAAGGTAATAGTACTGGATCGGTATCGGCGATACTGACCCTGTATTTACTTTGATACCAAAATTTGCGGTATCGAACATCACTAATCTTCACACCTACCGCACATGCGTGAACTGTGGGTGGTGTTAAAGTTCACCAGGGAAACTGTATTAACCCTTTAACACCTAAGCATCAAAATGCGCGTCTGGACTTTTTTTCCCCCTATTTTAGCCGGTAAAAAGGGAAAAAAATGTTAAATCAACTTTTGGATGTATGAGAGCTGATTCAGAATCAGAGAATCGATTTTATCAACACAGCACTATAAGAGTGGGGACCACAGCATTTACAAAACTGACACAATTACCTGATTTTCAGTGTCTGCACTCCAGACATTTTAACCTGCTCTTTACATGGTCAAGCGTCCCTTCATTACAGCTGCTGTGGCTGCAAATAGCTGAGCAGTTGTTGAGAAGAGGTTTTGAGCCATAAAAGTGATTCACTGTCACAAACACTGTTTTATCTCCACAGCTACATGTACTGGACAGAATGGGGTGGTCGACCTCGCGTAGCCAGAGCTTACATGGATGGCAGCACCATCGTGACCCTGGTGGATAAAGTTGGCCGGGCCAATGGACTGACTATTGACTATGTAGAGCATCGTCTCTACTGGACTGACCTGGACACTTGCATGATCGAAAGCACCAACATGCAAGGTCTGAACACACAAGCTACTACACAGTGTGTTACACAGTAACACATTGTTTAATGACAGCATCATTAAATATTTGTGTAATAATAATAATAATAATAAATACTTTATTAATCAGGGTTTAAGGGTTCAGTGTCTTGTCTGGACAGTGTCTGTGTGGTGTCCTGTTGAGATGTGGCCTAGATTTGGGGGGGGGGACTGGGAGTTGAACCACCATCCCTGGAGTTCGTAGACAAGTGAACAGCCAACTGAGCCAGATGATATTTATCTATTATTATAGCCTCTGTGTTCCTTAGAAAGTAAAACATTTTGCAGAGTTATATAAAACATGCATTTCTGACCTATGATTGAGGGACTCTCAACCTGAGAGCTAAATGTTGAAGATAATGAGCAGTGTAGAGTCTTACTAGGCTCTACACTGAGCCTGTTTATGTGGGAAATATGACAAAGTGCAGTTTTCTGAGCACCAGCAAGTTTACTAAAACTAATCAAGACTTTTATGATATTTTAATGATTGTTAGTACCACTGTCTCTATTGTCTCTAAATCTACTGCCTGGAGTTGCATGAGGTGTTCTGCACCACATATGTGCCATCTGCAACCGAAATTAGCATACCGCTGCCAGTTAGCTTACATTTTTCACAGGCTTCAGTTCTGATGACATGAACATATTGATTCTTGGATGAAGGCACTGTAGAGGCATAGTGGTATTAGATATGTTATCTTATCTTCTGCAGGTCTTCAGAGGGAGATCATTGTAGATGACCTCCCTCACCCGTTTGGTCTGACCCAGTACCGGGATTTCATCTACTGGACAGATTTTAACCTGCGCAGTATTGAACGGGCAGACAAACGCAGCGGACTAAACCGCACAGTGGTGCTGCAGGTTTGGTGCCACTTTAATTTAAGACTCAACATTCAGCTGATGTTAGATTTGTACAGTTGAGTCTGTATTTCATTGTTTTTTTAATTAAAATGGTTACGTGAACATTGCATAGCATATTAAGTACTGAGAGACTGAGCTTTTGTGTCATCAGGGTCAGCTGGAGTTGATGTTGGACATCCTGGTGTTCCACTCCTCTCGTCAGGATGGTACTAATGAGTGTTCCCATAACAACGGCAACTGTGCCCATCTCTGCCTGGCCACGCCCGCTGGTGCCAGGTGCCGCTGCACATCCCACTATACCTTAAACCCTGATGGACGAAACTGTAGCTGTAAGTACACAACTGCTGTCTGCAGCCACTAACAAATAAACTAGAACACCAATGTTACTCAAAAGAAAGACAGAGGCATGGTGGCTGGTTCTAGCTTTTGGATTCACTCAGTATGTAAGAAAAAAATTATAGTTTTACTGGAGAACAATCACATTCTTATTACAGATCTCAGAATAATTTATCTGTGTCATTAGCAGGAACAAAGAGAGAGAGAACACATGCACAATGTATCTGAGTAGAAACTTTCAGTGTGTAGGGAAGTATGGACTAAAGCATAAAAATGTACATACTGTACACTTACACTGACTGTGACTGTAATACTTTTTTTTTTCTTTTTTTTTGCATTCGTGTCTGTTTAGGTTTGTTTTTTGGGGTTTTGATCCTTTATGTTTGTATTTGTGTTTTTGAATATGCATTGAACAAATTTCAGCCTTCCTTTTGCCAGACACAACACTGTATCCACTCAGCATGCTTACTACTTCTCTCCATTCCCTTCCCGTTCTCTCTGTTTCTTTGTCTGCAGCTCCATCAAGTTTCCTGCTTTTCAGTCAGAAGGCCAGTATAAGCAGGATGGTTTTGGGAGAGCAGAGTCCTGACATCATCTTGCCCATTCACGTCCTGAGGAACGTCCGTGCCGTTACCTACGATCCAGTGGACCGGCTGGTGTACTGGCTGGACGGACGGCAGAACATACGCAGGGCCAGAGATGACGGCAGCATGGTATAACTCACAGTGATACAAACAACCACTAGAGACAAATGAGACCTGCAAAAGATAAAGGCATGCTGGTTGACTGTAATACATCTTCAAAAAATTAGAAATACTGTAGTTCAATGCAGATTTGCTAGTAGTGAGGAAGAGAGCAGCTTGTGAAAACTCATATTACAGTGTTGAACTAATGTAGACCTTGCTGTGTTTGCCTCCAGTCCATGATAATAAGCAGCACCGTTCAGCCAGTCGACAACCAACTTCATGACCTGAGCCTAGACCCCTACAGTCGCCATATTTACTGGACCTGTGAGACAACCAACACCATCAATGTCCAGAGGATTGATGGAAACACTGTGGGTGTGGTTCTGAAGGACGACACAGACAAGCCCCGAGCCATTGTTGTCAACGCTGAGAAAGGGTCAGAACATTTTTGTTTTAGATGTACTCTGACCTTCTTTTATCACAGATGCAGATGCAGGGCAAATCATGTGACTCGACAGAGATGTGCACATGTACATCTCCAGAATCAACTAGAATTCCATTCAATTTAATTCAACTTTATTTAAATAGCGCCAAATCACAACATAAGTCTTTTAAAGACACTTTACAACATATATGTCCAGGTGGATATTTGTGCCAAGTTTGAAGACTTCATTTTATATTTTATTAAGCATGTTCAAACTCTATTTTCCTGAAATAGGGCACAGGTAAGTCTAATCTCATATTAGACTTACCTGTGCCCTATTTCAGGAAAATAGAGCCCACAAAGTAATTAATACTGTATAACTAAACCCAGTGGAGTATTTCAGTGACACAATAAATTGCAGTGACCTTTGTTAATGTGTCTCTGTCCCCCTCTGCAGGTACATGTATTTCACTACAGTGCAGGAGCGCTCAGCTAAGATTGAAGGAGCAAGTCTGGATGGGACAGAGAGAGAGTCTCTGTTCACCACTGGTCTGATCAGACCAGTAGCTCTGGCTCTGGACAATAAACTAGGAAAATTGTTCTGGGTCGATGCTGACCTCAAACGCATCGAGAGTAGTGACCTGACAGGTGAGTAATCAGTAATCGACGCAGAGAAGTAATCAGTAATCAAGCAAGGATAAAAGAGGAAACAGTTACTGATTATGAGGCCAGATCAGTCTCATAATTAATAGTATAGTGTATCAGAGCATGTGTATTCGTGAAAAACCCTGTGTGAGTTTATTAATTATGAGACTGATCTGGCCTCATAACTGATCCCCTTTCAGACATGTACCACTATATGTTAACCTGATGGTAGTTTAGCACTTAATAAGCATCCAGATGGTTTCTACATAAAAGTCACAATGTCAGTTAGATCTGGAACAATTGTGTAATGCTTTTAACAAGTCTGAGCTGGTCTGATTAATGTGAAGGCTTTTCTTATGCACAAATTAAATCAATTGAAATCAATTCAATTCAGATTATTATTATTTACACCATATCATAACAGGAGTTTTGTATAGTAAGGTCCAGAGGTGGGTAGTAACGAGTTACATTTACTCCGTTACCTTTACTTAAGTAACTTTTTGAAAGGTTGGCAGGTTGATAGGACCAGTGACTGCAAACTGGAATTATCAGCTGCAACTGAAATCAGCTCTGAGGTCGAGAATACCTGCAGGAAGGGAGAGGGAAAGAGGGAGACAGAGAGAGAGAGAGGGAGAGATGACAGAACATGACTTGGGGAGAGATAAGACACAAGGTTAATAACATGCAATGATGGCATAAGAGTGGACATAGAGAGAGAAGGTGGAGAGGAGCTCAGTGTAGTGTGAGAGGTCCCCCAGCAGACTAAAACTATAGCAACATAACTAAGAGATGGTTCAATTAAATTCAAATCAACTTTATTTATATAGCGCCAGTTCACAACATAAGTAATCTCAGGGCACTTTACAATGTAAAGTTTAAGACATTACACATTATATAAATATAAATATTATACATAATATAATGTAGGAAACCCAACATTCCCACTTGAGCACGCACTTAGGCAACAGTAGAGAGGAAAAACTCCATTTAACGGAAGAAACCACGAGCAGAACCAGGCTCAGGGTGGGAGGCCATCGGCCTCGACCGGTTGGGGTTAGTGGACAGAGGAGAGAGAAAAGAACAGCGGGCTACAGAAATCAAAACAACAACAAGGAGCAGCAGACGAGACACTGGGAGAGGAGAGAGAAGACACAAAGTTAATAAAATGCAATGATAGCATAAGAGTGGACAGAGAGAGAGAGAAGGAGGAGAGGAGCTCAGTGTAATGTGAGAGGTCCCCCAGCAGACTAAATTAAATAATTTTGACAGTGAAGTTGTAGGACTGATGCTGGTTAGTGGTGTAAGTTTCATGGAAGTGACACTTTCCCAGTGGGAGATAGGACGGGGTGCATTTTCTGGTTCTCTGTCTCTGTAAAACGGGGGTCTTTCCTCCTCCTCTCTCCGTTTGTTTTGTAGCTGCTGCTCTCTTGTTCATGTTTTTTCCAACCCTGTCTCCTAATTATTACGTTTGCATACAAGTAAACTGTAATCCTGATCACGTTTTTAATCAGGACATATTGTCATGTTGTACTTCCACAGAGTTTTGTGAATGAATGACGCGCTACTATTATTAACGCGAAGCGATGCTGTTTACCGTTCATGACGGAGATGCGGGAGACCCGAGTCCCCGTCTGTCACTGTAAAATACGGTAGATGATCCTCTTTTTCTGTGCCATCATTCACTACAGTCTGCATGTGTCTGCTCAGTGCCGCTGAGTCACGTTGATGGGAGAGGAGCGGAGTTTGTACCGGGAAGTTTAATTCCTGATGGAACGGACGCACTGAAACTGATACCAACGTGGTATCTATACTATCGATACTTTGGATCGATCCGCTCACCACTACTTTTGAGTGAGCTATTGGGACATCCTATCAGTAATGAATTACAGAAGTCCAGTCCAGACGTAACAAATGCATGGACTAATTTTTAGTCCATTTTAATAATTATTGAAATTAACTTGATGATCTACAGGAAAGAAGCAGTCTAATTAAGACTGAGGTCTTAAAAACAAATCTATAGCTGTTGGGCAAATGTGTCTCATGTAAAGCAATACTAGGTTCAAGAGAGCTATGACTCTTTGTCAGCCAGTATCTCAATGAATGAGTCTCTATTAATGAGGAATAGTATGTGGTTCTAGCTTTATGGCGGACTTTTTTATACACTATTAAACTGTCTTTCAGGCTAAGCAAGATTCTTCTGAATTTATGGAGCACCACCTCCTTTCCAGCTTTCGTGATCTCATCTTTGAACTACGGATTTGTGAATTGTACCAAGGAGTTAGCAATGTCTGATTAACTACCTTTTTTTTTAGAGGGGCAACAGTATAAAGTATAGTGCGCAGTGAAGCTGCAGCATATGAACAATATAATCAACCTGTACAGGAGTAAGGTTAGGATGACTGCACTCCTCTGAGTAGGTAGGGGGGGGGGGGGGTTTGACTCATTCAGACTGACATAATCCTCCTGCTGCAGCCAGGTTTCAGTGAGACTAAATAAATCTATCTGATGGTCACTGATGGTCACTTATCAAGTTATTTAAAAAGGATTTAGACAAGAGAGATCTGATGTTTAATAATCCATGTTTAATTGTTCTGTTTTTATTCTGTTCTGTAAGAGGAGTTGTTTTTATTTTTATTAAGTTCTTATCATTCACTCCTCTTGCATTAATTTTTTATTTATATAGTTTAGGTGGGCGTGGAGGAAGCACTGTCTTTGTGGGGTGTCATGGAGTTCCACAGGGTTCTGTGCTTGGACCAATTCTTTTTAATTTATACATGTCTCTGCTAGGCAATAATAAGGAAACACTCAATAAATTTCCATATTTTATGCGGATGACACCCAGTTATAGTTATCTATAAAACCAGATGAATCAGATCAATTAGTCAAACTTCAAGCTTGTTTAAAAGATATATAAAGGCCTGGATGTCCTGTAATTTTCTACTCCTTAATTCAGACAGGTTACTCCTTTTGGGCCTAGCAACCCCAAAGACATGTTATCTAGTTAGACTGATACTCTAGATGATATAGCTCTGGCCTCCAGTGCTACTGTGAAGAATCTTGGCGTTATCTTTGACCACGATATCTCCTTTATGTTCTAAATAAAAGAAATATCTAGAACGTCCTTCTTCCACCTGAGGAATATTGCATATTCCTATATTGAACATCTTGTGTCAAAGTGATGCTGAGAAACTAGTCCATGCATTTGTTACTTCTAGACTGGACTACTGTAATTCATTACTGATTGGATGTCCCAATAACTCACTCAAAAGCCTCCAGTTAATCCAGAATACTGCAGCCAGAGTTCTGACTGGAATTAGCAAGAGAGATCATATTTCTCCTACATTAGCTTCTCTCCATTGGCTCCCTGTTAAATCTAGAATAGAGTTTAAAATCCTGCTTCTCACTTATGAACCACTAAATAATCAGGCCCCATCATATCCTAAAGACCTCATAGAACCTTATTATCCCAGCAGAGCACTTCGCTCTCAGAGTGCTGCTCTACTTGTGGTTCCTAGAGTTTCCAAATGTAGACTGGGAGGCAAAGCATTTAGCTATCAAGCTCCTCTCCTGTGGAACCAGCTCCCAATCCAGGTTCGGGAGCCCTCTCTACCTTTAAGATTAGACTTAAAACTCTTTTTGATAAAGCTTATAGTTAGAGATGGCTCAGGTGACTGCACCATATCTTAGTTATGGTGCTATAGATTTAGTTTGCTGTGGGACCTCCCTGATACACTGAGCTCCTCTCCTCCTTCTGTCTCTCTCTGTCCACTATCATTCCATCATTGCATTTTATTAACTTTGTGTCTTCTCTCTCTCCTAGTTGTGCTTCATCCTCTCTCTCTCTCTCTCGCTCTCCCCCCCCCCCCCCTGTATCTTTCTGAATGTATCCTACTAACCTGCCCAGTGTCTCATCTGCTGCTTCTTGTTGTTGTTTTGATCTCTGTTGCCTGCTGTTCTTTTCTCTGTCCTCGAGCCACTAACCCCAACCTGTCGAGGCAGATGGTCGCCCACCCTGAGCCTGGTTCTGCTGGAGGCTTCTTCTGTTAAATGGAGTTTTTCCTCTCCACTGTTGCCTAGTGCTTGCTCAAGTGGGACTGTTGGGTTTTCTACATTTCTTACACATATATAATGTGTAAGGTCTTAAACCTCACACTGTAAAGTACCCTGAGATGAGTTATGTTGTGAATTGGCGCTATATAAATAAAATTTAATTTAATTGAATTGCAAGATTGGCTACACGCAAATGGCCTGCCTGAAAGGCAAAGTACTTCTGTGCTTTACAAAGGACAAAAATTGTTTCTTTGAGTACCACACAACAAAATGACATGCAAACATGGCCTTCTCAATGAGGATTTGAGATTTTGGATTTTTTTACTGATCTATACCATGTTGTTTCTGTTGTCTGATTCTGCCACTGTTAAGCACATTGTTACATTGTTTTGAAAAGTGGTATACAAAAAAAGTTAGTGTTCATATCATATTCATATCATATTCACCCAAGATTGGCCATACTGGGCCAATGTTTCAAATCTGCAACGTCCCAGAACGCACTGCGTGTGAAGGTCTCTCTCAAAAAAAAGTCAGGATTCTATTGTACTACCCCATATGATAATTTTCCCCGAATAATAATATTTCCTGTTAATAAAAGTTAAATTGAGCCTGAAAGGGATATATGTGTATATATTTTATGTAAGGTCTTAAATCTTACACTGTGTCAAGTGCCTTGAGACTTATGTTGTAATTTGGCACTATATAAATAAAACTGAATTCATTGTTTGGGGGGTGACGGCAGTACGGAAACAGTATCAGTGTCCTGGGCTCTACACCGGCATGATGTTTGCAATTATTCAGAAGAGTCTGTTGCCAGTCTCTGTGATTTAATGACAACACCTCCACCATATATTGTATTTTGTATTAGGTATAACAATATCTCTAAATAACACAAAATGCAAAACAATATGTTTGAGGTCATACGAGTGTTGCTACCAAACATTTTTAACAAAGCATAATATGAGTGGAATTTAAAACAGGTAAATATTATTTTGGATTGCTTTTTGAAACTTTAAAAAAGTTATTGGTATCACTTTTAAATATCCAGATTTGATCAGAGTATACTATCTTCACATTCCTGAAACATCTCCTGTAGGAGCCAATCGCATTGTCCTCCAGGATTCCAACATTCTTCAGCCAATGGGCCTGACAGTTCTGGGAGATCATCTGTACTGGATCGACCGTCAGCAGCAGATGATAGAAAGGGTGGACAAGCTAACTGGAGACGGACGCACACGCATACAGGGGCGGATATCATACCTCACCTCCATCCATGCTGTGGAAGAGATGGACCCACAGGAGTTTAGTATGGACCTCTCATTTCCATATACTAAGTAACTCATTCATTTTAGGGATTTGGAGAGGCTGTGCCTTTGTAATAACAACTCTGTCTTCTCTCCAGCATCTCACCCATGTTCCAGTGACAATGGGGGCTGTTCTCACATCTGCATTGCTAAGGGCGATGGCACACCTCGCTGCTCCTGTCCAATTCACCTGGTGTTACTGCAGGACTTGCTGCACTGTGGAGGTGAACAACAAAATTAGCTTCCTATTGATTTTTGTATGAAACAGGATGGCATACACTGACTTTTCGTTGGCAGTTGCTTCATTTGGGCTTAGTCTGACTGAAGTCACTGTGTTTCTGTGTACTGAACACACCATGGTAGGTGGATTTTGGTCTGACTGTGACACTCTACTTCAGTCTCTGATCTGGTTAAACTCTAAATTCCGTGTTTACTCCTTTCATCTACATCATGTCTCATGTCTCCTCCACCTCATGTGGCTTTGTTGTTTCCATATGTCCCTCTCAGAGCCGCCCACTTGCTCCACAGAGCAGTTCACCTGCTCTACAGGCGAGATCGACTGTATTCCCATGGCCTGGCGTTGCGACGGCTTTGCTGAATGTGACGATGGCAGTGATGAAGAAAACTGTCCTGTCTGCTCAACTCTGCAGTTCCAGTGTCATAAAGGAGGCTGCATTGATGCACAAAGGCGATGCAATGGTGAACCCGACTGTTCTGATAAGTCAGATGAGCAGAACTGCGAAAGTAGGTTTACTCTGGAGCACACTGAAACAGTTAACATTTGCTTTTAGCTAAATTTATTTATTGTTTTTTCATTGACTCTCCACTTTTGCTCCTGTACTCTTCTACTTGTCTACTCATGTGACAGCAAAAAAAACACTTTTTTTTTTTTCGTACAAAACATTGTATATGAATAATTGGTAAGATGGGTAAAACATTGATTAAAGTAAACTGGGGGCCACATAAAACCTCTCTGTTTTCTTTTCTCCAGCTATCTGCCCTCCTAACCAGTTCCGCTGTGGTGACAACCAGTGTATCACTAAGAAACAACAGTGTGATAATTACTCTGACTGTCTTGACGGATCTGATGAGTTTGCTTGTGGTAAATTGAAACACTAAAATGCATATGTTCAGTATTTTTGAGTTTCTGGTTAAGTACTCCTAAACATGTCTTTTCTTTTTCCTCTCCATGTTTAGAGAATGTGTCTCCCCCCTCCAGTGGTATCCCCAACACTGGGCCCAACACCATCGGGCCAGTGATTGCCATCATCTTGCTCGTCTTTGTGATCGGGGGAGCTTACTTTGTCTGCCAACGCGTGGTGTGTCGACGCTACAAAGGCCCTACTGGGACTTTCCCTCATGAATACATTAGTGGTACACCCCATGTGCCCCTCAACTTCATCGCCCCCAGCAGCTCTCAGCATGGCACTTTTCAAGGTAAGCTGTAACACACAGCAGTAGTGGTGTTATACTTACACACAGTACTCACAAGATGTCTTCTTTGTCAAATGTGAATTGCTGTGTGCAGGTATTTCCTGTGGGAAGTCCATGATGAGTTCAGTCAGTCTGATGGGCAGCAGCAGCAGTGGAGCTCCTCTCTATGACAGGAACCATGTGACTGGAGCGTCCTCTAGCAGCTCATCTTCTACTAAAGGAGTCTTTTATCCTCAGGTTCACACACATACACTAACACACACACACACACACACACACACACACACACACACACACACACACACACACACACACACACACACACACACATACACATACACATAACACAGATATTTTCTGTTTGTAGATCTTAAACCCACCTCCGTCCCCGGCTACTGACCGCTCTCTCTACAACACAGAAATCTTCTGCTCCTCCAACAGTCCATCCAGCACCAGATCATACAGGTAACACACACTTTCACAGTCTCTAGAGGCCTGACAGACGTGGAAAGTATCAATTTGACCTGCAAATGGTCTGACTAACATGCAGCTATGGAGCCTCTTTTTTTCCTATAGTTATTATATTAAGCTCCTACTTAGCACTTCGGGGTCATTGCAAACTCACATTGTTCATTCAAACTTTGTGCTTAAACTGAAATGGTTTATTATACAGTCAGTCACAGTCATTAACAGGACGTTAACAAGCAAGTTAAAAGACGCCACTGAATTTATCATCCAAGTGAGCGTAGGTCAAGTCAGTAGTCCACAACTCTTTTTATCATTTTGAGAAAAGCAGACATGAATTAAACTAGTATAAACTTGTGTTTTGGGGGGTGCAGCTGTGGTCAGAGTGCTGCTACAGTTCTCTAGCATGTCAGTTAGCAATGACAGGACAGAACCCAACTAAAGATTCACTGTAACAGAACTTGAACACTGAACTAATCTAAGTCTGTGCCTCCTGCCCATCAGACCCTACCACCCAGTTCGTGGCGCAGCTCCACCTACTACGCCCTGCAGTACAGATGTCTGTGACAGCGACTACACCCCCCACCACCTGCCGGCTGGGTTGGCATCATCAGCAGGCCGCTGGAAGTCTGCGGGCCACGGCAGCCACGGCAAACACAACAAGTACTATATGGACCTTAACTCAGACTCTGACCCCTACCCTCCACCCCCGACTCCCCGATCCCAGTACCTATCAGCTGAGGAGAGCTGCCCCCCGTCCCCTTCCACCGAGCGCTCCTATTTCCATCTGTGCCCCCCTCCTCCCTCACCTTGCACCGACTCCTCATGACCCTCCGACAGCCTGGGAGGCCTGTGAAGAAGGACAGGACAAAGTAGCCTCACTAGTTCACTTAACCAGTGAAAGAACTCGTCTGCCAGCTTCCAGCCTTGACTGGCTCACACTCTCTGCTTTACACCAGCTCATTATACTCAAGTGCCTCACTCAAGGCCCCTGCGTCCCACACTCACACTGGTCATTGTCTCCTCCTTCCTCACAGTGTCACTGTTGGCAGACCAGCGGCATGACTGTATATAGTGTTAATATTAATAATATTAACAGAAATAAATCACAGAGGAATTATTTTACTATTTTATTCATGCTGGCTAATCCACCACTCCGCAGAAAACACCAGTCAGACACATGGGTGGATGTGTGCATGAATGACAGGTGGATGGATGAATGACTGTGGCGGTAGCTGTGATTATGAGTGTATGTAACTGTTTTTGGTGGATGTAGGAAATTTGAGAAATCTGTGGACAGTGACTGAATGAATGTGTAAAATGAATGTGTAGAAATGAATGAGCTGATGGGTGAATTTGGGCCTCGATGAAGTGTGAAATCATTTCGACACTCTTTTGAAACAGTGTCCTTTGCATTTCAGTCGTGGACGTTGAACATGGGGCCTTTTTTAGTGGTAGAGTTTACCCCAGTTGACAGAGACAGATAAATCTGCCAACTGTCCTGGAATCACCACACAACGCCAACATACCAAATGATTATGATGTAAAGCTATTGTATATATATATGTAATGAAGCCAGTGAGTCAGTTGTGAGAAGTGAATAATTTTCATTGTGAATCTGAACCTCCAGCATCACCTTTTCTTTACTCACAGTGTCCCATTTACCAAAAGTATGTTTGCTGCTATTGTGTACATACTATATCAGTTCATGTGTCGCATAATGTACACAGAAAGGCCAAAATTATGACTCTCATACTGACAGTAGATCATGAAGCTATTTTACAGGTAATAACAAATTATTCGTATAGTAACTTTCATTATTTGTATTTTCTGTTTGTGTGTAGATCATTGCAGTGTGTATTGCCAGGTTTGAAGGAGTCTTTTTTGAAATTGAAAAGTAAAATCAGAGAGTCTAAGCTGCTCCAGTTGTTCCTTTGCAACTGCAGAACCAAGTCAGAAGTTTGACTCTGGGCTAACCCTGACCTCCCTCCCCTCCCTCCCTCTTTGCTCTTGAGACACATCTTATATTCCAATAGATGACCAAGAGTCACCTACACAAAAGAACTGTTTTTTTCCTTAGCTTGGCTGGACATCAGGACTTCATTTTCTCTGGAACAATGCAAAGCACCACTGCTGCAGTTAAAGGAGAGACTGGGACCACAATCAGTTGCCAGTATAATAAAGTCAGAATACATGTTTGTACAGTCACACTACTATAAAGGCTTTAAGATAATGAACATATCAGCATGTTTGTCCTGTCTGTCAAACCATTGGCATTATGACTGAACTCAATAATGGGGCGTCTTTATTTGTTTCAATCTGTGTAGTGTGTTTTGCTTCTCAACTGTTCTCATTGTGTAGCCCACAGGGTCTTGTATCAATCATCCTGCTATGTGGAAACAAATTTAGTTTTCAGGTTTAATTCAGCACTTAGAAAATATCAACACAACACAAAACCATTTTTTATGCACTGCAAGAGCATAATTTTATTATTTACCAGGAAATAAATGCTTTAGGGTCAGAAAGTGCCAGGCTTCCCATAATGTGCCCTGTTAGCATCTTTGTATTACAGTGATGTGTGGCCAGAGGAACATCATTGTTGTTTCAGAGTTCCAGTTCTTCAATCCAGAGTTGGAGATGAATGTAATCATGAATTAATGACTGTGTCTCCTCCACTACATTAAGTGTAGTCTCCTGACAGAAACCTTTACCAGCACTTTGGGGACTTGCAGTAAGCTTCTTGCTGACTCGCCTCTGATACAGTTAACACAGATGAAGTGGCTTCTCCATGTGTAAGTAGGTCCCGCCTCAAACCACTGTGTCACTCTGACTCTTCAAAACCTTTTTATTACCTTTTTATGTATTTGTTGTCTCATCTAAAAATGCATTGTGTCATTTACACTTTGGACATTTTTATATCAGAAAATTCTTTTATATAATAAAGGTTCTATTTTAAGAAATGTTGTCTGTTTAAGCTTTGAGCCAAAAATAAGTAAAAGCTGAGGCCTCATTTACAAATCAACACTTTCACTACTAGTTGTAACATCATCAGGAATAACAGTAGAAAGAGATCTAGAGTAAAAGCAGACATTAGGAACAATACTAATCTCTCAGTACCATTAAAGATATGATGTACAGTTTATAATTTGATATTTTCATAAAAAAAATCTTTGTATGTGATTGCAAAATATTTGTGCTAAAAATAAATATAAATTCATTTAATGAAGGCTGGAATAAAGTCAAATCTATAAAATAAATATATCTATAAAAATAAAGTAGGTTAAAGACATTTGTCCTTTAATTAAAATACAAATATAAATAAAGACGTTGGTAGTGACTGCTGTGCACTGAACCAAGCTGCTGATCCAGGACAGGCAGTATTACTGCTGGCTCACACAAACACACTGAAAAAGCAGCTAGAGAGAGATCATGCTCGCTGGATTAGACTGTGTTATTTTTGCTGAGAATAATTCTCTCTCTGTCTCACAGGAAGCGAAGCGGAACGATTATGCATTTATCTGTCAGTTGTCAGGTTAGCACAGGCAAAAAACGGGCGTGTCCGGGATTTGAACCCAGGACTTCTTGCACCCCTAAGTGAGAATCACACCCCTAGACCAACGAGCCTCTGAGCAAAATTGCACATTAGTACGGTATATAAAGATTCAGTACTGAATGATGTAATACCATTCATGGTGTAAAGTTTACATCTGCTGGTGGAATAAATGATTGCACTGAATTTAACTCTTGGATTTTTTACCCCACAATAATTAACTGGTATTTCTGTAACTATGTCTTCAAGCTTACAAGACATACAGGCCTGGATGTTCTGCAGTTTTTTACTCCTTAATTCAGACAAGACAGAGATTATTCTATTTGGGCCGAAAAACCTCAGACACGTTATCTAGTCAGATTGCTACACTAGATGATATAGCTCTGGCCTCAAGTGCTACTGTGAAGAATCTTGGAGTCATCTTTGACCACGATATCTTCTTTACCTTCTAAATAAAAGAAATATCTAAAACGTCCTTCTTCTACTTGAGGAATATTGCTAAAATTAGGAGCATCCTGTCTCAAAGTGATGCTGAGAAATTAGTTCATGCATTTGTTACTTCTAGACCTCCCACATTACACTGAGCTCCTCTCCTTCTCTCACTCTGTCCACTCTTATGACATCATTGCATGTTATTAACTTTGTGTCTTCTCTCTCCCCTAGTTCTGCTTCATCCTCTCTCTCTCTCTCTGTATCTTTCTGCAGGTATTCTTGACCCTGTAGCTATAGTTAGTGGTTTTGCCAACCTGCCCAGTGTCTCGTCTGCTGCTCCTTGTTGCTGTTTTGATATCTGTTGCCCGCTATTTCTTTCTCACTCCTCTGTCCAATCGCAACCTGTCGAGACAGATGTCCACCCACCCTGAACCTGGTTCTGCTGGGGGTTTCTTCTGTTAAAGGGAGTTTTTCCTCCGCCTAGTGCTGCTCAAGTGGGACTGTTGGGTTTTCTTCAATTATTCTGTATATATTTATATAATGTGTAAGGTCTTGAACCTTACACTATAAAGTGCCTTGAGTTGACTTATGTTGTGAATTGGCGCTATCTAAATAAAGTTGTCTTGTTAAATTGACCCCACAGTAAATGTGTTAATCTACTGTTTCAATACATTTGACTGGAAACTACTTCATAATCAGTGAATTAATGTTTTATATAAACAAACTAGAAACAAGTGGAGAAACTGGTTTCCACACACAGGATCCTCACGACCCTAATCAAGCATAAAATATCAAGTTAGTTCAGATTAGTCTGAAGGAATTCTCTTTGCTCTACTTTGTTTAAGCTTGACTTAAAAAAAAATTGACAGCATTGTCCCCAAGTTCAGCCCCACAGACGACACTGTTGTAGACCCACAGTCTTGTAAAGCCTCTGTTGACTGAAGACACTTTTCTTTTTGACAATGTAAAAGATGAATAACCATAAATACTTTTTGTATTGTATTTATGCACTGTGCAGTGCACAGTGGTACAATGTTTAGTGCTGCTGCCTCACAGCTGATTCACACCTCTAGGCTTTACGGTGTGCAGTGCAGGAGGTGGCCAGACAGACAGAATTTGAGGTGTCCGTCAATGTAGAAACTATTTGTTTTGGTAAATGCTATTTGTAGGTAATGCCTTTTAAAAGATGCAGAATCAACAACTGATGCACAACGCAAACTTTTCCATGTGAAGTGGGAAACTTTCCAGGAAAGCTTGTCCAGCTGGCAGACAGGTGCTGAGGGCTGAACAGAGAGAGAGAGGAGGTGGGACCAAGCTTACAACTTCTCCAATCTTTTTTGTCTTTTCTGTCCCTTTCTTCTCTATGTGTGTTTGCCGCTCTGTAATTACACCAGCTGCCTGGACCCTGTGGTTCTTTTTCTCTTTCTCTCTCTGTCACCTCTGTTTGATCTCCCTTACTCCTCCTGAAATTATTTTAAAGTCACCTCTCCTCCCTCACCGCTGTTCCTCCCTACACAATGTTCTACACCTGCTCTTTGACCACACCTGTGTTCCTACTCTACTCTACAACTCTGTTCACTGCACGTTCTACCAAAAAAACTCACTGAGCTGAGCATCCTCTTTCACTGATTCTTTTACGGGAATTGAAGTCTTAAACTGCATTAGATTTGTATTTTTTTGGTAATGCTGTGAGAAAAACATTCCAAAACCTTCTCTACTATTGTAATGTGCATTGCTCACCACACAAACTGTGGAGCTCATGTGTAACTTTAAATGATGGAGACACAGGTGAATTGTTGCAGTATGGACATCTCAATTCAATTTAATTCAACTTTATTTATATAATGCCAATTCACGACAGACGTCATCTTGAGGCACTTTACATTGTAAGGTTTAAGACCCTACAGAAATTAGATAAGTACAAAATAATATAGAAAACCCAACAGTCCAACCCAACACCTGTCCTCGCTTTCTCTACATGTCTGTTTTCTGACACAAATGTTTGTGAAGATTCATCATCCAGGTCATGGTAATCCCAAAAAAAAGTTATTCTGTGGCAACTGGACTTGTTTTAGTTCTTGAATTGAGATCTTCACCTTCCATTCAGAAGGCTTTGTCAGTTCTGTTTTCATGAGAATAATATGTTATTCTCCTTTTACCACTCTTCTTCTTCTTCTTCTTCTTCTTGTTCTTCTTCTCCTATTCCCTAGTGACTACACTTCCCAAGTGTCCACCTCTAATAACATTGTATCTCATATTCCTTTATACCTGTACCTTTATAATTATAAAACTCAGTCTAACATAGTCTGGATCTGGACAGACACATTAACTTTGTTTCTTCTCTCTCCACTAGTTGTGCTTTGTCCTCTCCCTCTCTCTCCCGCTGTATGTTTCTGCAGGTATCCACAAGCTTGGAGCTTTGGTTGCTGGTCCGGCCAACCTGCCTAATGCCTTGTCTGCATTGTTGTAGTATTGATCTTTGTTGTCTGCTGTTCTTTTCTCTCTCCTCTGTCCACTAACCCCAACCTGTCGAGGCAGATGGCCGCCCAACCTGAGCCTTGTTCTGCTGGAGGTTTCTTCGGTTAAAGGGCGTTTTTCCTCTCCACTGTTGCCTAGTGCTTTCTCTGGTGGAATTGTTGGGTTTTCTTCAAATATTCTGTATATGTATATATACACTGTATGTCCAAAAAAGAAATTCGCCACCAAAAAAAGTTTTTTCCTGATTTGCTCTCATGTACTTGTCAAAATTCGGTATAGTCAATCCTTCAAATGCTGTGAATGTATGTGAATGTACAGTACAGTACAGTTTTGTACAGACACAATTATAAACCCATGGTCATTAAATCAAACAAAACCTTTAATGGAAATGACCGTAACCCAAGTGTTTGTAGTCTAATTGTTTTCAAAAGAACAAAGATTAAATCTCAACAACGTTTTATTTAGATCATATACTGATGAGCTAAACAAAACAAAAAAATCAATTAAATATAAATGCTCTCAGTATAATAAACTACAAAAGTGCCAGCAGTTCAGTGATTCAATGCAGAAACATAACTTGAGTTTCACTCATGATTAAGAGCTTCTTACAATCAGAGCTGCAACTCACTCCTAACTTGAAGGCAGCACGCTGGTGCCTCACATTTAGAGGTGCTGACTCTCACACTGGCAACATGTTTGACCTGTCAAGAACACAGAGACGACTCTTACTGCAGTTATACAAATAGATAGGATGAACAACAGCCTGGGCACTGCCATCCCCCACAAAACACTTTAAGATACACACTAAAGTGAAGAAATCTCAACACATCATGAAGACCACAGCTAATGCATCTCCTTTGCAGATGGAAATAATACATTGGGATGCCCTGTTTATAACGCTAGTCCGGTGATATTTAAAAGATGTGAGGTCTGGTGAAGTAACCACAATAAAGACTCAATGTTCAGAGCTTTAAACAGCTTACTGTTGAACTTTTAGTTTCTTTGAGTTCATGGAAAAAAACATCCAACAGACAAGTGCCAAACAGCTGGGTTTAGCCTGGTATTTGCCTTTCAATATAATACAATAAAAGTAACTAAAGTAAATAAAGTAAAAAGTCCAATAATAGTTTTTAAAGTACTGTATATTTTAAAAACTAAAAACTATTGTCAAAACTTTGAACTCTGATCTGTCCAGCTGTAAATGTAAATGTAAACCATTTGTGAAATGTAAATCATATCATCTGATGAACAAACCATAATTTAGCCTGTTTTACTGCAGGGTCTGTGAGCTAAGTTCTGTGTATATGCAGGGTGTGTGTGTGTGTGTGTATTGTGTGTCATAGTGACTTGGAGATGGGATGTGTGTAAACAATACAGAGAATTTAGCAAACCACTGAGGAGGATGGGTCCCAAGGCATCCTGCTGGGTGTACTACACACACACACACACACACACACACACACACACACACACACACACACACACACACACACACATTCTGTCTGGTCTGTATTGTCCTTATGTGAAGGTATTGTTGCTGTTATTGTTGAAGCCAGTCAGTTTATACTGAGCTCCTGTGTATCCTCATGGCCATTATGCTGCTGGACACCAGGCCATGTCAGAACGATCGAAGCGTATGGGAAACAAAGAGACAGCATAGCTTGGCTTGAACTGTGGGGTAATGTGCTGAGAAAAAAGAGGGATGATGGGTATAAGAAAAGCTGATGGCTTGAGCTTTATGCTTAAAAGCATCATACGAGTGCGAAGTGACACGTGCTGATTTGTCAGTGTTTTCTAATTCATACAAACACTGACTGTGACTGGGTTGAACACACATTTAATTTACACTGTTGATAACATTTACTAAATATATTTTTTAAATGTTAGCTGCGCATTAGATTATACCTTCACTGGGCACTTTATTAGTTTAGCCTTAGAATCTGTATCAGCTTTACATTGTAGTACAACGAAATTAAGAATTAGCAAGAATTAAGATTAGAACCACCTCTTAAGTTATGTAATGCGTACTATGTGTCCTCATATACAGTACATGCTTTACTTTGATTAATGGTTGACTTTAGTGTCCTTCCACTGTCTGTCTTTAGTTTCCTGTCAGGTGTTTGGGGGAGTGTCAGACTGTACTGCTGCCTCGTTGGTGTACCTGGATCCCACACCTCTGTATAAAAGTATACTTTTTACCTGCACAGTAATTTCTAAAATACTGTGTATTTGTTGTCCCATCAACACTGTACCTTAAACTTTATTGAAGGGTTCAATGGTCTAGGGAAAGTACACATGAAACTGTACATATTTCAGCACCAGAATGAGACCGCACACAACAGGTACTGTCAGACCAGACAATGTGGCTGTGAATTTACATTCAGTCTATCAACTGACTGCTCTCAGCTTCAGGCTTCTGTCCTGAAGCTTGGTCTGTCGTGTGCTGCGTCATCCCTCTGTATAGGTTCATGGGGATCCTACTTGCTCATTTATTTCACAGTCCCCATTATCAACCTTCCCCCCACCTGATCATCATCTTTTCTTTGTCTTATGCTGTGACTCGTCATAGCTCACTCCTATTTTTTTTCTTCTTTTGCTATTTTAACAACCAGGTCATAAATGGGACTGTGACATTGTTTTATACTTTACACCAAGAAATCGGACTATAGTGTTGTCTGTGTGTAGAGACCGTGTCTCTGTGATAATGTCAGGAGTAAATGCAGACTGTGTCGATCAGATCTGTGTTTCTGTGCTCAGTGACTGAGTTCAGCACGCTGTATGTCTACATTCAAACGAGCACTACATCATTAAACACAACAGGCATAACCAAAGTGAACAGATGGCCACAGACATGTATTCATAGCTACAACCATCCAATTCACAGGGCAAGGTTGAAGAGGCCGTGGGGTCGACTGTATGAGATCTTTGGTAGAGAGACAAAGGCAACACCTACTGCGGAGCAGCACTGACTGGACATGCATTTGGTGCTCAGCAATGATGAACACTTCTCCTTTATCAACCCAATGACAAGTTTATCACCATGTGTTCACAGCAGTCTCTGCTTGTATCTGTATGAAAGTTGAGCCATGGCAACTGGACTTCTTTCTTTTTTCTAATGAAAGAAGTCCAGTTGCCATGACTCAACTTTCAGACAACTTCATCTGTATGACTGAGAATATTCACAGAGTTGTATCTGTACTTGTGAGGGCTATAGCTTAAGAGACCCAGTTAAAAAAAGACGATACAGGAGGGTGAATTAGAAGAGCTTTTATTGATAAAGCTGAGGGAGAAGAGCTGGTCAGTGTGGAGCATGGGGAGAGTTGGATCGTGGGTTGATTCTAAATAGGAGAGATAAGGTGAGTACAGTAACTGGGGATAAAGGGCTATGGACTGCAGCTGTCTGACTTATGTGTGTGGAATGAGGCAGGTGTCTTAACAGGAGAGAAGGGTAGGTTAGAATGCAGTCGAGGAGCATGAGAGATGAGGAGCTGTTTGTGGGGAAGGCTGGAGAGAGGAGGCTGTTGGGAGATGCAGTCCAGGGCATAATGGCGTCCACCGCGTGCTCCAATGTTTGGGGAAAGCTGGAGAGAGCTGAGGGGGGATTGACGCAGTGGGTTAGTTCAAGGTGTGTGAGATAGTCCAGGGAGCATCCTCTTCGTGTGCACACAAGGGTCCAAAAAAACAGAGACAATAGGCAGGTCCACATGAGCATAGCCAAAATCAGAGAGATCCAGAAGAGCTCCAGAGCAGGCAAGAACAGAGTAACAGACGAGGTGTAGTCATGGATCCTTGGTCGGTTATAGAGCAGGGGGGAAGTCCAGCGGCGAAGTCCAAAGCCAGGTCAAGGTCATACACGAGGTAACAGAAAAACGTACGTTTATCAGGGGGGGTCAGGTGAACGGGAGGTCAGAGTAGGCAAGAGGGTCCGGGATCTGTGAAGTCATGTCGAAAATAAACGCTGGAGAGTTGGCTGATCAAAAGCAGCACAACAATCTGGCAATGGGCTAGTGGCAGCAGGGCTCTTTATATAGTAAGAGGTGAGCACAGGTGAAAACAATTAACCTAATGAGAGGTGAAGTCAATCTGTTAATGGTGGAGAGAACAGGAAGTGCTACCAAAATAAGGGCAGGGGACCAGAAGTGAAGTGAAACCCTGACACTACATTGTAATAATTGGCTCACTGTTAACTACTATAATGTCTGTGAAGATTCTCAGTCATCCAGGTAAAGTTGTCTGAAGATTTAATCATGGCAACTGGACTTCTTTCTTTCAAGTAGAGACGTCTCATTCTGCATCCACAGAACTTTATCAATCTGAGTGAAGTTGGCTAGTGACCATAAATTTATCCTCCAGGTTGGTTTCACCTCACACCTACCTTGAATAGGCTCGTTAAGTTAAACAAAGGCAGGGGATGAGTGTGGGTAGATGTAACAGCCACACCTCTGACAGCTCCTCCTGCCCCCATTAAGTGGGTTGTTAAGGGTGGTCAACCTGGTGGACGTGTGAATTGGGCCTGATTTTTCTGGGGATGGATGAAAGGACAGCATGGTAGGTTGAAGATAAGTTGTGTCTGAGGCCTCCACCTCTGTTGAGTGAGGAGTTTATTTGCACATGCAAGGCTTCCCTCACTCCTCTCTCAAACCACCTATCTTCTCTATCCAGTATTTAAACATTTTGGTCCATAAATGAGTGTCCTTTGTCCTTCAGATGAAGGTACACCGCTAATTCAGGCCCTGAGGTGTTGCTCCTTCTGTGGTGGGCCATCCTCCAGTGAAGCGGCTGCTTCGTCTCTCCAATGTACAGCGCGGAGCACTCTTCACTGTACTGAACAGCATACACTAAATTGCTCTTCTTCTGTTTAGGTATCCTGTATTTGGGATGAACAAGTCTCTGTCTCTGTGTGTTAGTGGATTTGAAGTGGACAGGTATGTGGTATTTTCCACAAATCCTTTTTAGTCTTTTAGACACCGGAGGCATTTATGGAATAACCAGGTTCTTCCATTGGTCCTGGGATTCAGGTTGTTCCGTGGTCCTTTTCCTGGAAGAGGAAAAGGACCACCGACCTTGTTAAAGGCCCATTTGGGATATCCACAGGTTTCAAGATGCCTGTCTTCCTTATAGGTAGTTGTGAGGTGAAACCAACCTGGAGGATACATTTGTGGTCACTAGCCAACTTTCCTCAGATTGATAAAGTTCTGTGGATGCAGAATGAAATGTCTCTACTTGAAAGAAAGAAGTCCAGTTGCCATCACTCAATCTTCAATAAGATCTGGTCTTCTGACCAGCCTTGGTCTTGGTCTCGACCAGCCATGGTCTTGGTCTCGCCTTAGTGTGTCTTGGTCTTGGTACCCTCAAGTCTTGGCAATGTCTTGGTCTTGGTTTAGGCGGTCTTGACTACAACACTAGTTTTTACATACACCGCAAGTCATATTTGGGGGCTTTAGGGCTTCACTTATAAAGCCCTAAATGATCAGGCCCCAACTTATCTTAAAGACCTCATAGAACCTTATTATCCCAGCAGAGCA
>JAUYWH010000024.1:416123-431678 GCA_034779795.1 Ctenopoma multispine
GTTATTAATTTGTAAAAAATATTTGGAATCATGTATGACTTTCGTTCCACTTCTCATGTGTACACCACTTTGTATTGATCTTTCACGTGGAATTCCAATAGAACTGATTCATGTTTGTGGCTGTAATGTGACAAAATGTGGAATCTTGAAAAGTTCAAGGGGGCCGGATACTTTCTGTACATATACTACTGTATATCTGCTTCAGTGTTAGGGGTGTTTGCTGGTGAACTGTGGTGAAAATATCTGACAGATAAAAAAAAAAACTTAAGAATCTTAGTTTAGTTTTTGTTCTAAGAATCAAAACCTTCCTCTGTGCTTATTATCATCCATCCATTATCCTAACCATTATTTCAAGGTTCATGGACGTGCTGGAGCCTCCACTAAAACGGTTTTGGAAACGGAAATGGTAGTACTAACTGCTGGGAATTTTACGCTGGGAGTTATAGAGTGGTTCAATAATTAACATTTAATCATGTTAGAGATTAAATCATGACTACTATGTTTGCTGAGAGTAGAGAATGTTGCTGATGTGACAAAGACTGCCCAACCTTCATCTGACAGTTATTTGTAAACCTGGGATCCAAACATGGTTTGTCCGAAGTGTATGTCAATGTAAGGTCAATTCTTTTTTACCTTAGTAAAAAGACAAGCACATACTTGTACAGCTCTTTGTAACTGACACCGGCACACCCGCAAGTACAATAGCACAAAGTAAAACAGAAGGCAAAATAATTCTCTAAACAAAGCACACACACACACTGGTGCCAAGACCCAGTTTTCCTGGGCGAGATGTGAGTCTTTGGCTGTTGAAGAACTGGTTCAAAAGCACTGGTTCTAAACTAGTCTTGTTATTGGCTTGGTGAAAAAGGGGTAATTGGGGGTACTAGTGCCAGTTCTTGGTCCAGACGAAGGCCATAACCAACAGTCTGTATAAGCCGCCTCAAGTTGTGTGTTGTAGCCATAGTGTGTGTGTTTCTCTATAATCCAAGAGCAAGGTTTATAAGCAGGTTCCAACATAAAATCTAAACTCTTGTAAGACTACGTAAGAAGCTGGGAGCAGTGGTTAGAAGGTGTGTGTGTGTGTGGCAACAGTTTCATCATTGGTTGTGTTCCACTGGGAACACGTGCTTATGCTTGGCCAGTGCAGCAGCTTGCCGAATGACATCACATTGCACTGGAAAAAACACTGAACAAGATCCACCTTGATCTTTGCATGAGGCTGTGTCAGTCAGTTGCAGGTACTCTGAGGCATTTAAACGAATAGGCCAGGCTATATTTTTTCACAATTAATGAAACCTTTTCTGAACAAGATCTTAAGTTGTACTGTACAGGTCTCCACTCCATGGATATGCCTCCCCAGAGTAACACTGACCGAACACCAAACTGCTCATGCTGAAAAATGTTGCAGGCAGCATAATATTCAGTAGTCAAGCTCCATGGACATTGAGCACAGGGCCCACTAGAAGAAGTCGGGCCCTCAGGCCACCCTCATGAAGGCTGTTTCTAATGGTTTGGTCAGAGATATTCACGCCAGTGGCCCGCTCAAGGTCACTTTGTAGGGCTCTGGCAATACTCATCCTGTTCCACCTTGCACAAAGGAGCAGATACCGTTCCAGCTGATGGGTTAAGGACCTTCGACGGCCCTGTCCAGCTCTCCTAGAGTAACTGTCTGTCTCCTGGAATATCCTCCATGCTCTTGAGACACAGCAAACCTTCTGGCAATGGCACGTATTAATGTGGTATTCTGGTGGAGTTGGACTGCCTGTGCAACCTCTGTGGGGTCCAGGTATCATCTCATGCCAGTAGTACCAGTGATACTGATCCTAGTGAAATGGATTGAAATGGAACAAAACTACTGAAAAACAGTCAAAAAAAGATGAGGAGTGAAAAAAAAGTCTGTGACCTCCACCTGTAAAACCATTCCTGTCTTTGGGGTCGGCTCATTCTTGCCCCTTTAGTGCACCTGAACAGCTGATTAACAACCCCCTCTGCTACTTGACTTACCAGATCAATATCCCAGAGGTTTAACTGACTTGGTATATACTCTGATTTAAAAGTGGTATATGGTCTGCACTTATGTAGTGCTTCTCTACCTTTTTGATACTCAAAGCGCTTTACACTGCTTCTCATTCACCCATTCGTACAAACAAGTACACACATAGACAGAGCTGCTATGCAGCTTGACCTGACACACCAGGGGCAACTTGGGGTTCAGTATCTTGCCAAAGGACACTTCGACATATGACTGGAGGAGCTGGGAATCAAACCCCTGATCTTACGATTGGCAGGTGATTGCTCTACCTCCTGAATCACAGCTGCCCCAGTAATAATAAAAAGTATTTCTTTAACTTTTTTGAGAAGTGTATATTTAGTGAATATGATTGCATGCTACAGATGAGCTACTAATCACCTTATGGTAATAGCATGAATCAAACATCGAGGACTAATCAGCTAACGAAAGTACAACTTTTGCTGTATTAAAGCCATGACTTGATTTTCATTTTCATACACACTTGACAGAACAAGTATGTATTTTAATTAGTGCAGGGCAACGATTAAATTTCTAATCACGATTAATTGCATGATTTTACTGCGATTAATCACATTTGATTGCAGTGTTACCACAGTCCTGTTTAGTTTTTAGACTCACATTGTGGTACAATGGACACATCTTCAGTGATGTACCTGGGGTCAAGGGGTGTTTCGGATCTTACATCAGACAACCTCACCCGGGTGACCCAGCCAGGGATGATCAGCCCTTGACTTGTGTCCAGGTAGCACACTACACCACGCATCCCCCCTCCTTAAGCAGAGCCAACGTGAAGCTTTTTCAGCCGCTTCCATGGGGTTCTTCAAGGCTCTTTGCCTGTGCAGTCCATAGAGCCCTAGGAATCCCAGGACCCAATGTAGAGACTGGCTTGCGAAGCACTGGGCTCGCAATGGGTCTTCCACCCATTCTTCTGACACTCAGCCACCAGGTCAGCAGACTTGGCCTTATTCCGTTCCTGTGCTTTCTCCATCCAATCTTCCCAGGGGACAGTTAGCTCCCGTAAAACCACCTGCTTGCTTGTTCTAGACATCAAGACCATGTCTGGCCGAAGTGTTGTTGCTGCAATGATGTCCGGGAATCTCAGGTCCGCTGCATACTCCCACTTAGTCCAGGCCCGCTGCTTGGACATGCCCACCATTCTGCTGAAGGGGCTTCCTCCACCTCAGCCCGTATCTCCTGCTGGATCAGCTTCTGCTTCTTCTTCTGACTAGCTCTACTGTAGTTAGGTTTTGGGTTGCTACCCAGCCCGGCCCACCCTGTAGCCACTGTGCCCACTAGGGTGCTGTGTCGCAACCTTGTCTCTGGCTAATCTTCATCTCAAAGCTCTCCATGATCGTTATTGGGACTTCATAGACTAGCATTGGCCAGAGGAGACGAGGCAGGATGCAATGTTGGTAAATCCAGGCCTTAAACTTTCCAGGAAGCCCAGACTTGTCCACAGCCGAGAGCCACGTATCGAGGTCATCGCTGGTACCACTGATGAAATCTGAGTGTCTCCCAGGCTGAAGCAGAACCGGTCAGTCAGTTTTCCTTTCCTCAAGACTAAGGACCTGGACTTTGTGGGCTTGAAGCTCATTCTTGCCCATGTTTAATGAGTCGTTTAAGACCTTGGAGAAGCCACCTGCATTTGGGCACTGATGTTGCAGTTATAGTGAGATCATCCATAAAAGCTCTAATCGGGGGCTGTCGGGTGCCAGATCTGGACAATACACCTCTGCACTCAACCACTCGGCTTTCATTCAAGCATATTCATGGCCAATGCAAACAGGGACACAGAGATTGAGCAGCCAGTGATGATGCCCTTCTCTAGATGATTGGATGTCACCCTCAGACTAAAGTTGTTATAATAGTCAAGGATGGTGTTCCGTATCTCCTCTGGGACATGGTATCTTCTCAGGGCCAGCTCCACCAACTTGTGTGGTATCGACCCATAAGCACTGGCAATGTCGAGCAACAGTACTGCCAGGTGCCTTGCTCTCCCGTGCCTCTTGAATCAGTTGAGTCACCACCCCTGTGTTCTCAATACACCCTGGGATACCTGGAACTGTAGGTGTAGGTGTTCTTCAGTAGAAATTGCATGAGGCGATTGGCAATGATCTTGAAGAAGGTCTTGCACTCAGCACTATGGAGGAAGATTGTCCTGAATTACCTGATTCACCACCACTTACATTCGCCTCCTTGGGAATCCACACACCCTCAGCGTATCTCCACTGCTGAGGTACCTTCCCTTTCCTCCAGATGATTTGTTGATGTTAAACAGAATGCTGGGTTCTGGTGGATATATTAGAGCTGCGCAGTGGCCGAGGTCATACTCTCTCATACTGTTGCTGTAAATGTTACTGAGGTAGCGAATAATGTCCCCTTCTGGACATGTGAGTTGACCGCTGCGTTTCTCTCCTAGCAATTTCTTTGTGAAATTTCTTTGTGAAATTGCCAAATGGATTGGCAATAAGCGAGCAACAGATCATAATAGTCATAATAATGCGTGTGAAAATAATTAATGGCGTTAATTAATTACCTCGATAATAACGTGTTAACGTGTCCAGCTCTAATTTTAATCAATCCAACTTTCTAAAATAACTGTTTACAAAATCACCATGTAGTTTTATTCTGTCTCATGTTTGTAAAAGCGGTGGATCTAAAAACTAAACATCATTTTTTGTGACTGAGCTGGGTTAGGGTTAGGGTTAGGGTTAGGGATTGTGCATTGTGTTGAACTAACCAATTAACAATAAAACGACCAGTGAGTACAGATTTTTCCTAAAATACAGACTAATCAGTCCAACTGAATCAAGTCATATTTGGTGTGGACCACACTGAGTGCTGCAGATTAGCACTTATATTACTCTGTGCATCACTGCATTAAATTTCTGTTTCACTCAGAAACAATGTCATATTCAAACTCTACTGCTGTGTGTCTTTTGAGGGAGTAGACACAGAGAGGGGTGCCTACTGAGGAGTGCATTGTCTTGGGGTTTTTCCTCTTGTTAGCAACCCTTGGCCTCTCAGCGCGTGCGCGCGCGCACACACACACACACACACACACACACACACACACACACACACACACACAGAGTACCATTCACTCACCCCCTCCCTCCTCTGTCTTTTCAGGATTACTTAACAGGACAATTACTATATCCATCTTTTCATGGTGGTCTTTTGTGTCTATACCCGAGGTTAAGAAAGCTTTTATTTGGAAACTACCTCTTTTACTTCTTTCAACTCTTTCTTTTCGGCCACATTGACATTGTGCAATTTTGAATAGTGATGATACTGATTTAGGCTCAGGATCAGTGACATCCTTGTGGTAAAGGTATGCTTTGATCATTTCAAATTTCTACCTGGCTTATCTTCTGCTTAAAAAAATGTTGGATGTGGTGACTGCAGTAAGAAGCTTTATTTCTAATCCAATAATGTCAAAATCATTGATTAATTTGATTGATTTAAAATGATCCATTCATAATGAGTACTTTTACTTTTGTCAATTTATGTAAATGAATATTAGTTCTTCCATCACAGCTATTAACAGCCTCTTCAGTTTAGAGGAATCTGAGACAAGCTCAGCAAACTTTGGTAGATTTAGATTACATGTTCTGGGTACTACAAGGTTTGCTAACACATTATTATGACTAAAACTTTGAAAGTATCAATGCCTCTGATTTAAAATAAATACACAGCGAACACCCAGTATTTATTTGACTGTGTTAAAGCTACCAATTGTCCTGATATAGGCTGTACTAAATTGTTCAGTTTTAAACCCCCCAGCACATTGCCATCCCCCCAGATAGGAAAGAGTGGGGCACTGGTACTGGGGGACGGAGGCAGATTCTTTGAGAAGACGCTCTGGTCCTTTTACTGCTCTGGTGTTGAGACTTGATAGCCATGATAGCAGGCCATTCAAGAACTTAAGAGACACTGAGTCACTTGAGAGTCACTTGGAGAGTCCTTCCTTACCTCAACATTCACACACACACACACACACAAAGACACACACACACACACAAAGACACACACACACACAAAGACACACACACACACACACACACACATTTTTCTTTCTATACTTGTGAGGACACTCATTGACATAATACATTCCCTAGCCCCACCCTCTATCCCTAACTGTCAAAACTGAATTTCTAACCCTAAGCTTTATCCTAACCCTAACCAAAACCTAATTATAACCCCAACCCTAAAATTTAGTCTTAACCCTGAAAACGCTGTTTGAACATATGAGGACCAGCTACAATGTGCTCACAAAACAAAATTTATCCACACAAGGAAATAAAGACATGTGTGTGCACACACACACACACACATGTTGCATGTCCTTCGTGGTTTTAATGCTGTTGTCCTTTATCATTTGCATTCACTTTTATATTTTTCATTGTTTACTTGTTTTTAATGTTTTGCTTCTTTATGCTTTTGCTTTTATGCTTAAATCCTGGGTGAGTTGTCTCTTGGTATGAAATGTGGATATTCACCTTGTTGTCCCATTAGGTAAATGATGTTTTAGAAGGTTCTGTAAGAAATAACAAATATTTGTCATTGTCTGGATGTAAATCATGTAAATTACATCATAATGGTTTTCTACTAAAACAACTCTATTCAGAAGACCCAACACGAGTGGCAAAGTAAATGCCTGTTATTTTTCACCATTACTCTCCCTTCTCTCTGTGAAGTCATTTTGTCAGCTCCATTTCTTTTCATTTCTCTCCTGTGAAAGATGGTGAGGTTAGATTCCACAGCATGGAGACCTTTCTATAGCTGCCACCACATTCATCTTCAGCATCATTACTGGGTTCACACACTCTTTAGTTCTGTCTCTTTCATTCTCCACCTGCTCTGATCTCACTCATCGTCTTACTGACACAATAGATGGGATGTGAGACCGAACATTTCAATTTAACGGATCACAGGCAAAAATAAGCATTTTTAAATGTTTTGTGTATTTTGAATACAATTGTTAGGCACCAGAATTTTAACAGTTGGAGTTTTGCAGTCATGGATGCAAATCAAAGCCCATCCAGCAACACTAACGTATAGCAAGTCTAATGAAGCTGATCACCACAGATCAGTCTCTATTGTAAGATGGATCAATCACAATGAATCAATAGAAGCATACCCTGCTGTTGTATGTGGTGTCCAGGGTATGACCCTAGACCCTGGCCACCCTGAGAAACTGAGGTTAAAGGTCACACACAGAGACAGAAAGAAGCATGGCTACATAGATCTCTGTCTCCGTCTCACCACCTACATGTTGAAATCAGCTCATTTGAGGGCAGAACAGAGATCCCCCTTTAAGGCTACCGACAGTGAATGAGAGATTTTAGAATGTTGGTACATGAACATTTAAGACCATAATACACACTGCACAACCACAATGATCATAACACAGGTCCTTTTTAAGTTCTGTAATTTTTCTGTAACTTTCTATTAATGTTGGGATCATGAAGAGTTGAATATCCCAGCACTGGGTCAAATAAACCTTTCATTGATATAGTTTCCAGTCTCTGACAGAACTACTCAGGTTAGCTATGTTTTTAGATTAAATAAAAACTAACAATGAGCTGATTCACCCCTCAATACTAACTCCTTTACTGTTTTCTGTTCTGAATCCTGTAATATGGGAGAAATTATTTTGGGCATCCTTTGTCCAAGAAATAAATAAATATTTCACACAGTTTGGATCTTCATGAAATTTGCTAATCTTCTCCAACAATGCAGTTCAAGCTTAAATAAATGTTTTTCAAGCTAGTCTTAATACAATATTGAGGTGCTTATACATATGTACATGACTATAAGATTTGGTTGTCTATATATGCAGTTTAAAAATTTCTCCACTACATTTCAGAATATTTTACCTTTTAGTATGTGTCACTATGATGTTTACAGTGTTTACACTTTACAGTGTAAGATTTAAGACCAATATAAGTATATACAGAATAATGTAGAACACCCAACAGTCCCACTAGTCCCCTAGCAGCACTAGGCAACAGTGGAGAGTAAAAACTCCCTTTAATGGATGAAACAGTAACTGCAAGCTGAAATCATACAGCTCAGAGGCTGAGGAGATAGGTACAGAGAGAGTACAAAATCAAAAGGTGGAAAATTTTTGATTTATAACATGATAGCACAACACTGGCTAGACACAAGTGAGAAGTTTGAAATTGAAGCATATTGAATTATATGACAAGATATGTCTGTGAAGATTCTCAGTCATCCAGGTAAAGTTGTCTATATGACAAGATAGATATACTGATTGTTCAAATCTGCCTGTATTACAGCAAGTACATCACTTTTAAACAAAAGCAAAAATTCGGGAATAATATGAAGGAACTAAGGTTGGTTTTCTGACATGATTTTATGCAAGACGCATTAGATATGTGCCGTTTTATTTTGAAGTGTTTCCGGGATGTGTTAGCATTGAGGCTAGCTGACTTGACGCGGTCAAGTAGTTAAATGAAGGCAGCAGCAGAGGGTCGTTCCAAGTTTTCTCTCATTCTGCTGATGGAAACACGTCCGTATGAGTGCTGCAACTCTTTTTTTGTTCAACCAAAGAAAGTTACTAACTCAGAAAAAAGTAATAATTAAATCTGTGACATAACGGAGACAAATGAGGAGTTATTCAATTTACATTATTCCTGAGGCGTTCTAACGTTAACATTCTACCTCGAAGTTGGATTTAGTGTAACGTTCAACATGTGGCGCGGATAAGTGGAGGCTGATAAGAAAGTTAGTCCCAGAGGAGACACCGGCTCGGTGACGCAAATGGAAGCTCAGTTGCTGTGCTGTGAGGGGGACAGGCCTGCTGTCCGGAGGGCCTACCGAGACTCCAACCTGCTGACTGACCGCGTTCTGCACACGCTCTTGCGGGCAGAAGACAAGTATCTCCCCGCTCCCAACTACTTTAAATGCGTCCAGAGAGAAATCGCTCCGTACATGAGAAGAGTGGTAGCTACCTGGATCCTGGAGGTGAGTCAAAGCCAGTGCTTGAAGAATCACGCTGATAAAACTTGTGTTTTAACGTTGTGTGAAAAGTGATGCTCATAGTAAGAGGAGATTTTACGTGTTGTGTGTCAGTGGAGAACCAGCTGCATGCGGAATATACTACACAACATGTAGCTTCACTACGACATCACAAATGTAGGAAAAAGTGGGTCTGCTCCATACAACAGTGTAGACTGAGTGGGAAGTAAGAGTGTGAGCAGATGTTTCAGATGTGGTGCAGTCATAGACAAGTTTAATGTAAACCAGTAGTCGAAGCGATAACAAAAAACACTGTTTGTATGTTTTTGGAAGTGTGTTCTCTATAGAGTAACGTTCCGTGGACTTTAGTTTGTGGTGTCGTGTTGTTTGTGTAAAGGAGACGAAGTGACGCAGCCATGTTTTACGAGGTAACATGTGAAACTCTTCACACGAAGCTGTGTTTATTCATTCATGCTGTGAAAAGCATTACATTGAAACTGATACCGTGATAGAGCTACAACAATTTAGAGGTGTTTGTGTGGTGCCTTTGTGTTGGACGCTGCTGTGGAAGAACCTTGTTAATGCTGTACGTTCCTCACACAGTCACACAAACTGGGCTCTTCTTGGTTAATGAAGTCTGTGAAATCATCTTTGTCTTCTTACCTGTTTTATTTAAAACAAAATGTCACTTAATAAGTGGGAGACAAGCCACAAATAAGCCTAATAGTGTAATTGATTTCAGTTGTTAACTTGTGATCTTACATAAATAGTGGTTGAAATATTGTGTAATGTTCTGGATATGTAGCATCTTTGTTAACGTTTTAATTTTAAATTCTTATATATTCTTTACTGTGCGTAATTAGTGCAGTTAACAACGTCGTATTCAGAGCTGATCCTGTTTCTCTGTACATGTCCTATATTCATGATGCCATGTCAAACCTAAAGTAAAATGTGATTGTAAAATGGAGTATTTCTTTTCAGGATCTTTTTGTGTTTGCTAGATAGTATATCACTGTATCTGTTACTCAAACAGTGCTCATTTTTTCCCCAAACTTAAACTCTACGCCTCACTAACAACTTCTATAACGTTAGTTATCATGAGGCCACTCATGTCCCAGAGAATAGTCCAGTTAAGGAACTATTTAATTTACACATTGTTGTCTGGTTTGTTTGTTGGTGCAGGTGTGTGAGGAGCAGAGGTGTGAGGAGGAAGTTTTCCCTCTAGCTATGAACTATATGGACCGTTTCCTATCAGTGGAACCTACCAAGAAGAACCACCTGCAGCTTCTGGGAGCTGCGTGTATGTTCTTGGCGTCTAAGCTGAAGGAGACGATCCCGCTCACTGCTGAGAAACTCTGCATCTACACAGACAACTCTATCACACCTACCCAGCTGCTGGTACGTTTCAGTGTCTCTGAACATTAAAACGTTGTGGGGGAATCTGTCTGTTTGGACCACACTTGAACCTGTGCTTCTGTCCTCACCCACTCACAGCAAATGGAGCTACTGGTTTTGAACAAGCTGAAGTGGGACCTGGCTTCAATAACTCCTCTTGACTTCATTGACCACTTCCTGTCTCAGCTGCCTATCAGGCAAGAGAACAGACCCATTCTAAAGAAGCATGCTCAGACCTTTGTGGCGCTGTGTGCTACAGGTATGTGACTACATTACTACATAAGGTGACATTTCTCTTAATTAAAACTGTGGATTTGCATGATAAATGTAACTTCTTAATTTAAGTAAAGTATAGTACTAAGCCAGTACTCATACAAAGGTACAAATGTTCTCACTGCAACAGCTGCCATTTCTTTCTCCTCGTTGTTAGATTGAATAAGATTGCAGAGGAGGCTTCAAACTAGCAAACACATGAAAAATCAACTTAAATCTTAAATCGGCTTTTACCTTTTATGTTGCTTTGTCTCTGCATGAATTTGTACTGAACTGAACCTGTGAGTGCTCAGCTCTGTCAGCTGGGCTTAGTATTGCTGGCCTATAATACTGAGGTCTTTGGGATTTCTGTTACCTGTTCTCAGTAAAACATACAGCAACTAGTGATGGTTGATAGGCTTTTACTCACGCTATAGTGATGGAAACCAGTTAAGGAAGATCTCAGCTATGACACTCATACTAGTTAGTCTGAAAGTCTTTGGTCTGAAGTTGTAACAGTTTCTTAAGACTGATCCACCACATTCGCACTGGCCAGTGAAGAATGCAGTTGTTTGTTTGGTGTCACTGAATGCCAGATTTTTTACTTAATCATTAAGATAAACAATAAAATAGCTGCTGTTATAATTGTCCAGAGTTGTAAAACCCTCTCTGAGTACAACAGATTGTTGTTTTGACATATTTTAGTGCATTACTTAAAAGGTGATTCCAACTCAACTTCCTTGATCATATTTCACTGTCTCACTGGTACCTTCAACCACATACCCCCAACAACACAGCCCCCTGCAGAGCAGATTTTGGTCTGAACATCTTTGATCAATTCTGAATGTTTTTTGGTTCTTAAGATGTTATTGTTTTTTTTGTTGTCAGCTATTTAAGGCCCGATATTAACATTATTAACATTACAATGCCCTGCAGATGTTAAATTCATAGCCAGCACTCCGTCCATGGTAGCAGCAGGCAGTGTGGTGGCAGCAGTGGAGGGTTTACAGATGAGAATGGTGGGCAATGTCACGATTGCACAGAAACTGATCGAGCAGCTGGCACAGACCATCAGGAGTGACCTGGTGGGTACATCTCCATGACAGTGGTTCCTAGAAGGGGCCCTCAGGTTCCTCTGCCCTGCATTATTTCCAGCTATCCCAGCCCCACCCATGGATGGTTACCTAGTTCAGCTTCTGATTGACTAAACACAACTGATCCGGGTAATCAGCAGTGGGTAGGGCAGAGATAGAGCAGTGGCATATAAGCAACCTCTGGTCTATGATCATCATTCACACTGAACTAAGAAAGTTTCACTCCCACTCACCTGAACTCTTACTCTACAGGACTGTCTCAGGGCATGTCAGGAGCAAATTGAGACACTGCTTGAAACCAGTCTCAGACGAGCACAACAGCAACACTCAGTTACCATGGAAAGTAAGAACACTGCCGATGAGCAGGGCCTCCCAACTACACCCACAGACGTCCGGGACATAAACATCTGATTGAGATCAGAAGAGAGAAGCAGGTTGAAATGAAGTGGATGGTCATCACTGCCATGCGTAAATATGGAAACGCACACGCCTGTGATAAATCATGACACATGATGTGTGTAACTGCATCAGCAGTATGTTAGAACTGTGTCCAGTTCTGAGTCCAGTGTGAAATGTAGCGGGAAACCAGGAGGAGATGCGAAGTGGATGCCATCACATCCAGAAAAAAAGAGAACCTTCAGACTGGAACTGAAGAAATGATTGAAAGAGTAACTGTGTAAAGTGCAGCTTTTACCCACCTGGTAAATCTTATTTTCCATTAGCCCCGGGTCAGGTAAACCAGGGTGCAGTAAATTCAGGATTGACTCATTAAGTTGTTGCTTCAAGGACTAGAAGGCCTGTCTTTAACCTATGCCCCCTCCCAGCCTCATCCTCATCCTTATCCTTAATCCAGCCTCAGAGACTGAAACTAAACTGATGTTGAATAGTAATAATTTAATAGGAAATATTAATGAATTACTTTCAAATAAAACTCAGGAGTACAAAATGTCTTTGCTAAAAGTGAACTTCTTATGGACAGTTGTTTCCCAGCATACTGAGCACAGCCACGTGATCAAATGGAACAGCTGTAATATCCTATCTTGTTGTTTATGTTGAAAAGCAGCTTGATTTAGTTGCTTATAAGACTTAAAAACTTTATTTATAAGCTATACTGTACTATAGTCATTTTTAAAACACGTTTTTCACAAGGTGTGTGCTCCTGTCTCTTTACTGTAGATGTGTTTTTACCACACTAAACTCCTTAAATTGAAGAACTTTATATACACAGCCTAATGTAATGTAAAGCTATAGAAAATAGCTTGCATTTATAAGCTTCAAGATTAGTTAAAGTGCAGAAACTGTATATTTTAGTTTTAGCAGTTAATTAAGATCCATAAAGCCTGTGGTCAACATGTATAGTAAAAAATGTATGGAAATGGAAACGCACATGTTTAAAGTAAGTTTATGATTTTCCTAACATAAGAAAAATACATTTATTTGTTTCGTACAACTTTCACTCGTGTAGAAACATTTCAAATGGCAAGATTCAGCTACTCCACTGAAAGAGCTAGAGACAGGTGTCTTCTTAAAAAGGAGGAGGCAACTAAATAATAGTGGTCACAATGAACACAATAGATGTTTGTGTGTTTGTTTGCTTTTTACGGGTATCTCCCTCATTACAGACATTTGTCAGGTTAACTGCTATGTTGGTGCATTTTTATCTTTGAGTATGAAGATGAATTAAAGGAAAACATAAAGTTATGTTTAGGTCACTTCATTCATTGCATAGGTTCTGTTGTATAATGAAGCAGCATCAATTCGACTTAAAGCCGGTTTCCCCACAGCAAATATACTTGGAATGAATATTGAAGTGTAATGTCAATGACTAGTCAGCCGACACCGTCTGGTGAGTGGCAACGGGTGGAAAAAAAAGTCCACCTATGGAAGAACTGGATAGATTGGACATAACTTATAGTTGCGGGAAGTCTGTGTACCACAATAACAGTTCATGGTGAATTATGGAGCTCTGTGAAAGGGTATAAACTCATTTCTAAAGCTTTGAGTCTTCCCAGGAGCACAGCAGCCTCAATAAAGTTTGACACCACCTGTGAACTACCACAAATCTAATAACTATAAAAGAGTTAACAGTATATAGATGAAATAGTCTGATGCTGTTGACCTTTGTGCTGCTAATCCTGCTCACATCATGCACAATGCAAACCACTGTTATGAACCATTCCATGCACAGTGGAGGTTTTGATCAGAAGTGGCCACAGTGTTGTGGAGTAGTGAGATACACGTAACTAGCCCTTTACCGACAATTTTAAGGAGTTCATCTACCTTCATATTTTCTTATGTAGTAAATACTGTAACTAAATAATTCTGGGCCATTAAAAGGAAAGCTGTGAGAAACTGCTGCTGTTGTATAAAGCATGGAATCTTTTCTCACAAGTAAAAACACACATCCATAACAAGACAAGTAGCTCACTTTTTAGAACTTTTTCTTTGCATTTTTAGTTGTGGTCAGGAAATAGAAAACACACATAACATAACATTTGTGTAATACTTTGCAGGAAGTTTACTGTCAGCTCACACGTGACAAATATTTGACTGTAGTTTTAATGAAACATTAAAAAACATTAAAACATCAAAAATTACAAACTGGTTTTAATGAAACATTAAAAACTACAGGGGGGTTGCTGGAGGATCGTGTTGTCCTGGGCCTAGCCAGGACTCTTGGTGGGCCTGTCTTAGTCTTGTATTTGTTTTAAGTATTGATTCTTGCTATTTTAACAAATTTCGAGATAAGTTGCTGCATGCAGTTACCTAGTTAATGGGGTCATCCTGCACCATGCAGTGCAGGATGAGGTGGGGTACAGAACAACAAATCTTAATCAGGGAGAAAACATTTAAAACATGAGCAGAAGTGTTTGTTTCATGAGACATTGTTGGACCACTGTGAATCTTTTTCTGTGTTGTGTAGGGACCACCAGATGTTCAGTGGCAACGTGCAGTGGACAAAAGGGATTGTAGACTTGAATTAGAATTTTTTTTAGTACAAGTACAAATGTACTTCACTTGACAATATATTAAAACTGAAATTAGAAGTCAAATGCAGAACATGCTGACATGTGAATAAATGGAATAAACAGCTGTGAAAGAAAGGCTTAAAGAAAGAAAAGTTAAATGTACTGTATTTAACTGCCAGTAGGTGGCTGTGTTAGCTCAGTGTTACCTGTGACATAATAATTTAAAATATGAACTGGTTTTGATATGCAACTCCTGCACTGATTGAAACAACCACATAAATTAATCTTTCACACCACTGAGCCATGGCATCATCACAGATTTACTATTTATCAAACTCCCCTTCTTAGGACAAATGGGTGAATCACCATGTTTCTGCAATGTTGCATTAATAAACACAGGCTGAAAAAAGCCTGGCAAATGTCATAAAAAAGAAGAGATGATCTAAATACTTAATGTCTACCACAGGTGCCACGGCACTGACCTCTAACAGAGAAGTAAGTTGCCTTTTTTCTGCCTTTTTGTGCAGTACCCACACAGGACTAGCATTACAGCAACGTCGTCCTGTCACATGTGATAATTATGTATCATAATTGTCACAAGAGAGCAGTCAGACGGCAGCTGTGTTCTGACAGTTGATGTCAACATGTCAGTTAAAACTTGAAGGTAACATTTTTGTGACTGGGAGCAACAGAGGCATTGGTTTGGAGATGATTAAACAGCTGGCAGAGAAGACAGGAGGGGAGGCTCATACAGTGGCTTGCAAAAGTATTCGGCCCCCTTGAACTTTTCCATATTTTGTCACATTACAGCCACAAACATGAATCA
>JAUYWH010000024.1:441109-459424 GCA_034779795.1 Ctenopoma multispine
GCATGTGAGGATCGGCAAAAACACCTCCACCACAAAGATCCTCAGCACTGGCACACCACAGGGAAGCGTTTTGAGCCTATTTCTGTACTTCCTGTTCACACATGACTGTGTGGCCAGACACAGCTCCAACACCATCATCAGATTTGCTGATGATACCACCATCCTGGGCCTGATCACCAACAACGATGAGACAGCCTACAGAGAGGAGGTGAGACTCTTGGCAGAGTGGTGTCAGGAGATTAATCTCTCTCTCAACGTCAGCAAAAGTAAGGAGATGGTTTTGGATTTTAGGAGGCAGGATGCAGCTCATCCTCCCATCTACATCGGAGAAGATGCTGTGGAGGGGGTCAGCAGCTTCAGATTCCTTGGGGTCACCATCAGTGCCGACCACAAGTCCTCAGATCATGCAGCAGCTGTCACCAAAAAACCCACCAACGACTTCACTTCCTCAGACATCTAAAGAAGGCTAGAGTGTCCACCTTTGTCCTCACTAGCTTCTACAGATGTGCTGTGGAGTCCATCCCCACAGGGAATGTTGAGTCTCTGTACGGAAGCTGCACTGCTCAGGACTAAAAAAGGCTCTGCAGAAAACGGCCCAGAGGATTATAGGCACACCACTCTCTGCAATAACTGACATTTACACCACACGCTGTCTCAGAAAGACTAAGTGTATCATGAAGGACCCCAGTCACCCTGCACTGCCACTTTTTACCTTCCTGCCATTCTGCAGAAGACTCAGGACAATTAACGCATGCACAACTCGATTCAGAAACAGTTTTTACCCCAGTACTATTAGACTGTTGAACAGCAAATGTGTTCTTCCCTCTTTGTGACATCTGTGTCTTTACGTGCAATACAGTAGCACACAGCTCTCCACTCTGCACTGTCACTTTACAGCCACTAACTGTGGATCTGCACTGCTATGTCTATTATGTTGCACTGCTATGTATGCTATGTCTTTTTGTGTTCTGCCTGTGGAGAGGGTATTCAAGTAAGCATTTTATTGTGCTTTGTACGCTGTACTTGTACACATGATAATAATAAACTTGAACTTGAAGAAAAAGATATAAAGAGACCCGTTTAGAGGTGGATAACAATATGTGCCTCCATTGAAAATTAATAGGAGGCAATGCATTGCATGGCGAAGCCATTCATTTCATTTCACCAATCAGTAAACTTCACCATCTTCCTGCTGTTTGTGAAGTGTTTGCAAAGTTTGAGAGCTTGTTGTACAAATCTGGAAAAGACCTTTTATAACAAAATAATTAACAAAAACAAGTTAAATACTGTTTCAAATATGTTGCTTCCTTAGTGGAATACTTTGAAGCTGTGCCTCTACTTGTATTACATGATTATTTGCACCTGTACCTGAGCACTGGTTGTGTTTACTTCTACCAGGCACGGATTAATGCACAGGCTGACATAGGCTGTAGCCTAGTGGCCCGACGTGTGCAGGGGCCCCGGATTGGCCAGATTATTTTAAATACATTTTTTTAATTCGCTTAAGAAAGCTTAAGAAAGCCTTTTTTTTTTATATTTTTTTTTTGATTTTGTGCCGATTGGTATCGGCACAATATCAAAAATATAATAAGTTAGCACTGCGTATATACTGTATGTATATGTTATGTTAATAAACTGCAGCGTTGCTCTGCAGAACATGTGGATTCATGTAACACTGATCATTTGACCAGCTCACTGAGGGATTTTGTTGCTGCATGAGAGATGATTTAAACAACTTTGTGAGTGTTGTAAAAACATGTAATCAGCTGTTTTCCTACATGACAAAGTGAACATAAAAAGACGCAGATGTAAAGAAATGAACATACAAGTCCGGCGAAGTGAGCGATCAGGTTCAGACAAGTTCAAAACAGCTGTTTATATTGTCGTCACAGACTCGTCGCGAACTGGACCCGAGGTATCAGTCCTACACACACACTGAGCTGACGTTCATATCAGAACAGGCTGATCTCCAGAAGAAATGAGTAAGTGATCGTCTGCTTCAGTAAAAAAAAAGTTACAGACCGTGTTTCTGTCCGGATATTTATGACCCTCGGGAAACGTTCATTTTTATAACATAGATCTACATCGGGCCAAAACCGGATCACGTCTCTGAGCCTCATCAAAGTCTCTCTCTCTGTTAGGAAATCAAGGAGGAAATTCGTGTAAACGTAAGAAAATGTGTAGTTGCTGTTCATTACCGCGTGTTACTGATTCCATTATGTTATAATTATGCTGCATTTTATAATTGCTCCTAAGCCTTACTTACTACTTAATATTTGTCTTTATTCTTATGATGTAGCATATGGTGCAGACAGTAAAGAAAGAATTGTACAGGGAAACATGTTTCTTTACTGTGCACATGACAATAAACCTTTGAATCTTGAATTATATTTTTATGGATATTAATTTGTTATATTTGAGTCTCTCATGCTGTAATGTGTCCTCAGTAACATATTGTGGTCTGTCCTACTGCCATTATTGCACCTGTTGGTTTACAAAGCTAAGCCTTACATCTTTAGAGTTGCTATTTACATAAAAGCTGTCAATGTATTCCTGTGTATGATCGTTCATTCTAGTGTACCTGAGTGGCTGCATTTTTTGCCTTGTAATATTCTCAGCACACTATAACAGTAATATTACTTTTTGCTGTTAAAGCATTATAAATATACTGTAAGTGGGGCTGTTTATTTCCTCTGCAACAGGGGCCCCCCAACAAAGTGTAGCCCAGGGGCCCATCACTACCTTAATCCGCCTCTGACTTCTACTACCTCTGGATAACAGAGGTTGTCCTTCAGGAGTTGGTGGAGACCATAACATCTGGTTCATCGGGTGGAAACAATCAAACAAACAAACAAATTTAAATAAACAATCATCATGTTGCTTTACACATACCAGAGGCTCAGCTGTTTGCTAATGTGCTAACAGTAACAACAAAGGTCAAAACATGTCCAGTGTTTGACACTAGCGGCTTGTTGTGGATTTGTGCACAAATACTAATCTCTGCAAACTACTCCTGTAGTTTTACTTAAGTATGTTAGCAGTTCTTGGTAAAGTAGATGACCTTAGTTGTAAATATATCTAGTAAGCACAGTGCACTAATATAACCTGTGCATCAATAGAAATTTGATAACATTCTAGGAACACCATACACCATATAAAAATATCAGACAAAAGAAGACAAGTAGGTTTAATTTCATTTGTTGTCTGTAACCTTGTACAGTGTGTTTCCCTAACACATGCCTCTTACAAAACAACCTACATATAGCTTTCCAAAAAAGAAACTGTGATGGCACTGAGATTGTCCTTAATAACTGCAGTACTCCAGCTGAAATCAATGTAGACAACTTGTTGAGCCACAGGTGGAGAAACACTCCTCCATCACAGAGGCAACACGGCAACGGCTTCCAATCAGGTGAAGTTTATAGACAGGTGTGTGCTCCAGTGTTTTCTTCTTCTTTTTTTGGGAAAGTGTTCTTGTCAGGAATAGAGAAGAGCATAAACATACTACAACATACAATCATACATATCATCTGGAATTTACACATCCATAACAATAATGATACACGGATCAAGAATCAGAGCCATAATTATACAGTAGCAGTAATAATAATAATAATAATAATAATTGATATTGTCTAAAAACTACAGTCATGTTTTCATCTTTTCTTTCTTAAAAAAAGCCATATATTTATATTTATATAGTGGAAGATCTTTAGTCTTTTTTATTTCTGGTTTCCTGACTAAATAGGTAACTTAAATATTTACAATGATTATTTTACAACCATTGGCCCAGCCCACTTAAGATAAAATGTTTCTTTTAGTTTTAGTCTAGAATAAAACGCACACAGCGAAAGGAGGGATGAGAGTGGAATGGTCCCAGTGAAACATGAGGTAAGGAGGTAGCAGAGGATGCATGTGAGCTCAGCACCTCCCATGTCAGACAGGATCCCAGGCCCCAGAGAATCCAGGACCATGTATGGTTTCCCATAAGGGATGGAGACCTCAACCTGTTGAGTCACATGGGGTCTCCGAAGTTAGACTGGAAGGGTGTACACAATTTCCTGCAGCACTCCTAGCATGTGCTCCAAGGGGGCTCCAGGGTTACCCACCCTGTGTTACAGGGACATGTCAGTTTGTATCACTGTTTGGTTTCTGGTCCTCCTTCCATTCATCCCACTACTAAATCACCAGCAGCTGTCCCAGCACCATCTTAAACTGCTGTGTGCACCCTGCCAGCTCCTTCACCCTCTCAGTCATATCCCTGGCTGCTCCAGGGGATGGATACTGAAGAGCAGCTGTTTTTGTACTGATCACAATGTCTTTGAGCTTTTCGCAGAGGGCGTTGCTGCTCTGGGCAACACGGGCCCTCACATCAGGAGACTTGGCCTGGCGCGATAGTGTGTCTCCAATGAACACCAGCTTGTGTGCGCTGAGGATTACGAACTTGCTGTGTGCTACAAAGATCTTGGGTGGCTGGTTGGAGTTGACGGCGGTGAAGAAGGCGTCAATGGCATTGGTGACTGTGGTGACATTCTGATCGCACTGCTCCTGGTAGAAGAGGAGGAGTTGCCTGTCGCCGTGGCACAGTTTAGAGGTAGTTCCCCCAGAGCTGTTCTGTGACAACTGATTGGCCGAAGGGTGGTGCGGAGATGGGACCCATCCTGTCATATCATTGTTGATTGGCTGGCTGACTTCCTGCTCTAGTCGTTCAAATTGTTTAATCTGAGAGGAAAAGATGAGAGGTCATAAATCAAACACTGTCAGTTTCTTTTGAAACAACCAACTTGCTCAGATAAATCAATGAATATCTGGATCAAAGATATGCCACCTTAACAACCTTAAAATATAAGCAACAGCAATTTCTGCCAGGGAGAACTGAATTTGACCTGGGGTTTTCCACTCAGCTGACATAAAATACACTTGATCCTGTCTTGCCAAGTGCAGCCTGTTGAGGCCTGTTGCAACTTTAAAGAAGGACTGCTATATTGCAAAACTGATTCTATCTCATGCATTTGTATTTTTGAAAAGAAAAAAAAAGATAAAGCAGTAAAGAAATATCTTCTCTTTAAGTAAAGACACATAGTAAAGTATCATAGGTGTTCACATCATGTCAAAGTGTTATTTAAAAGAAAGGGTATTACTGACTGCTGATTTCCTTGACTTTTGAAATTAAGCAACTAATCAACCAACTAATCAAACCAAGGCCTTTCACATAGAGTCAAGTTCCAAAGGCAGTAGCTTCTCTTTTAATTCAGTTTTTTTGATGAACAACGTCTGTTATTTCCGTACCATTATTAACTGAACAAAAATGAAGCCCAAAAGAAAAAAACTGATGTACCCCCAGACTGCTTCCAGAAGATTTAAAGAGGGTAAGTTATAGCCAGGTGCTGCTAAACATCAGCCTTGATGAATTGATAATTAACAGTTTTGGCAGTTTACTGGTCTGGAGCATTTAGGCGTGTATCAACACTATGCCAACAAGGAAAGACATAAGCAATGGTCTTAGAGAAGCAATTGTTGCTGCAAGTCAATCTGCAAAGGTTTATAAACCAAATAATTTGGAGTTTAACATTCTACAAAGAGAAAGATTATTCACAAGCACAAAGCCTTCAGACAGTTGCCATTCTCCAGAGAAATAAATAAAAAACCCAAAAGCTACATCTTAAACCCAAAAAACCTCACTGTGCATGTTAAATGTTCAAGTCCATGCCAACACAATAAGAAGGAAAATGGTTTGTTTGGAATGGTTATGAGGAGAAAGCCACATACAGACTATAAAGTCACTGAGTGAACTAGTGCTGTACACCAGGTGATTTTCAGATTCTATTTTTTTTTTGATTCTCATTCCACAGTAGTGGACTGAAATGTCATTGCTCTGGGTCCATGGTGCAAATAATAAAACATGAAAATACAGTACAAGCCAGTAGAATCACATGCTTAAAATAGATGATAGAATAAAGAAATGAACAGAATACATTTAGGTAGAGTGATGTAGAATTGCAAGATGAATGCTTAAAATAGAGATTCAGTGCAGACACATAAAACAAATGTGATTGAGAACAAAAAAATGCTATAGATGATGCTGTGATGAGCAGAGACAAGACAATTTAATGTCCCCTAGTGGCCAAGTATTGATTAAAGCAATAATTAAGTCCTAATTAGAGCCTTAATGAACACACACACACACACATGCTCACAGGTACCTGTTGCTGTTCCAGCTGTGCCTTGTTGTGTCGGATGATGTTGCCTTTCTCTAACAGCTGTCTTTGGTTCTTCTCAAACTCTTCTTTTCCCTAACAGATCAGCAGAAAGACATGTAGGAGTTACACCACCTGTACACACTTAACTGGGTTAAAATAGTAATAATAGTAACAGAGCCAGAGCCACTATCTTCCTCTACTAGTGACAAACAGGAAGTGCATACAGAGATTACGTCTCGTAATTCAATGAAACTATTTCTCAAAAAGAGTTCTACCATATCTTTAAGTACAGCAATAAAGTTTCTATTTATCTTGTCAGCTGATTATATGTCCTCATAACTATCTACAGAAGTGTCTGTATCTGTACCTGTAGATGCACATAGTCATAATCCTCCATCCAGCCTTCCTCTGTGGTCTCATATGGCCTGTCCCCTCCTTCCTCTGCAGCTGTAAACTTTGGTGGAGAGGGGAGGGGACGTGACTGAATACTCACCTTCTCCCCTCCCTGATAAGTCCCACTTCCTGATCCTGACATGTGACCGCTAATCTCCCCCGGGATTGGAGGAAGTGGCAGTTGTTGCTGCTGCCGGTTGGTCCGTTTGAAGAGAAGTGAGGCATTACCATGGAGAAAGGATGCAAGCTGTTTAGCATCATCCGGGATGCCTCGTGCTGTCATGATTAGCCGATCTAAGTCATCCCCACCTTGTGGTGGTGCTGTGAGTGCTGCATGAGACCAGGAAATGGTGTCTAAGCTTTGACTGTGCCGAATCAAACTCTGAAAGACCTCCTCCATCTTTCCGACTTGACGGCCGAGTTTGGTCTGCAGAGAGCGGTCTGTTGCCTGAGCAGCATTTGCCACAGCACCCCGGGCAAATTCTAGGAAGTCTCGGACAGTGGTGCGCACCCGGTCAGCAGCCTGATGAATAGCAGGAAGGTTCCCTTCTAGGTGAGCAGGGCTTCTCCAGTTACCTGTGATGTAGGACATCATCAGGGAAACACTGGACTCAACAGATTGCTGGAGGCGGGACAGACGCTCCATGGCCTGTTCCAGGTCCAAGAGGAGGGGTTTGCCTGCAGTGGAGCTGGGGGTCGGAAGTGAGGAGTCGCGGACAGGAACCATGTCTAAGGATGAAGCTGAGTGGTTGCTCCGTGTGCTTCCTGTGCTGGAGGCAGACAGCCGCTTGAAAGACATGGTCAGCTCCTCACTGGTGGACTGGGCATCACGCACAACCTGAAAAATACATCACCAGTGAAATAATGCAGAGGCTATCTGCATTGGAAATCTGATATCGACGTACACATCTGAATCTTGGAATAAAGGCAAACATATTTTCCAAAATATGGCACTGTTCCTTTACTTCTCCTACCTGTGGGGGGACATCATAGACATAGTTGTCTCCTCTTTCTCCTCCTCTCTCCTCTCGCTCCCGGGGGAAGTCGTATACATCTTGGGTTGTGTGACCTCCAGTCCGCAGGCTGGCAGGGATGTCATAGATCTCCTGGGGGGCCTGGATGACTCCACCCCTGTCTCTGTGATAATGCTTGTCAGTCAGGATTGGGGGTGGGACATCGTACACATCTTCTGGAATGGGCGGCTCATTATCGTCGTTGAGATTGTTGTGTGGATACTGGGGAGGGACAGGGACTTGGGGCTTGAGTTTGGCAAAGTGGGGTGGTATATCGTAGGTCTCCTCTCTGATTGGCTGAGCATCAGGAACATCTTTCCTGACAGATGGGGGGAAGTCATAGACCTAAAGACAGAAGGAAAGAAACATATGATCTAAAGGATGTTAACCAAATTAACCAAAGGAGGTAAAACTGCCAAAACATCCTCCTGGGAGGCAGAATGTATTCCTATCCTTGTACTTGAAATTGACAGTAGAGATACAACATGCTGTAGATAAAGTACATCTTCATATCAATTCTACAAAGCATCTCTGACACAGTTAAACAGTAACTGTAGTAACTCCAAAAGCATTACCGTCTGCTGCATGTTCTTGTCTGTCCCTGCTGGAGTGTCATATATCTCCTGACCACCAGAGGGCCCTTTCACCACCATGGGTGGAGTATCATACACCTGAACATAGAAGAAAAGATACAGATAAATAACATGCTGTTACACACAAGAGAGACACACACTCACGCAAATACACATTCTATCAGTGCGGTGATCTGATATATCAGAGGGAATACAACACACTTATTCACAGTCAGTGGTCGATGAGCCAGCTTCACAAATCCTGCAGTAACTGTCCCAGTATTAAACTACTGTACAGAAGACAATAAGCAAGACTAAGTATAGATGCTGGTAGGACTGTGGAAATGATTTCAAAGATCTCAGAAGCAGCTGCACTCCTGGGGTTTCTCTACATCACATTGTATGTGGAAAAGGTGACACGAAAACAGGCAAACCTCCATGTGGACTACAGATTTATTAATACCAAAACTACTAAGGGAGAGGGAAAAGCCACTTTATGTAAATAAAAAATACAGATTCAAATCTTATTTCATAATCAACCTTTACATGTGGCATATACGTCTTGAAAACTACTGTTAACAGTACTTATAATAAAATCTGGCTAAGTAATTATATCTGACTGTTACGTATTTGGCAAATGAAATAGCTGATGGGAAGTACAATTTTTCATTCTAATAGACACTAGTCTGATCTTCAAGACAGGAGTAAGAAGAGATGCATACAGGCATCATCACACCCACAGAAACTACTCGTAAGCGCACACACACACACACACACACACACACACAGTCAGAAACATGATTATAAATGGTTGAATGCATTACATCTACTGCCTTTGTCTAGAGGAAGAAACATGGAGGATAAGACGAGGGAGACAGGAAAGAAGTGCAAGAGGCAGAGAAGAGATTTGAAAATGATGGATAGAAAAAGAGGAAGGAAAGAAGAGAAAAAGCAGAGGAACAAGAGGGAAATGAGATAGAGAGAGGAGGAGAAAAACTTAGAAAGAGAGTGACTACAGATGAAAGAAAAAAGGTAATCAAGAGAAGAGGGAGAGAGAGTCAGAAAGAGAAGACAAAGAGGAGAACAGTCATGCAAAGATTTTCAATCTGTGATTTTATGTTACTTTACTTGGTAGATGCTTTTATCCAAAGCGTCTTACAACTTACTTTAGTCCTATGACCACCTCTCTTTTAGGACTGTATGTACAGAAACAGCTGTAATGACACGCCTCCAAATCACAGGCAGCATTATCACTGCAACAGTGTTTTCTTTTATGTTTGCACGACTCTGACAACACACAGAGGAGACAACGGTCTCTACACCACTGCACCTTCTGAACATCAGTTCAGGTTCTTCTCACACACACCAAGATGACCACTGCAGTGCTGCTGTTAGAAAGACTTTAAACCAATCACAAAATCACCCACAATCCAGTCAGCACAAACATGTCTGATGTTTGCTATTATTCTCTACACTGAGCTCTTAAACAGCTGGCCTAAGACATTCCTGTCTGTGTGTGTTTTTACTAGTTATGGTCAGAACCATCTACAATGAGCCGTCTCCCACACAGCAGACCTTTTGATGAAGTGCTTTTGATGAACTTTCTCCTGCTCTTCCTCAGCTTCCTTGTTCATCACTCATTGTTATCTTGTTTTTCTTCAGACTCTTCTTGCTGCTTGTCCTCCTCCTTTCCTCTGTCTTCCTCCTGAGACTCCTGTTCTCATTTTGCTGCGGTTGGTGAGGGAGTGACCTTTCTTTTTTTTGACTTGTTAGCATCAGGCTTCTCTTTTATCAAAAATTTGCCAGTGTGTGCTTGTGCATGTGTGTATGTGTGAGTGTGTGTTTATGTGTGTACATTAGGTGCCTGCTTATTAAGCAGAATACATTGTGAACAGTATGTGCACAATTACACAAGAATAAACTGACCTATGCCTGAACAGGTGAATATGATCCTTTTCAGCTTTCCATACAAAGGCCTCAAAGGCGCACATACACACACACACACAAACATACACACACACACAGGTTATGAACAACCTTCACAAAAGATATTTTGAAAGGGAGAGGTTGAATATTACGTCACATGAAATATTAATACTATGAAGACACAATGTAGCACTTGCCAGGCAATACCTGTGTGTGTCTGTACTGTCCAAGACACTTTAATAGATAAGAACACACACAATTGTGATGTGTGAGCTGACTTCGGGCGAGAGGCGGGGTACAGCCCAGTCCATCGCAGGGCCGACATACAGACAAACAACCATGCACACTCACATACACACCTACGGACAATTTCGGATCGCTCAATTAACCTGACATGCATGTCTTTGGACGGTGGGAGGAAACCGGAGTACCCGGAGGAAACCCACGTAGACACGGGGAGAACATGCAAACTCTACACAGAAAGGCACCCGTCCGACCCCGGGAATGAAACCCGGGTCCTTCTAGCTGAGAGGCGACTGTGCTAACCACCACACCACCGTGCCGCCCCTGAATAGGTTATATTACTATAAATCTTGATTACGCAGTCTTAAGTCTAACCACAAAACATTTTACATTCATCTAATACACAATGAAAATGTTGACTATTCCACTGTAATTTAATGCCAGTTACTTAAGTTTCACGGTTAGGGCAATACATTAATGTGTGGAACACATATGTCTTGTTACATGTCTTACTTACATAGCATGTCAGTAATGTTTTAATATGGGACTAATAAATAATACAATACATACTGTATGTGATTAATCTCTCTCTCCACAAATGCATACATACCTGTGTGTTGTACTGCTGACGCGTGGGCGGCACATCATATATGTCCTGTTGAGTGGGAGGTTGATGTCGGGGCGGGACGTCATACTCATCCTGCTCTGACTTCACAGTGTCGTACACATACACCTGTCCGACTCGAGTGGGGACTACCACCTGGACACCGAGGCACAGAGAGCGAAGAAACAGGGTCATAATAAAATTACAGTGAAGGTTACATTCTTTATTGATCCCCTTGGGGAAATTGTTGTTGGACAGCTGTCAAACAGTGCATACTGGTGCTACTGTGGGGTTTGGCTGTCTTGAATAAGGACACCTCAACATGTAGCCAGGAGAAACCACTCACACTGTAGGCAACTGCTCTACCAACTGAGCTACTGCCGCCCCAAACCTAAATATCAGTCTGAAGATCAGAAGGTAAATATCCCTATAATAATATCCATCAAATGCATATTGATGTGTCTATGGCAACCTGCAAAGGTCAAAATGCACAACCAAATGAAAACTAACAGGCTTCTTTGAATGAGCATTTATTGCTTCTTCACACTGAATGAACACAGACTAAAGGTTGTTCAGTCTCATTAAAAGATGCTGCTGACACACACAGGCAATAAAAACAGAGCAGGGTTCCTGTCATAGTTGTCGTGGGACCCGGGCTGCCCTATTGTGTGCCTGATTAAACTCTGTATTATATTGCTTGAGTAAAGAGTCAACCAGCCAGCCTGGGAAACCACAACAGCTGTGGTATACAGCAGCTACTGCACAACCAAGTAACTTTTAAAGCTACTTAACTTTCACATTTATCTTTCATCATCCTCTCTTCTCTCTTTACTCTGTATTTCCATAAAGTTTCACCACAAGTCCTGGTTAAACCAAATATCACCAGCACCAGCTGCAGACAGGGCTCATCACATCCCAGTGTCTTTTTTTCCACTGCCTGTATAACACCCAGTTCCTCCATAGCAAAGACAAAATTGAAATTTCCAGTCACTGTCACTGTCATATATTGTGCTGTCTATGAAATATGCCTTCATCTGCAGTGTCTCTTAATATGAAACTTTATCTAAATGTTTAATTTCAAATATGCATCATCAGTATCAGACCTTACATTGTGTTTCAGGCTATCTTGTATTTGTAAGTCAAATTATTCTATAATCACTCTCAGCTGCAGCCCTGATTAATGGAAGCTCTCTAATAATATTTGCTGAGCTCCCCAGCTGTCAGAGGTACGCTGTGTGTGAGACAGACAGAGACAAATGATAAAACCATCAATCTGACAACCTGTCTGTACTAATCTGCCTCTGTCTCCACGCTCTCCCTCTGCCTTCATAACACATTCCCTCTATTGTTTTTCACACAACAGCAAATTAGAGTGTTTATTTTCTGCAGCAACCATTTCATCACTAGCTGTAACAGATGTGTGTTTCTAAAAATAACAGAACTATTTCTTTCTGATTTCCTTCTAGTTTTCACACACACACACACACACACACACACACACACACACACACACACACACTCTCTCTCTCTCTCTCTCTCTCTCTCTCTTTACCCATTGCCATTAAGCTTTCAACAGCATTGACAATGCCTGGCTGAGTGCCAGCTGAGTCCCATGGACACACACACACAAATCTGCTTAGTGTTAGCGTTTAAGTGTCTGTCCATTCTCTAGGGTGCACACAGACAGGTAATCAATAACATAGGTTATCAATCAGACATGGGGCTGGGGATGGTGCAGTGACGTGTGTGTGTGTGTGTGTGTGTATGTCTATGTCTATGTCTATGTCACTAGTGAAATGGTCACTACTGTTAACTAATAACATGATTTAATAGCAGCATCACTGGTTCATGACCAAAAAGAAAACTACTTTGACTTACTGACCTGTGAAGGACAAGTGCACCAAAGCCATTCTTTGAGTTTGTCAGTTTTACAGTCAATACATTTTATTGTGAAAATAGTTTTTCCCCAATCTAAACACAGCAACTGTAATGACATAGTAATGTTTATATATTTGTGCAAACGTATTCTAAAAAATCAAAAACTGAAATTGGCCTGTTTTGCAGTAATTGCAGGTTCAAGCTGCATCGGATTGGATGGAAAGTGTCTGTGAACTGTCATCTTTCCACAGATGTTTTGTGGGGTTTAGGTTTGGCCACTCGAGGATAGTCAGGGACATGTAGTATCTAAACTCATGCAGGTTTTCTTTATAGAGTTCTCTGTATTTAGCAGTAATCATCCTTCCTCCCTCCTGATCAAGCCCTCTATCCCTTCTGCTGAGAAGCCCTTCCCATAGCATAATGAAGCCCCACCATGCTTCATCTTTCAATTCAATTCAACTTAATTTCTATAGCTTTATCAAAAAGGAAAGTTTTAAGTCTAGTCTTAAAGGTAGAGACTCTGCCTCCCTCTACATTTGGAAACTCTAGGAACCACAAGTAGACCAGCACCCTGAGAGCAAAGTGCTCTGCTGGGATAATAAGTTAATAATAATTATTAAGTGCTTTATAAAAAATTATATATAAATATATAATATATTTTTTACAGCTGCTTTAAAAGCCTGTGGTACATAGCCTGATACTAAAGACAGATTCATCTGCTCTAATATGGACGTGTTAATGAAAGGTAAAACATCTTTGAGCAGTCTAGTAGGGATGGGGTCTAAGAGACATGTAGTAGATTTAGATTAATTAGTAATTGAAATTAACTCTGCCTGATCTACAGGAAAGAAGCAAGACTGAGGTCTTCCAAAATAAATCTAGAGCTGTTGGAGTGTGTCAAGTGTGTCCATCCATATCAATTGCAGGGAGGATCTGATTAATCTGACTCTTTATCAGCCTGCTCTTTGTCACAGTGCTGAAAAGAAACCTGGGGTTGTTCTTATTTGCCCCAGTTAATGAGGAATAATATGCTAGCTTTACAGAGGGCTTTTTTATACGTTATTATATTATGTTATCTAATTATATAAATAATTATACTGTCATTCCAGGCAAAGCAAGATTCATCTGAATATGCCACCTCCTTTCAAGCTTTCTTTATGTCTGCTGGAGGTTTCTTTCCTTAAAGGGACTTTTTCTTCTCCACTGTCGCCTAGTGCTGCTCAAGTGGGACTGTTAGGTTTTCTATATAGTTCTGTATATACTTATATTTTGCAAGGTCCTAGACCTTGTGGTGTAAAGTTCCTTGAGATGACATTTTCATGATTTGGCAAATAAAGTTGAAAATTGATTTGCGGACAGTATTAGCTGAGCAGTGCTGTAAAGGCCTGACTGATTGAGTGATACTGGCTGTCCTTCTGTTATCTCTGGAGAGAGGTCTTCTGAAGTGTTGTTAGAGTGACTATTAGGCTCCTGGTCACCTGGATTAAAGATCTTGTTGTCCAGTTACTCACTGTGCTTGGCTGGGAAGAGTCCTGGTGTCCCAGACTTCTTCTGTTTCACAATGATTTAGGCCACTGTGCTTATGAAAACACTCATAGCTTTACAAATGGTTTCATACCCGTGTCCTGAGTTGTTCCTCACCACAAAATACTATCATGAAGGTCTGCAGAGAGTTCTATGGACTTTTTCACATGCAGTGTGAACACTAAACATTTTTTGACTATGTCAGTAGAACTATAGTGTATAGATTGATGGCCAAAAACTGCAATTGTTTTCATTTCAAAATAAATGTATAAATCTCTACATGTGTTTGTTTATTTTGAAAATGACTGTGACCATATATAGTTTTTGTTTTGTTATTGTAAACACCCCTATGCATCATTCAGTCCATTCAGCATGTCCCTACATGCACCTGGTTCCACAATGTCCAACTACTATGTTGGATGTGCTGTAAAATATCTTCAGTTGACATAATCCTCTAAATCCTAACTACTCAATACACAGACCAGCAGTTAACAGGAATGAATGACGGCCAGATCACAGCTTTGTCACGTCCTGCCTTAGTCTAGTTACATATGTCTCATTGCTGTGGCCTGAGCATGGCTGTAAACTTTGAGATTTACTGACCTACATATTCACTAAAGAAAACTGTGAGTGTGTCATGCTCTCAGAATAAATCTGTGGCCTCTGAACAGCTACAATAAAATGGCTTCACATGTATTTAATAGGATTCAGTAAAAAAACATTCCTCCACACGGATATTTGCACACACACACACACACACACAGAGGAATTTGTTAGGCACAAGCTGGGATGTTCACTCTTTTGTTTTATGATTGCGTCACACAGTAGTCATTGTTTAACAGATTAACGTTTCAAGCAATGTCTCTCCCTCTTTGCCAGCAGCACCTCTTCTTCTGCTTTCTCTTTTTATTTCACTGCTCTGTGGGAATGACAACAGGAAAGATAACAAGAAACCAGGGCATGAGATCTGCTCTATAAACAGAAAGCAGCACGAAATCTCCACTGGACTAATCAGTAGTAAATACAGCACGTTCTCAAACAAGGTCCGAACTACAAGCTTTAAATTCTCACTGTAACCACACAGGGAGAAAAATAGACCTACTATACATGCAGCTGCAGTGCAGAAAACTTAACTAACAGAGAGAAAATGAAATCTTTACAGCACAGATGTGAAGTTCAAAGAGAAACACGGGTAAAAATAGAGAGAGGCCTAATTACAGCAGGAGGGTTGGGTGGTTTGCCTGAACTGGTGGATAAGGCTGCTACAGATGCTCATCTGCAACGTGCTTGCACACTGCTATCTGCTTTGTTTTTTCTGAGTGGAAAGATCCCGGATGCAGTCAGGGTGGAGAGACTTAACAATGACGTCTGCTTCTTTAAAATCTGCAGATGAAATATATGTATATGTAAACAGCCAAACTACTTCATTTTTCAAGACTCACAAATATTTCAAACTACTCACACACTGTGAACATGTACGTGGAGTTTTCTGTGTGTGCAAGCAGAGGTGCAAACTTCTGAGGGATCAAATAATTAGTCAGGGTCCTTAAAGAGACACAAGCATATCTTAAGATATTTTATTAACCGACAGTTGATAAAAGAAGGTGCAGACATTCTTTATGTTTATTGTTTAACTTATGAAAGGGAGGCTACCATATATTAAGAATAATTATTAATAATTGACAGTGTAAGTAAAAGTTAGAGGAGATTAAACTTAAGTCATCCTCAAAAAAATGTTTGTGCCAAATATGCTTAGTATACAAAGAGAAAATCTGTATACTGTTTATAACTCAGTGGAAAAGATCAGAAATGAATATTTATACATGAACAACCTGCTGACTTTGGCATTCTTTGTGTGAAAGCTTCTGATTCAGAAGCTATTGAGTTATTCTCATACAAATGTGCACATACAGATGTTAAACTATAACTTATGTAAGAAATGTGTAACACTTTTGTCATGACATAACCAGGCGAGACAAAGGAGTGAAAACAAAGGCAGCTCAGCAACATGGAGGAAGTCTGAATGAGAGAGAGCTGCAGCCACAGCCTGTGGATACCATGCCAGCTATGTGGGGCGTGTGGCAACACACACACAGGCACCAAGAGGCAGTGCAGGGGTCTTAACGGATTAGTGCGGGGGAGCATGTCTCCAAAACAGCACCAACACACTCTACCCCCCACTGAACTGGATTCCAACACCACATGGCATGACTGGTGCATTTGTGCGTGTTCTGTATGTGTATGTGTGTCAATACGGCTGTGTGACGGATCCTAGACGAACAGACTCACCTTACAGCTGTAGGAGCATGGTGATGACAAACAAAGTGTTAATTTCTCTGGATGTCACTCTGTTTTACATGTAACTGGTAATTTCTTCACACACACTGTCAAACTAAGCCTTTAACCAATGCATAAAAAACTAGACAAAACAAAGAAGTGTGTGTGAGTGCAATCATGACTACAAATGTGTGGGAGTGTTGCCAGACAGCCGTGTTGCCTTCATTAGTCTCCTGTTAATCTCTCAGCGTGTGGGTCAGAATGTAGCCTCACACACAGCCAGTTTAAACACACACACACACACACACACACACATACTGTTGTGTGTCGATTACTTCAGGGGACACTTCCATGACTTACATTCATCTGTCAGGAATTACCATAAACATGACCTTTAAGTCTGTGTTGTAAAATGTTATCATTTGTTGTCACCAGAAGGAAGGTGAGTGCACAGCTGAGCCTGTAAGTGACCATGTTAATTCTGTTCAGGTGATTTCAGTTCATTAACACAGCACCAAATCACAACAAAATTATCTCAAAGTACTTTACAGTGTAAGGTTACTGCAAGGTTACTGCACCTTACAGTAAGATATGATGTAAACCTGGTTAGCTATAGGGGGATTAGGACATGACACATTGAAAACCTGATTTCTTTAGGTAGATTTCTGCTGGACAATACATATTTCTCTCCCATGTATACATGTCATCAGGTTTCTCATCACTTTACTTTACTTTACTTGTTAGACGCTTTTATCCAAAGCGACTTACAAGGAGAAGACACCAGCAGTTACCATTAGGTTTCTGTAAATTCTGAGTTACTACAAACACAGAGCCCTGATAAGACCCAACTTGTCAAGATAAAGAACATGCTAGGAATTGTTAAGTGGTAGACAATTTGTGTGTGTGTGTGTGTGTGTGTTATTTGAAATACTTTTTAGTAAGTGAGTTGTCAATCACCTCTTTACAAATATGACTACATGTAGTGATGCCTCCTTTTATTTCAAACAAACGTGATATGTGAATAGATGTTCTACTGTATGTATGTAGATAATGAGAGAGCTAAAGACAGCACACACACACACACACACACACACACACACACACACACAGCACAGTGAAGGAATCCATTTGTTCAACTGCAGTGCTCTAACATAGACCAGTCACTGTACAGCACATACACACACACACACACACACACAATGATTGTGTTCAGCTGTCTCTGTCTGGTTGTGAGTGTTAAGAAGTGGGAGACACTGTGGCACGTGGCTCTTGACACACACTTCCACACATCAGTGCCTTTGATGACAGCTATGTCAGCTGACACTCTGCTGGTTAACCTGCTGACACACACACACACACACACACACACACACACACACACACACACACACACACACACACACACACACACACACACACACTTAACCTGACTGTTTTTGATACTTGGCACAGTGCTGGAGGTATGCTAAGAACTGGATACCAGATAAGAACATGTTGTCCATCCAGTCCTTAAAAACAAATCCTGATTCTTCTGCATTCCAGCTTTTAAAAATTATCTGGTTGATCTTCACACTTCTGTGTTTTTGGTCACATAAAGCTTGTGCACCTGCAACATCCTACAAGGAGGCCTCCTTATCAGAGTCTCTCAGAGAATCTATAGCATATCTCTGCACTCTCTGAATATC
>JAUYWH010000024.1:466888-476895 GCA_034779795.1 Ctenopoma multispine
CGAAGACAGCTGGGATAGGCTCCAGCACCCCCCGCGACCCGATCTCGGATAAAGCGGTAGATAATGGATGGATGGATATATATATATGTATATATATATATATATATACATATATATATATATATATATTCTATATATTCTGTGTAAGGTCTTAAACCCTACACTGTAAAGTGCCTTGAGATGATTTATGTTGTGATTCGGCGCTATAGAAATAAAGTTGAATGTCTTTTTTCTCTGAGCAGTTTCTCTACAGCTTGTTGGATCTATATCTGTTGTTGCAACAAACAGAGGTGACTGTGGGAACCAGAGCAGATTTTTGTAAAACACAGAGACAGAGAGAAGCTAGAGAGCAGAGAGAGAGCTGAGCACAGATAGGAAGCTATTTTACTGAATTTCACACCTCAATGCCTGAACAACATCAGCGATTTTGAAACAAACGTTTGACTGATCTACTGGCTAACGGACAGGTTTCTCTGTACTAAACAAGTTAGTTATTTCTCATATTTTAACAGTAGATCAATGTACTGTAAAGGGCTAAACACGGTTTCTGACAGGAATAAACTATATTTCAGTTTGACTTACGGTAGTTTTAGAGTGATTTACTTTAAAGACTGGAATTGTTGTTGGACAGCTTCAGACAGTACTACACACTTTCGGTGTCTTGTCCAATGACACCTCAAAATGTAGCCACGACGAACTGGGAAGCAAACCACTAACAAGGGGTTCGGAGACGACTGCTCTACCAACTGAGCTACATGCCGCCCTAACTTTGCCATTTTCCTGTGGTAGGCATCACAAAGCTGTAGTCAGACTGTTCAACAGTCACTGCTTTTTGCATGAATTTAAAGGTTTCTTGCAGGAATGTGCTTTAATCTTTACGGCCCACTTGGCTCTGCTGTCCAAGACCAGTGCATGTACTGCACGCAGCTCAAGATAAGACTCAAGAACATAATCATTAGTCAGCATTATCATCATTTGCACTAAGCCACACATACAGTAGTTGGTCAGTAAAAATATTTTTCTCTGCACTGCCTAACATATTATCAGATTTGATAACTTTTTGGATAGCTGCATGTTAAATTCTAAACCCACAGTTTGAGCCTTTAAAAGGTCCACTTAGCTGTGTGTGTAGACAGGGCTGGAAGCCCTCACACATCCTTGTCTGCTACTCAGCGTGAGAAAGCCATCAAGCAGACACTTGTACATGCTCTCCACAAAGTCAATCTGCAAATGTGGAGAAATAAGAACTCAGTGGGAGCTAATCACATTACCCATACAAAAGTAAATCCCAACAGCAATAGAACCCCCACAACAGGGTGTTACCACAGCAACCATTGCCAGGGCAGCCAGCTACCGCCAAGTAACTCCAAAAGTTCAATTAGACTTGTCAGGGAGATGATGGCAGATGGAAGAGAGCAGAGGTCTGACAGAAGGGAGAGTAGAGAGGAAGAGAGGAATTTAAAGGACTGAAGGTTAACTGAAGCACTGAGACTGAAGAACAAAACATCTGATCTGAAATATTCAGAATCTCAGAAAGAACTTCCAAAGCCGTGTCTTCTATTACAATGGATGCATTCTTCTGTTCTTGCAAACTCTGTGAGCATGGAAAAGAGTTCTCTGCCTTGTTTGGACATTTAGTCACAGTGTGGTTTTTCAGTATCTTAATGTTTTGTATTGACAAACAGAAATCTGCTTGGAGATGTAATTCATTGCAAATACTGCATAAGTAATAAATATCTGACAACTCATCATTCACAGTAACTTTTGAATGAACACACATACACTGGTCAATCATCAGTCACAGTGTAATGTCACAAAATGGCCACTGACCATCATGACAATCAGCTGAATTGCTGTAGTGTTGCTTTTCCTGTTTCAACTCCTTTCAACACATTAGTCATTATTCATTACTTTTTATTTATAACATTATGAACTATTAGCATACATTTGAGAACTATAGCAAGCATTTTAAAGACTGGTACTTGCAGTATTTACAGTGCCTTTATTACAATGAATCACTAAGTTCAAAATAAGGTTTCATGACATTTTTCGCAGTATTTATCAGCTCTACTAAAGGGAAAAGGAGAGAGACAGAAGCATGTTCACTGAAGAGAAAGTAATGTGAACAGCTGGTGGAGCGAGCTCACCATAGACAGGTTGCTCATCTGTGTGTGTGTGTACCTGCATGTGTGTGTGTGTGTGTGTGTGTGTGTGGCTTAACGTCCTTTGTCTCTTGCCTTCTATTTGACCCCTGGGGACAAATACTAGCCTGCCACAAGCAGTTCAGTGTGTGTCTGTGTGTGTGTGTGGGGCTGTTTGCCATGTTCCAGAAAGCAAATAAAAAAGGCACCTTATTGCACTCCCCTGTGTGTCTCTCTCCATACATTCTGCCCATGCAACCATTTCTGCAGCAGTCACAGTTCATTTCTGCTCTTCTTCGTTATGTTCTTGTTTGGTTGCTCTTCTCTCCATGTCCCAGCTCTCCTGCAGAAAGTCAAACAGCTCTTCCAAGCACTCATTTCTCTGTGTTGCCGTGAGTGAATCTAGTGAGTCAAGATTCATCAGGGTGAGTCTAGACTGTTTGGACTGAGCTGGAGTTGGGCAGAGTAAGCAGGACTATGTGAGGTGAAGATGTGTGAGTCAGGATGAGCTGTGGTGAACACAGATTTATCCTGTGCTCTTCATGGAAAGTCAAGGATAACTGGGGAGAAATTGTCTGCACAATTTAGGACAACAGAAGGTTGTATTTGTAATAATGGTACGTTCAATTCCCGCTGAGCTATGGCTGAGAGACCTGCCAGACTTCATGCTGATCTCTGACCAATCATAGCTGATGTTCGGATGTTCTGTCTGATGTTCACCGTCCTCACATCTTCAAATACACAACAGGAGGAAAGAAATGTCAAAAAATGTGAACATGCTAATCTTAGCATTAAACTTGTGGACACAAACAGTTAAGTGTATTTTCAATTACAAAAGCAAAGATTTCAGAAAATAAATAACCACAATTTGTGTAACAGTAATGATTTTCCTCTTAGTTGGAAGCACACATGGCCATCAAATGTTGGCTGGTGATTTTGCTGTGCCTAGACTCCTACCAGAGGGACTTAAGAGGACTGTGCCAGAAGAATGGTCATGCTGTCATTGAAATCTAAAGGTTTTCCCTTAGAACCATGAGAGTTCCCACAAACGTGGCTTGATAAACATGTGAGATACAATATCATCTCTGAAACAGTGAGGGTGGAAAGCTAGAGGAACGATCATCATGCTGCTAACTTGGAAAACTGCAGCAAAGAAAGGCTGAATGCCGACAAAATACTTCTTAGGAGTCAAAGTGCAAATCCAAACCAGGTTTGGATTGATCTGGTGAGACATATCCCTCTGCCTTGAATTATTGTCAAGGTCAGTCTGTCCACAGAAGTCTTCACCAGAATGTTAGCCTTAAACATAATTAACATAAAACTACCAGACTATAATCATATATAAATCCTGCACTCGGGAGCAGCTCCTCTACACCAGGAAACAACTACAGTAGTTTATTGTGTAAGATATAATGTGGGCAAAACATGACCTGTGCTGGTGTTGTAATGAATGACAAACACACACAAGCAAACAGTGTGTGTTTGTGTGTGACAAAGCAAAAACAATCATTAAAGATCAAGCAGTGTGTAGATGCCACTGCTGTGCACAGCTCGTGTGTATAATCTATCTTTTTGATGCTGTGATAAGATTTAATGTTAATGTCTGTGGGTTTAGAGTTAGAGGTCAGCATGGACGGGATGACAAAACTCACTTCATACATGAGACCTGACCTCTGGGCTCCTAAGCCTTCGCCTGGTAGACCAAATAAATTGTACATTATGAGAATGTGTGTGTGTGTGTGTGTGTGTGTGTGCACTTGTTTGTTCTCAGTACAAATACATTGCATGTCTTGTTTAGTCTTGTCTCAGGTTCACTCATTTGAATGACACAAATGAGTTTTTAGTGGATTCTGGGACTTCTGTACATTCCACCTACCTCAGCCCTGTGTTGCCTATAGCAAAATGTGTGTATAATCAAAGTGTGTGTTTGTGTGTTACTGTGTGTGACCCTACTATTGCTGTGGCGAGTCATGGCCTGTCTCTCACCCCCTTCTCTCTCTATCTCACATACACACCATTACTACAGCATTCCATAGCCCCCACATGCAAACACCAAACTCTCCTATTACTTCATATTCCAGCCATGTCATACCACACAAACAAACACACGCATGCACAGACAGAAAGACAACCAGCAAATAAAGCAGTGCAATTGTGTATTTCTTTGTTTCATTCTCTTCTTCTCTCCGCCCTCTTGCTTCTCTCTCTCGTTCACCAGCCTGCACTTACTTACTACCTCTCTTTTTCCTTCGGTCTGTCCTTCCCTTATCCCCTCCCCTCCCTCTTTTCCTGTCTTGGCACGTCAGACTATACTTGAGAAATACTTGTGAGTGCACGGCTGATTTGTACAACAGCAGAAAGAATCCTCCGCGCAGTGAAGAAGCTAGGGGCCGCTGCACAGTGCAGTGCAGCATTTACAACATGTTTACACACCCAGAATACATGGAGAAGGCTCCATACATTATATATTAATCATCCATCATTCTTAAGATAATAACACTCTCTTCATTGTGCAGGAGCAAAACTATGTGTTCTTATTTTGGTGGATAAAACAGTGAAACATGAAATTAGTATAATTACAAGAGATAAAAACTGTAAAAACCCAGGGATACTTCACACACACTCCACTGACTTTACCCATGAAGATGATTTCATTTCATTCTTCTGTATATCTAGAGGTGTATTGTTGTAAAATTGTATCTTCTCATAAGTCATCCAGTTTGATGGAAACACAATGGTATGTGTAAATGTTTATCAGACCCTTTGAGGTAACTTGGGGAAGGGTTCTTCAACATAATATAAAACAGTGACCAGCTGTGCCTCACAAAAGGCTTCTTGGGAATTCCTCAGGGAGTTGCTTTTCCAAATGGTCCCAAAAGGCCAACTAAGGCTTTTTCTTATGATGCATTCTGAGGACCCCTGTAAAAATCCACCTTTTATATGTCCATGTTTTAAAAGATAATTGTTCGCATAGTTTGGTGCTAATGAATACAACAAATAATCTGGATTTCCCAAACAGTCCTAGCTTTATGTGTTCCACTAAATGCCAGTTAATGCTGCTTTAGCGAGTGATGATCCCCAGGTATTCCTGCCCTCAGGCTACGACTAACATCAGAGACAACAGCAGAGACTGTGTAGCTTCAAGCACAGCACAAACCATAGTAGGGGTGTGTCCTGAGTGTTGCTTAACCTGTTGACAGACAATCCTGATATGACTACCTGCCAAACACACACACACACACACACACACACACACACACACAAACAAACAAACATACACAAATAGCTTTACACAACAGAGAGAATCAGGGGGTGAGACAGAATTGATTCTACTGCTGGTGAGATTTTCTTATTTAAACATATTTTTGGGACCAAATATCTGATGCAATTTTTTAAGGATGTAGTTTGTTATCAGTGTAGAAAGGTGGTGCTCCCATTCTTTATCAGCAGACTTTATTACTTTAATCCCTAACATTTGTGATGAACCAACAGTGCCTACACCATGACCACTCATGCTGCACAACAGTCCATACTGGCATCAAGCTCACTGTTTATCTGCAGCTATGACATCAGCAATGACCAAAGACTGACTATAATGTGATGTACAATCTTACAGTACATTTTGTGCAGATGCTCCTTAAGCTGATATTAGGGTGAAACTATTGTAGCCCTAACACGTAGATTAACAACTTCAATATAAGTTTAAGTTAGTAAATCTTTAAGGTTCTATTTACAGAGTTAAGGCTCAGACATTTAGAGGAACAGGAACCATGGTGGTGGCCCAACACCTTCAGAGATTATAATGTGAAATCCACAGCAGAGTTTATGTCCTCATGTCTGTGTTTAAGGGCTTTACTAACCTGTACTTACACAGGTAGCAAACCTGCTGACACACCCTGTGATCACTGTGTGTGAGTGTTCGACAGAGATTACAGTACTTTTTGCTCTTTTCAAAACACGCTTAGCTGGAGCCTTCAGAGTGACAATGGAATATAACACAAGCTTAAAAGCACTGCTGCATGAAGCGGCATGAAAAGCTTCACTGCATGGATGTTTTGTGATGCTCCATCTCCACAGAAATGCTGGGAATAACAACAAACTCCAGGTGTCTGCTTTAAAGAGGTTTCACAACCACAGGTGTATAAATCTCCACACTGGTAAACTGTGACACTTTGATCACTCACATGAATGTGTTGAGAAAGCTTTAGCTGAGACTGCAGTGTTAACTGTGTGATTCAGCACTGAGAAGTGGGGGAAAAACACCCAGTGATTCATAGCTTGTTGTTCATCTGCTAACTGTAGTCTACTGCACTGTGAAGTCAGGACCACAAACACAGGTAAGTACTGAAAACAAGATACACACTGGTTCTGGGACATCAGCAAGAAAACCTGAGTCTTCATGTTTCTTGCCTTTATAAAAACATTGGTAGAAGCCAGGCAGGAGTGTGATGCAGAGTCCATGCAGGGCTTTAATCAACCAGCATGATGCACGTCTGTTTTTTGCAGCTTGTGCCTTTATTAACAGACTTTTGCAGAGAGGTAGTCAGGAAATGGCAACAGACAGGGAATATGGCATGTTCAAAAGGTTCCCCACTCGAGTTAAAACCCTGGATGTCTTGGTTACGTGGTACACTCTATACCGGGGTGCTTCCCCTCATTTTATAACTCACTGACAGCTAAGCAGTTTAAACTGCTTAAAGTATACCTACACAGCCTGCTTCCAAAGTTTGGAAAATAATAAGAAATTGAGCCATGAAATGTGAAATTTGAATTTATACTGAGTAGCAAGTAATTTCTCATACATTTGGCTATTAAATATATGGCCAAATATAATGAATAAAATGACTAGAGAGACATTAACGAACAGATCACACACCCAAAGAAGCACAGCTGCCCTCCTCAATCTGCCATTTCTGTTTCACTTATGTACAAAAAAATGCTGTTCACAAATTCAGACAGATCTGAAAGAAAAAGTCCCCGATCAATTACATCTCACTGACTTTTGTTTGAGCTTACAACAGATCACACAAAGTGGACACTCACCAGTTTCCATTATTAGTAAGACTTAATAATGGTACTCATGTTTTTCCACCCGCATGAAGAGAAACTAGCAGGAAGCTTTGTGTCCCTGATGTGACAGTGTTTAACTGAGCCACCATACTCTGCATAAATTAACAGCTGCAGCATCCATGCTAATTTAAAGACAGCACAGTGACACGTTCTGGAAAAACCATGACCACTTAATGAAGGAAGGAAATTTGATCCAGTCCATTCATGTTCTGGGAGATGACGACTGAGGAATGTTGATTTGCATGGGAACGCCTCTAATGGGCAGTCCGTGACCAGAGCGCTGTGAGTCAGTCAGTACAGGACAGGACAAGCTCTTGTCTCTCAGTACAGTTTCAAATCTCACACTGTCCCACAGTGCAGCATTTATGTCCTCACTGACTGCATCTGGCAGATTTCACAGACGGAACACACTTGACATCACAATACAAATATCATTTATCATATTTGATGTGGCATGTTGATAACAACTCTGTACCATGCATATCCCAATAAAGTGTACCATATCCTCTCTCTCAAACAACTCTCGTGTCAGTGTTCAGAGTGATCACTGATGCTGAAATGAGCAGTCAAGTCCAAATCTGTCATACCTCTACCATCTCCAAAGCCTTTTCAGGTGTTCCATGCTGTGTCCCAGAACCACATGGTATCTGGGTCAAAGGCCACTCTGTGTACTGAGTCACATCTACTGCACTGCATGAGTCACACAGCACAAACTGACGTCACAGTGTTAAGGAGTCTAAATGAGAGATTAGACTGACTGACTGCCTGTCTGTCTGACTGACTGTCTGCCTGTCTGTCTGACTGACTGTCTAACTGACTGACTGTCTGCCTGTCTGTATGACTGACTGTCTAACTGACTGACTGTCTGCCTGTCTGACTGTCTAACTGACTGACTGTCTGCCTGTCTGTCTGACTGACTGTCTAACTGACTGACTGTCTGCCTGTCTGTCTGACTGACTGTCTAACTGACTGCCTGTCTGCCTGTCTGTCTGTCTGTCTGTCTGTCTGTCTGACTGACTGTCTGTCTGTATGACTGACTGTCTAACTGACTGTCTGCCTGTCTGTCTGTCTGTCTGACTGACTGTCTAACTGACTGACTGACAGACTGATTTTATTGCTGACACCTGTGTGTGTGCCTTAACTCAAAGGTCAGTGAAGACGACTCTGTCAGCCGGATGTGTGTGGTTTAGTACATAAGGGTGGGCAGTTAATCACCGGTGCCAGAACACCCTGGGGGGCCTGGAGACAGTGAGTGTGTGTGTGTCATACAGGAGAAAGAGGGGAATTCCTGCTGTAAGCCAGCTACCATGAGTCAGTGAGTGAGTAAGGAGAAATACATGAGTAAAGACATATGTCCTGACACTATGAGGACCATCAAGCCCCATCTTTACACTCTCAAACTGCCGGCATCCTGACGAGTGCTGCACTGTGGAACAACATCACACTCAGAAACTAAGTGACTTTGACTGACTTGCTGGTATTTCTGAGTGTACTTCATTTATACTTCATTATCAGACACGCTATATCTTCAAACACTGTCAGAACTGACATGCTGTGGGCAATGGAGACACATATATGAGTGTAGTCCATCAATGTGATGGGTCAACAGGCTGGATTAGCAATGTGTTTTAATTAGCCAGGATCAAGCTGCAGTGAGGGAAACCTGAGTTTTAGGATGAATGCATGAACTTGATAGCCTCTAACTCCTCTGTGGTATGGAGGGAATCCTCTTCATCTATTTAAAACCAGCATCGTGTCCTGGCCCTGTTAACTCCTCCTCACTTCCTCACTGTGTGTCACTGATTATGTGTAGCCTTAAGTCTGACTGTGTTTCAACTGTGTTCATTTATGTAAATGGAAAATTGCAAATGTGTTGTTTCTGAACATATCGATAAAATGTTCATTGATGTCTAATCATGTCTGGTGTGTGTTTCCATTTAATATTTTAAATTATTATAACTGAGTCGCCCATTATTTGGACTGTGTGTGTCTTTTACTGTGCTCTTGTTCATCAGTTTCTTTTCCAGTAAAGCTATGTTGGTAGTTCTCTTTCTGTCTACTTTCTCTTCCATTCCTGACTTGAGGCTACACACATAACCCCAAAATGACCTGCCTCGCTTAGTTCCACATTCAAGTGATAGATTTTCCACTAAAAGTGAAAAACTGTCATCACAGCTGAAGACACACTGACAGTAAGTCGACACAACATGGGAGTTTAGCAGAGTCTGTGGGGAAGCTTTGACATGGCTGTTCTGAGTTTAAAGTTATTTTATATTAATTACACACTAATTACCACCGTGTAATTACTTGTTACACACACAGTGATCTCCACAGTGTTTCACTGTCTGCCACATTCCTCACTGTGTAGTTACCCCAGACGCACACACACAGTGATATGACATGAGCAGTGAGCCAACACTGACGCCAAAGCCTTTCAAACAATAGCTGTTACTACCAGTTTGTTTCTCCTTCTATCTGACCTCCTCTCCTCTTTCCATTCTACCTACTTTTCTCTCTCTCTTTGTCTGCTTTACTAAATGTGATCTATTCAGTACTTGTACACATCATGTCGTCCTGACCCGCTCTCTGCTCCTTTACCAAAGCTTTTCTCTCTTTCAGTCCACTGATCACCTCCCTCTGTCCTCTGGCTATGAAACCTTCATTTCTTTCCACTTTCCTCTGAGTCAGCAGAAAAATAGACCACAGCACACAGACACAGACACAGACACACACACACACACAGACACACACACACACACACACACACACACACACACACACACACACACACACACA
>JAUYWH010000024.1:495391-513295 GCA_034779795.1 Ctenopoma multispine
TGAATGATGGCACAGAGAAAGAGGATCATCTACCGTATTTTACAGTGACAGACGGGGACTCGGGTCTCCCGCATCTCTGTCATGAACGTTAAACAGCATCGCTTTGCGTTAATAATAGTAGCGCGTCATTCATTCACAAACGTAAGTACAACATGACAGTATGTCCTGTTTAAAAACGTGATCAGGATTACGGTTTACTTGTATGCAAACATAATAATTAGGAGACAGGGTTGGAAATAACAATATTTTAGGGGGGTGCATCTTTTGGCATTCTGTCATTAAATGCACTCCTAGAGAAATAAATAATTAGTACCACCAATTGTGATTGTCTGTAGGTTCAAGAGAAATATGCTGGAGCTATATTCACTTAATGTAACAATGGTGTTTTTCTGTTTTGTGGGTTTGGTTGTGTTTAGATTAGATTAGATTAGATTAGATTAGATTAGATTAGATTACATTACATTAGATTAGATAGAACTTTATTAATCCCTCGGGAAGGTTCCTCCGGGGAATTAAATTTCCAGTAGCAACACCAATAAAAATTCAATATCACAAGAATACAACAATAGTAATTAATAGGATAGTCAGCTCAATTATGTCTTTATGTCTGTGTCTGTCATTGCTCCTTTTCATCCCCTCTCTCCTCCCCAGTGAGGAGTTGAACAGTTTGATGGTGTGTGGGACAAAGGAGTTTTTGAGTCTGTTGGTCCTGGACTTGGGGAGAAGTAGCCTGTCACTGAACATACTCCTCTGGGTGTTAATGACAGAGTGCAGAGGATGCCTGGCATTGTCCATAATGACCAGCAGTTTGTTCAGTGTCCTCTTTTCTGCCACTATCCAGCTTAATGCCAACCACAGACCCGGCCCTCCTGATCAGTTTGTCCAGTCTTTTTTTGCTGTGCTGCTCCCCCAGCAAGAAAAGGACGCTGGCAACCACAGACTGGTAGAACATCAACAGGAGCTTCTTGCAGATGTTGAACAACTGCAGTCTCCTGAGGAAGTACAGTCTACTTTGACCCTTTTTGTATACCTGCTGTGTGTCCAGTCCAGTTTGTTGTCCTTGTTTGTTTAAAGCGATTTAATATCACAGGGATTTTACTTATGCCCTGGTTCAAGAGACATATCCTGGATCTGGATGTTAATTCAACACTGGTGTTTTTGTTTGTTAATATTTTTGTTTGTTTAGTTTTTTTTACAGCAATTTTAATGTTTTGTAAGCATTTTAAAAGTTTTTAAAGCGCATTTCCCGGTTGCTGCCCTTATAAGGTAATAGTATCAGATTGGTATCGGCGATACTAGCCCTGTATTTACTTGGTATTGGATCGATACCAAAGCTTGCGGTATCGCACACCACTAAAATAAACTAATGACTGTACTGCACCATTATGTTATTTTATGTCTCTTTAGCTGCATACAGAAGTATCAATGTTAGGCAGAAAAAAATAACTTTATTTATTTAAGCAAAAAGACAGAGAAGTTAAACTACTGTATATATCTTTAGATATTATGTATCATATTTAATATTATTAAATGCATTGATGGATATATTTGCTGGCATGTTTTAATGAACAAACCCCAACATGTAGGCTGGTAAAATACCTAAACTCATGGACTCATTTAGACTGTTATTAAAAAATAAAGTAGACATCCTAAAGACTGAGGAACCCAAAGGCAGGGGATCTTCCAGAGAAGCTATTGAAAGAAAATAATCCAGATAACAGCAGAACTGCTGTACGAGAGATAATTATTTATATTTATTTAAAATTAATGAAGCCTTTTTAGGTTTGGCAAAAAAACTTTTTTCTTTTATAGATTTTTGTTAGATAATTACCCAGTACTTGCATTTTTAATATAACTGCACAAATTTGTATAACATTTTGATATAATTATCTTGTAATTAGGCCACAGTTATAAAATAACAAGTACATCTTCCTCTCTCTCTGTACCTTTCTGCAGGTATCCCTGGCCTCGTAGATATACAGTATGTCACAAAAGTGATTTAATCACTTTAGATGTATGGCTAATGTGGACATTTTTCACAGGGGCGTACTCACTTTTGTTGCCAGTGGTTTAGACATTAATAGCTGTGTTTTGAGTTATTTTGAGGGGAGAGCAAATTTAAACTGTTATAGGTAGGGATGGGCATCAAAAACCAGTTCTTGTTGAGAACCGGTTCCCACTGTTTCAATTCCTTGGAATTGTTTGTCATTTTTGCAAACGATTCTCTTATCGATTTCAGTCGCCTCGAATGACGTCATCACGCACGTTGCGTAGTGTAATTTACCCAGCAGGAAACGCGGTGCCTAAGCGGCACAAACGCTCAAAAGTTTGGTTATACTTTACGAGAAAGGATGACAACAGAGCAACTTGCAATACTTGCAAAGTATATATTTCATCAAAGGGAGGAAACACTACGAATATGCAAAAGCATTTGCTCACAAAACACGTTATAACCTTAATTGAATGTCGTGTTTTTGATCTGCTCCGGACTAGTGAATCTCAACCCAGCAGCAGCGGTAACGTTTGCACGTCCTTTCCCGTTAATACGGCAGGTAACTAATCAACTAACATAGCATATTATGGTAGCGCGATTTGCCTTATTGTAAAACCTGCTATTACTGATCATTGCATTTAGATGACCATGACGAGAGAGACAGACAGAGTCTGGCTGGCTCAGATGCTGGCAGTTATAAAAGATATAAAACAAAGTTCTAAGCTAATCAACCTGTGTGTTCTCCTTTTTTTAAAAATAAGAATCGATAGGAGAATCGATAAAGTAATGAATTGTTAAACAGAATCGAAAATGTAATCGGAATTATAACAATCCTATCAATTCCCATCCCTAGTTATAGGAGTTATAGACTGACTACTTTACTTTGTATCAAAATGTCTTCAGTGTTGTCCCATTAAAAGTTATAATAAAATATTTACAAAAATGTGAGGGGTGTACTCACTTTTGTGACACATTGTATGTTTCCAGTGTGCAGTTACTGGTACTACAAACCTTCCCAGTGTTGTGTCTGCTTATTATTGTGTTGTTCTCTTGTTGCCTGTTTTTCTTCTTCTCCTTTTTCCACTCAACCAAACCGGTTGAGGCAGATGACCGCCCACCTTGAGCCTGGTTCTGCTGAAGGTTTCTTCTGTTAAAGGGAGCTTTTCCTCTCCACTGTCACCTAGTGCTGCTCTAGTGGGAGTTGTTGGGTTTTCTATACAATTTATAGTTGGGTTTTTATATTCTGTAAACTCTTAAACCTTACATTGTACAGTGCCTTGAGTTAATGTTTGATTTAATTTGGCACTGCATAAATACACTGAATTGAAACTACATTAAAAATGTACAATGTAATAGACACCATAAGCTGGGCGATCTGAACCTTTAGGGTGGTACTAATACCATAACATATTGAAGAAGGTGGACAAAACAGCAAATAACTGATTTCCACCATTTTTACTAAGTTCGGAAAAACCTTTCTGTTAGAACTAATAATTCGGAATTGTCAGTCAATAATTTCTTGAAAGTGATGGCGGCTACTGTACATGAGACATGAAGGAGGGAGAGTGGAGATATCAAGTAAGAAATGATTGAACAGAAGATAGGAATGCATAAGAAGGACGTCAGGTAAAGGTATCTGCAGGAGAAATTACATCAAACCTTCCATCTTTCAGTCTGGGCACAGTAATATCCACCTCTTCACGTCATTAATCTTTCTTCCTCTTTCCCTTTCTCCTGTTTCTCCTGAAAACTGTTCTGACTCTCCTTCACCCATTTACCATTTCATCATCCACCTCCTTCCATTTCTTTCTCCCGCCCCTCCCATCTTTCCTGCTGCCTCTGCTGCCTCTTCACAGAGTGTAAATCATGCAATCAGATCTGATGTAGACCCCATGATTCCAGAGTCCAGAGATCAAATATGGACTTGCCTTCCGTGAAGGGAGGAAAAAGGAGACACAGCTCTGCAAAATAAGAGATGAGAATGAGGCTGGGACTAAAGCTTATTTCCATTATCGACTCGTCTGTTGATTATTTCTCTGGTTCATCTGAAGTTCATCAGCAAATCTTCATTTTGTGACAATAACTTTATAAAATTAATAATAACTAGAAACGTCCCTGGAGAAACTTTGAAGGTGCCTGCCACCTTGCGCCCCTGAACCTTTAAGCCATCTTGCCAATGAGAAAACAGGATTTACCAAGCTGTTCATTTAGATGTGTGATATATCTGATAGGAATGCCAGTCTATCCTGTGAGCTCATACTGTGTGGTTTTTGGCGATTTACGTTGTCATGGTAACTCAAAATGCCAACTAACTCCAATATGGGACATGTCATGACTGAGATGATCGTTTTAAAGTCTAACATGTCTGATTGGAATTCATAGTCTGTCCTGTGAGCTCACCCTGTGTGGTTTTTATGTGTGGAAGAAATGCCCCTAAACCTAGGAGCCATCTTGATGAAGCCTCAGCAGGAGGGACATCTGTCACACCATGTGACATGTCTGAAGTCCAATCCAACTCACACACACGAAACAATTTAAAATAAAAACTCTCAGGGTGGAGTTAGGTGTCTGTGTGAAATAAATATTAATTAAATAGAATAGAAAGGTTCAGGAGGAACCAAATGTCTGTCTGTGTAAAATTTTTACAATCGATATCAATGTTAGTTGTGAAGTTGCCAGTTGACCATGACTGGGACCCAACTAGAAACTCCTGTTTCCTGCTACATCTTTGGTGCTCTCCAAAGTCCTGAATGCCGTTGTTTATCCACCATTTTTTCCCTGAATTCTGGTTTAAATCCTAGTCAAGGCCAAGTGGATGACATGAAATCAAAGGTAACTTAATTGATGTTTTGCTGATCACTGCTGATCATTACTCCCTGTCTTAATGACACACATACACATTAATTCCTTTAATGGTGTTTACTGAAGAATATCAGCAGGACGGAATAATTATACAAAAAACTTGGTGCAAAGTTACACACACATTTGCATATAAGCATGAAGTAAGATTTACTTTAAAATATTTACAATATTTCACTGAAAGAAGAAAACTGTTCTGACTTTGACTAAAGTGAATGAGGGAGAAGCTAAAGTCCAACAGAAACATACACAGAAGATTCAACATAATATGACTGAGAACATCATTTTAAGAACAAGATCATCTAATGTTTTACAAGAGAAGAGGTCTCACTCTTCGGAGTTTGGAACTAAGAAACATATTCAGACTATTCTGATTATCAAGAGGTGTGATACTTCTTACTTAATGTTTGACCCATATGATGTTGTTCAGAAGAAGACTAGAAAGCTGATGAAACAGAAGTATTAACCCTCCTGTTATGTTGCGGGTCCCATTTTAAATTTCAAAAATCTAAAAAAATTGTTAAAAGTGTTTTTTCAGTATGAAAATTCTTGTGCTTGGTTTAATAAGTGTAATCAACATATAAAATAAAAATGGTTTATTTCACATATGTGCAACCCCCCCTGCATGTTAATATTACACAGATACTGTTCAGGTCAATTTGACCCGGCAGTCAGTGGAGTCAAGTGGAGGTTAACCCTCCTGTTATGTTCGTTTCTCAGGAACACCAATGATGTTCCTAGGTCAGTTTGACCCGGGACATGTTTACTTATCCAAAAGTGTCAGAACATTGTTAACCACTGATAAATATAAACACGGTTTATATCTCATTATTAACTCCATTACTAACAATTTCAATCAATATTTGGTGTAATCGTGTTTTTACCTCTCACAGATCATGTTTTAATGAGGATAATTCACTTGTTTTTCATAAAAGATGCATTTTAAAAGCTTTTTAAGTACCTACTTATAAAACACAATAGTTTCACATGACATCGATGATTTTAAAATTTTATTTTATAATTTAAATTCTTTTCTTTTTATGTAGTGATGTAAACATGCAACATATCTTCTGTTCTGGGTCAAATTGACTTGTTGACTTACAATCATAACTAATGACTCAAGAGGATTTGTGTTAAAAATAAACTTTATTTAAGCACTGTTTTGGAACAAAATAACAAAACAACAAAATAAGATATCAGCAATATGAACTCCACAGCACACAAGTGACATGTCATCACATGTTGTGATAGTAAACACTATGCAATGTTTAGAACACATTACACAAAAATTAATAAGTGGAAATGAACAAGGTGCATGTGTCTACACAGCATATGAGGGACATGTCATCACAGTGTGTTTTTTTTTGCAAATGAATTTTGCACATTTTACACAGGTCATGCTTGTCTTGACATCATCAGATGGCTTGCAGACCTGGCACCTCGTCCTTCCCCCCAGCAGCAACCTAAAGAAGAGGACGATGATTACTATGTCACTCAACATACTCTCACAAAGACACACACACTCACACACACACAGCAGCTTCCTCATTTGGCTCATAATCAGAATCATCAGACTCAGAATTGACCTCAAGATGGTCTTTATCCTCAGACACATCCTCCACTATTTCACTGTCAGGATCAAAGATGAATTCCAGAGCCTCCTGGGCTGTCATCTGTCTATTTATGCTGCTCATTTTGTAAAGCTCTGACAGAGACTAGATCATATGTAGCTGCAGAGTATAATGTAGTTGGACTCCCTTGCAGACAATCTCTATATGTTTTGCTCTTCCCCTACTAAGTGCCCACTCAGTGTGGGTGGAGTTTGCCTACGGGAACCTTTTCTGTTCCCGTCGGCAAACTCTATTGTACTTTACTCAAAAGTCATACCAACATATGCATTCTCGCACCTACAGATGAGGTAACTTTTAACCCTTTTAATATATGACTGTTACGGAAGGGTCAATGTTGCTACTGAACTGATTAAATCCATCCCTGTGTTTGTTGACAAAACATACTTTTAAAAGTATTGTTATACAGCTTATAAATATTGTATGTGTTTATATTTGTGACTTTGGTGAAGCTCAGGTCACATTTCAATTTATGTAGAAAACCAGGAAGCAACAAATGCAAAGTGCTAGCTTTTTCTTGTTTGTGTGGGAAACACTAGATAAAATGTATCATTGTGCAAGCTGTGCTGTGTGAGTTCATCTTCATTTAAGTCCATTTAGTAAAGATACGTTGGTAAAAGAGCTTGTAGCTAGCTACAGATAGCTTGTCTGTCCTGTTACGCTATTCTACAGTATCATTGCTAAATGGACTTGAATGAAGATGAACAGGCTTTAAAACCGCTACAAAACTGCACAAACGCATTTCATAACTGAGACAATTGGTAAAATAAATAATAAAATCAAAGTGATGCAGCTTTGAGCACAGTATTTCTCCCACACGTCGATATTCACTGCATAAAGTCAAGTCTGTTAATATCAACTGCAGCAATGAAGTATTAAAGATTACATACTCACCAATAAGCATGTTTCGCTGTTCCCTTTTGAGGCCAAGACTGAAAAAAGTCATATTCCAGAAACAACAGTTGTTTAGACATTGCTCACAAACTGTTGAGAATATTCCCTTGTGTCCTGTTCAGCGTTTCTCCGACATCTCAGGTGTTGTCGCGGAGTCATGCTGCTCCTCTCAGGCGCAGCTAAGCTACCTTTATCAGCTGATGTTGTTATTAGCACGGAGCTAGCGCCGAGAGAGCTGCCTACTTAACTTCATAGAGACATGAAACAGAGAAGAGACCATGGGCCCCCACTCTCTGGGTGCATAATGTCCAAGCAACTATAGTTGAAAGTTGTTTATGAAACAAATTGTTTATGAAAGATGAAAATTGGCTGAAAAAGAAGCAAAGAGAAGTTGATTAAAGTTGAAACGGGAATGCTAGAGCGAGAGTGACATCACACGCTGTAACAGACCGAAAATTCCTCAATACACACTTAAGGGTAAGTTGACAAGTTTTTAAAGTTTCTTAAAACTAAATTTGCCATAACTCGAAAACTATCCAAGATAGTTTTCTCGGTTTTAAAGGGAGAAACCTGAAAGGGTCTAGACTTATATAAATTTTTAATTACATTTCTAGGACAAATTATGATCACACAGGACGAGGATGAATGAAGGGAGTAGCTGTCAAGAGTGGCATTTTTTGACCATAAAATAGAAAAAGTTGAATAAAATTAAAAATATGTAAGATATCAAAAAGAAAGGTAATAGCACACATCCTGGGACCAAGCCAGTCAATTTGATGTATCGTTGTGTCCTCTAAGATTCAAATGCTGGATTTGTACAAAAAGGCCATTTAAATGAATCTCAGCCAGGTCAAAAGAAAACTCACAAAGACACATTAGCACACACAGACATACACACATTGCATTTAACCTGTATTTAATGGAAAACTTAATAAACTGCCTCACTGCACAAAACGACCATCATTTTCCAGGAGGGTTTTGCAAGTTGCTAGGTGATCAATGGCAGTTCATTATGACAGAGCCAGGTTAGCAGTCCGCATTGGCTTCCTGTCTTTGTGCTAAGCTAGGCTAAAGACCACTGCTGTGCACAGATGAATCTGATATCAGTCTTGTCAACTGGGTAAAACTGCAAACACGCTTTGTTCTCAAAATGTTCCTGAGGACTGTACCTAACAAAAGAAGCTCTATAAGTACAAGCAACAGGATTTAGATTGACATTCGATTCACTCCATTTCATTCCTGAACAGTACATATAACCTACATGTTTACCAATCAATAAGGTTCCGTAACAGTATAGTGAATTATCAATATTAAGTAATTTTTGGCTAATGGAGGCATGGATTGCGACACAATATCATAACAACAAATCTTTCTGTGAAGTAAGAAGGAACATTTTAATGGACTAATTTCTATGCAGATGATACAGTTTTATACAGCGGTGCACCCTCACTCAGAGGACCTCACTGCTTAACTCAAACTTATTAAATGCAGAAAATAATAGTTAATGTTGGTTTTTAGTACAAGAAAGAAACCACCAGGCTCTTTTGACATCTATTCACACACACAATCACACTTAGACTCCCACACTGATAGCAGACCTGAGATGCAAGGTGCCTCACCCATCGCGTACAACTTGGGGTATAGTGTGTTGACTTGTCCAGGGACACAGGAGCTCAGAATTAGCTGACCCTATCATTAGTGACAAACTACTGTGCCTTCTTATCCACAGCCACACTGATACAATACACTTATATAACCTATAACATATAATAATAGTTGCAGTTGTAGTGATGTAATTTAAAAAAGGTTAAGTCTGTGTGTGGAGGAGGTTCAGAATTGATGGGTGGCAGACAATAGCAAAAAAAGACTGTCACTGTTGTAACTTATTTATTTAAGTATATAAGGAAGCGGAAGTGCCACTCGATTTTTAAATCTCTGAACTGCACTGGTGATCAACTCCTTGTCACAAATAATTAGATAACCAACATAAACACAACATCAAATCAAGTTGAACTAGTTTAAATGAAACAGTAAGGTTTACACTGTAAACAAGTCAATAGTCTGTCTTTACTATTGCTCACCCACACATATACACTGCTAATGCACAGGCCCCTGCATATAGCTTCAGGAAACCCCACCTATCCCACTACAGGATGGTGTGCAGGTTTGGGAGGGGTGGGCATGAAGGCTCTGAAGGAGAAAGAAACAAAGATAAAAGCCTGATACAGTGTGTCTGAGGTGACCTGTATCATGCATGACTATAACAGCACTTTTGCCTTCATTCAATTTTGAGCTACGTGTGGGCACAGTTATTAGTGCATAATGAGAATGTACCAACAACATGTGTCCTGTTCTGAGCCTGTGAAAATCAGGCTACTCTTCATTTGTCTATATATATCTGACCCATCTCTGCTCTCTGCTGCTGCAGTAGATGTGTGTGTTTGTCTGTTTGAAAGAGTCCACAATAAAAAGAGCCTCCAGCCTCAGACTGGACTGGTTGGTTTCCTCCACACAGGAGCTCAGCATCAAACAGATAAACATGTCAGTTTCATATACAAACACATCCTCTTTTTTTTAGTTCAGTGTGTGCCAAACACAGTCTGATTACAGAACAGACCTGTCATCCTCGCGTACGTCATGGAAAGCATGGCTGTGAGATAAGAGGCATGTGTGTCTGGTGGAGACAGACAGCAGAGAGATGCACAGGTGAGAGGGATCATGGGAACAGTTGCTGTGGAAACCAGGGAATCTCTGCTGCAGGTGTGATGATGTCACTGAAGATAAGCAGCACATAAGAACATATGTAGCACAATGAAATGTATTTGTGCAGCTCATAGAGTAGAAGCATATGTGCGCGCACACTCACACACGAGAGAAAGAGAGAGTGAGAAAGCAGTGACCCTACTATCACTCATTTAGGTAAACACTCTTATTTCTCCGTAACCATGGCAACACGCTGCATGAGTCTTTTCCAGCCCTTCATTTGCTCAGGCTAAACTGATCCCGCAAAACATCAGAGCAGGACGACCTGCTTTAATAATCACAACCCTAACTCTACACAGCTTAATCCTGATTTTGAAGTGATGTGTGTGAAGTATGAACTTCACACACATCACTCAAATTTTTATGCACTTTGGTATTTTGTATACAGAAATATTTAATACAGCCTGTTTTCATATTTAGGAGAAGATACTTGTTAATAGTTTGTAACATTTATTTTTCTGAAGGGCCCTGCGATGGACTGGCGACCTGTTGTATCAATTCTGAGAAACACTGTATCATCCTTTCAGCAGTTTACAGTGACTCATTTTCAAATTCAAATTTCAAATTCAAATTCAAAGTGTTTATTGTCATGTGTACATTAAGAAAAGACATTTCCCGGTACAATGAAATTCTTTCTTTGCTGATAATAGGAATAAAGATGAAAATAAATATAAGTAATAAGTAGCAAGTGATAATTAATACTGACATTTATAAAGGCAACATAATTATAACACTAGAATAGAAGTATCAATTGTATAAAGGTAAGTGCTGTGTGTGTGTTTGTATAAACTGTACAATAGACAGCATTTGGAGAGCAAAAATGAGAAACCACAGTATATTGAAAAGATTCTATACATAAAACACACAGGTGCAGTGATGCTGCTGTTACTAGTATTGCAGTGATGTCAGGTGTAAGGTGGATTAAAATATTGTCTGAAAATAGTATGTGACTGAACTGGAGGCAGAGCAGGTTGTGTGGCTGCCAGGCAAAGATTACTTAACTTTTATCTTTTTAGGATGTTTTTACCACCTTTACTCTGGTGTGCATCCATCAAAATTTAGTTTTAAAGAGTTAATTAATTCAATATGTTTTTTAAAAGCCTTTAACGAACACGTCATCCCATAAGAATGTTATGTTCACAGACTGAACATCACTGAAGACAGAACAGACTAGTCCAAGCAAGTCAAGAGACTAAAGTCAGAAAAGTGAAAAAAGAAGAAGAGAATGTTGGTGAGTTTCAGTGGGTAGGACAAAAAAACAGACTTATATGTCATGTACTGAAGCAATTATTGTGCAACAGGAACTGGCACCCCCACTATCCCATTCTACTGCCCCACAACTGATGCTGGAGTGCAGTCAGAGTTTAGCCTCATGAGATAAACTGAACAACTCAACTCAAGTCACTTTTTGTTTTTGTAGCAGTGTTGAGATTGCTCACCAACTACAACAGTCTTAACAAAATCCTTCAGTTAGCTTCTATCATTAGGAGAAACAAAAAAAGAGTTATCCTTTTAACTTTTTTCTCTGAGAGGCTCCCAGCAGAGCATTCGGTGACTTTGGAGCCTGCAGACCTACTGGTGTCATCCCTGCTGCCCGCTGTCTGTCTGGCTCACTGCACCGTCACAGAAGATGGAAGCTGACTGAAGGAGAATCACCCGCACCCACACACACACACACACACACACACACACACACACACACACACACACAGAAACAGCAGGAGGCAGCAGGTCTGTTTGTGAATGCCAAGTTGAACAGATCCGAACACATCCTGGTACACAAGAGGAGAACAGCAGCTTCTGTGCCTCAGCGGGTGGAGACACATTTTTACACTGCAACTGGAGATTCTAGCCATGGAGAGGACCCACATGTACAGAACAATGCGTCCTCAACAGCACTGTGAATACCACAAATGAACGGCTGCATCATGCAAGTGTTCACCTCTACAGCTCAGACACGTTATGAGAGAATGAGCTGTTTCTCTGAGCCTGTATAGAAACACCAGCATCAGCCAGAGGTTTCTTACCAACAACCATCAGACCTGTCAATCAAACAAACACCTCAAAATTTACAATGCAGTGTTTGTGTCAGGTTGTTCACATAGATGACCCTCATGCTCCCACACACAAGTGACATTTTCAAGTTGAGCCTCTCCTCACCCCATGAATGGGAGTTAAATTAATTTACCATGCACATCTTCTAGACTTTTTAAATGATGTAGGTTCAAATGGATCAAATTCTGCTGAAAGAGTTAGTTTGCTGGTTGGTGACATTTTAGTGCAGCTCATTTTGCAGTGATTATCTGTGGTGAAAAAGCCAGTGTTTAGGCCAGTGTGCATGTTACAAATCCAGCCATGTATGCTACAATTCTAAGAGTATATTGAATAGTACTAGAGTGAAATACATGCTTAATGCTTCAATTGAGAATGTGGAAGTATTCACAATGAGTCAACAACTAACACAGATGTGTTGTGGAGGAAACATCGGCCTGTGAACAAAGCACAACAGGTAACAAGTGTACAATTATTATTACCAGCAACCAGGAAATGACCAGCTCTCCATAACATTGTCAATAGTGTTTTCCTATGTATGGATGTAATACAATAAATGTAATCCTTTTTCCATTTGTGTTGGAGCTGAGTACACACACGCACCCTCCCACATCTTTACACACACACACACACCCTCCAGGCAGAGGTTTTTGAAACAGATCCTCTGGAATGTGATAAAGAACAACACAACAAGCTCTGTCAAGACTGTGCCTGCACTAACACATCTGAGGCTGTGTGCAAAAGCAACACACACACACACACACACACACACAGGCAGCAACATCAGCTGTATGAATGTGCTGACAGGCCAGGCCTGCTCAGAATAACTGTGGCCCTGCAGCTCCAGTAATGATCAGACCTGCACAGGAGCAGGGATCATCAGTTTAACCAGTCACCTGCTTCTTCCTGCTTCTTCCACTTCCACATATTCATATCAGTACATTAACAGAGGCAGAGCAGCACTTTTTATCCAGCGTGTTGGAAATTTGAGGTAGGAGCAGTTGTGAAAGTTGAACTTTGATTAAGCTTTGTGTTTGACTAGGTGTGTGACTGTAACAGTCCAGCCTGAGCCCCCGGGCACACATACTTACAGGCAGAGACATTTTGCTGCTGCAGGATGTGCAGGATCTCTCCCTGGCTCCGGACACGAACGCACGGTGATCTTTTCTCTTTTCTTCCCCCCCACACAGACGCTGCTTTCACGGCTCCTCAAGTGTCAGTCCTTCATCCACACCATGGTGAGCCGCGCACGAAACACACACGTCCAGCTGCAGGATGTGGTCGCGGTTTCCTCGAGTTTCGGGAGCGAACAGTAGAAAATGTGAGCGGGCAGAGGAGCAGTGCGGCCGCCTGGACGTCCAGCAGACCCCGGCTGTCTCTCCTCCGTCCTCCGCCCACCGCCTTGCTGCTGCCTCCGACGATTCCTTCCCTTCACAAAAAAAAAAAACACAAACCGCTGAACAAAGCAGCGAAGATTCAGTGAGATCAGGCGGATTCCAGCGTCCTGCTGACAGGTCTGTAGCGTCAGTGAGCGGGAGGAGAACGCCGCACACGGATGATCCAGTCCAGCCTTAAAGGGACCGAGTCCCAGCAGGCGCGCACACCTCCTACACCGTCCGACGCACATGACGCGGGCACCCCTGAACACTTCCTTTGGGACGAGCCTTTAAAGGACCATACCGTGCTTCTGCATGTTGTATCATTTAAAACCTACAAACTCACACAATGCATCATACGACATGTTGTTTATAAAACTAATGTAAGAACGATATATGAAAAAATGAAAGAGGTGAGGGTTAAACACTGGACACACAGCTCAAAAACAGGTGTCACGTTTAAAAAATGAGTTAAAAGGTGTTACACTCAAAGTTAAGATGCCTTTCAAAAGGTTTTAGAAAAGTGTTTTATTAAAAGAAGAAGAAGAATCAGTTTTATTGTCATCAATTACATTTTTTTACATGTTACAATGAATTTTGACTTCTGCATTTAACCTATCCCCTGGGGGAGCAGTGGGCAGCCACAGGGGGGGCCCGGGGAGCCAGCGCTGATTGTCTCGCTTAAGGACACACCTAGTCTGGGGGATGGGCTGGGAGTCAACCCTGCCACCTTTTGCATCCCAGTCTGATACTTATCCCATTGAGTTTCAATTACTTTTCCCACCATCTCTTTAATGTGTTTGTGTTCAATAAAGAAATGAAAGATCAGGACAGTTTAATCAGCTTAGAGGTATCGTGCTTGTTCATATTTGTGACTTTGGTAAAGATCACATCACATTTCAAGATCAACTGATGCAGAAAACCTGGAATTTCTTGTGACTGTAAATGTGCAGCTTCATTTATTAAAACAGGCCTTGGTGTAATCCAGCCACAAAATCCATTCACTTGTATTTGCTTCAGTCAGATATAAACGTGATTTCTAGATGAAATGATTGAGCATCTCCTCCAACCGGTGGCTGTTCTGTTTATAAACTATAGAAATACTGAATAAAACATCAAATCACACTGAATATAACGTGTGTTGTTATTCTACAACAAATGTTACAGATGCATTACTAGAATGATGTGATGTAGAAATAGTTGAACCCTGTCATACCTGTCAGCGTCTGTTTTCACCCGCAAACAAAGTCACTGCCTTCATATTATGTGTATGATCACATAATGACTTATGGCTGGGAGGGGGGTGTCTAGACTGCTGGAGTGTTGTTTTTTTAATTATTTTGAAAGTTGTGTTTGTTCCACAGACACAGATGATGTGTAGGAACACCTGAACTATCTTACACACACTTTGTTGACCGTGATGATTTGTTTTCGTATGTCACAGTGTGTCCAGATGTCAGCTGGTTGACCTGCTGTGATCTGTAGATTCTGTGAGGCTCCACTGTTCCGCAACACGGTGCACACACGAGAGACTGAGCAGAGTTAAGATATCACAAATCTCTAAATAATTACAGCACCAGCTTCATGTTAAAATGATGAGGCCTCAGGCTTCCGTGTAAATAAAATACAACATGAGAGGAGAGGCTGAGGATGCTGAAGTACACTGCTGATATACTTTTAGTGAATTCTAATCTGGTCCACCCCCAACATAATGCAGCTGAATGATTCATTCCATCATCATTAGAGATGACCTCAAACTCCACTGGCTGCATGTGGGAAGTCATTACAGTGAACTGCCACTGCTGAGACATTTTGATTGAAGTGGAATTTTAACACGCTGTCATAATAAGTAAACGCTGTTCCAGTCGCCTCCATCCACACCTTCATCCATGATAAACTGTGTGAGGATAATCCCCTGGCAGCCCTATGCCATAAAAATCCCACTGTGTGTCTGTGTGTGTGTAGAGCTTTAGCAGTCAATCACAAGCTGTTTTTAGGGATCAGTCAGGAGCAGTCCCATCTTCAAAATGCTCTGTTCAACATGTATGCAGTATTGCTTACTGTACATACAGTGATGCACGTAGACAGCTCAGGATTTCCTAGACTGACACCTTTAGTGCAGTAGCAGCACTACGGAGGCATGCTGTGATGAGCGGTGTGGGCGGACATGCGAACACAAGCATGTGGCTGACAGTGTTCACTGATGGTGTCACACTCTTTTAACGAGAAAAAGTTGGTGCATGTAACGCAAAAAGGGATGTAGCACTGCACCATCACGAGGCAGCTGCTGATGGAAACAGGGGCCTGGACCAGGATTTGGACTTCTTTATCATTTTCCATCCTTGGTTTAGATATTTGATTAATACATTTACGTTACGATGATTCACTGTATTTGACAGGAACATGCACACTGATGAACATCACTGTAAATGTACTAGAGTTAGGTGCTCCTGTTCTGGACACATTTTAGAATCTCGCACAATGTAACACTGCTGTATGTGTGACCTGTCAGATCAGCCTGAAGTGATGCTTCCTGCTGGAATGATGACACATTAAAGTATCTAGAACTTTTAGAATTTCTGGTTCGGTGCTTGAACGAAAGTGAAGTAGATTTGCATGTTTGGGACCAAAACGTAACGCCAGGAAGGATCAAAACGTTTAGCTGCTTCTGTAGTCAAGTCATTTCTAGCGACTCTTAAACCAGTTAAATTTTACTACTTTCACTGCTTTTCTTCTTTAACAAGAACTACAAAACCCATATATGAGTCCTCCTGCAGCACCAGAACTTTCTCTCCCTGGAAAGAAAAGAAATCAAAAAGCAAATTTAAAACAATCTGTGTGTGTTTATTGGATGTTTAATATTTACATGAATAAACAGAAGTGTATCAAGACTCAACAGGCCCACTATTATTGCCCCCCTCCTCTTCCTCTCTGTCATCACATTTGTTCATGGAGAAAATGACACCTGAGGGACATGCTGCATCACATCTGTGTGTGGTGCTCTTCAGATATGATGGAGAGGACACAGTGTGATTGATTACACGTCTGCTGTGGTACTGATCAGTGTGACAGTGCTCTGAACTGTCTGTAGAAACCACAAACACATTTTCATTATTTCAGTGTTTCATGATCATTTACTCTATATGACACATTTATAAATAAAAAATATAACACAACCACCATGAACAGACTAAACAAATCTACATAACAGTAGCTTTAATCAAAGCTGACCAAGCATCTGACATCTACAGACTAAGCAGAATTTGAATGTGCACAGCATCTTTCAGAATATTCTGGTTATTATTTTATTAACAAATGAGATGTTGCAATGCCTGGATTCAGTGTTTGAGTGCTGTAATGCTTTGAGTGAACTGCTGAAGTCATACACATGTGGGTAAATGTACAGCACGAGATACGACTAACAGGGTGTACTGAGGTAAGAACAGTCTGATACCATGCAGACAACTCTGTGGTAAAGCCACTGTTCCTACATCTCAGTTGGTAACGTGGCGAGTAAGACATTGTAATTACAGAGAGAAGCAGTGGACCAAAAAAACACAAATGTAAAAAGACAGAATCATTATTTGAGCCCTTTGAGGAAGCAGCACAGGCAGGAGTGACCTCACTTCCCCAGAATGTCGTCAGTGTGAAGGTATGAAACTCTAATTGCTTCTCACAAGGATGGAAGTAGAGAAACACTCAACACCCCACATTACACAAACTCAGCCTATTAATATCCCTGTCCTGAAATAGACTTGAGCCGCAGCCCCAGTTTGAACCTCCTTTACTGGGGGAACAGTGACTCTGTTATTAAAGAGAGAGAGAAAGGAACATATAGTAAGTCTAAACATCTGTTCCACTGTGAGTGGAACAGGCTTTGTCAGTCTGTGTCATTGTTTCATGTTGCTCAGTCGCACTGCTTTTTCTAACTCAAACTGGCGATGGTCGACTCGCTCCAAGAAGTTCTTCCGCTCCACATACCTAAACACACACAGAGAACAGAGGACCTACTTTAAAAATCACAAGCAAAAAACACAGTGAAAATACAACTGAGGACAATGAGCATAAAAGCAATGATCACCACCATCAATCACCACACACACGCCTGTTTCTAGCTGTGAGGGAATCACTGACATAATACATTCTCTAATGCTGCACTCTCAACCTCAGCTAGACCAACATGAACCCTAAACCAAATCTTAAGCAGCTGCTCTGTGAATTTTTTGGACCACAAGAAATGTCCTCACGATGATGTTATGGAACGAGACACACACACACACACACACACACACACACACACACACACACACACACACACACACACACACACACACACACA
>JAUYWH010000024.1:551165-563349 GCA_034779795.1 Ctenopoma multispine
ACAGGAGGAGCCGGGAATCGAACCACCGATCCTACGATTGGCAGGCGACTGCTCTACCTCCTGAGCCACAGCCGCCCATATAGCAAGACATAGTGTCAGCATGCCAACAAGATGTTATTGGTACTTGATGTGAAGTTGTGAGGTTCAGGGAGCACAGTGAGGCAGTGTTACCTTCATTTTACGACGTCTCTAAACGCGCAAACAACTTTACATACAATGGTTTTGTTTGCTTAGTATCAGTTGTACAGTTCGAATTTGATGCGCCGCGGCCGGTGGGTGTTTTTAATGCTTTGAAAATCAGATTCCCGACAAGTGCTCTCTGTCAGCTGATGAGTTGCGTGAGTGTCTTTGTGTGTGCGCATCAGGGCATAACATCACTGCACGCAACACAGAGAGACAGAGATAAAACAGTCAATGAGACAGAATAACATGAGGCAGTTTAGTTAGTTTAATAAAAACAACGAAAGGGAACCTGAAATAACTTCTAATGTGATCTGGCGATGTACAGAAAATTTAATTAAATAAAATTTACATAAACTTCTTGGGGGGGCGGGTGGTACCGTTGGGGGGACGCCCCCCTTGTATAATGGTAGGGGAAACACTGAATGTAATCAAATAAATAGAAAACCAGAACTATTTGTCAGGACATTAACATCCATATAGTGTATTATAGAAAAACTAGTCCCACACCTCCTGTGACCCACTGTTTGTCTGTGTGTGTATACAAACACAGTGAGCAACGGATCATCATAACAATAATAATAAAACTGCAATAACGCGCGTTCAAATACTTAACGGCTGTAATGATTTGATATGTTAACGTGCCCAGACCTAGTTTTATTACTCCAAAAATGTTTTGTGCCTGTAAAATATTATCAATGTGACACTGTTAATTACTGTGTTTGGAGTATTGCAGTATGTATTTTAAAATATGGGTTTACGATTTTTTTTTAAGTTGGTCAAATTGTGCTTTATGTTAACTTAGGGCTGGGCGATATGGACCAAAACTCATATCTTGATATTTTTAAGCTGAATGGCGATATACGATATATATCTAGATATTTTTTGATCCCATAAAGTATACAAAAAGACAACTATGGGACAAATGTTCATGTTTCAAATGTAATTAGGTATTTTTTTAGGATTTTTATATTTATTGTTATTGTTATTTTATTAAGGTAGGACACTATTGGCAGTTCAGACAAAATTGGCACATATGAAATAGGTTTTGAAAAAAAAAGATGCTTTGCTGATTAATCAATTAAGAGTTAAAAAAAGAAAGTGTCCTTTAATGCACCGTATAAAGCCTCTTGTTCCACTGTTAAAGTAGCGGTGTGATTAGGGCCCTATGAAACCAGTTGTATTTATTTGTTTGTATAGTTCTGCTCTAAACGCAGCACTCTTTAGTTTTACATTAATTTGTGTGTGATTGTCTCTTTCAGCTACTGTGAGTGTTTTGCTAATGGAGTGATGTGCAGCAACTGTGACTGCTCTAACTGCCACAACAATGCAGAACATGAAGTGAAGCGTCACAAGGCAATTAAGGTTTGGATGACTTTTGGTGAAAAACCTAAAATGTAACAATGCATTTGTTTAGCAGTATTGCTTTATACAAAACTTTTAATATCAGAAACTGTCTAAACATAAAAAAGGAAGCAACTTATGAATGCATGGAGGGAGACTAAATAAAACAACAAACTAAATATATTAAATATATTGTTCTTTAAGGTGACTAATTATAAAATTGCAAATGAGCCAGACTCACTACAAAGGTATTGCAACACCATACTATATAAAATTGTATTTTACTCAGCTTCATTAGTTTTGGTGCTTTAAGAATGTCTATGTATTAATAGGACCCTTTAGATCAGATTTTATGAGTTGCGTTTAATGTGCAACAGTGTGCAGCACTCTGCTTAAAGTCCCTGCAGCTAACTTGTGGCTATCATCTCTCTATGAAAACGCAATGTTCACACTTGTAACATTCAATTTACTTGCAAGCTGCTAAAAGTATGCAGATCAACAACATTATTCTAAATTAAATGAAATTAAATTTATACTCAATCAGTACTTGTAATGGTAATCAAGGCATATACACTTTTTGTCAGGAATTATTTTGTAGTCAATATTGACAGAGCTGGGTTGTCCAGCCAGACCTCAGAAGTCAGAAATATGTTTGTTGTTATTATGAAAATCCGGTTACCAGAACCTGACCAATAAACATTTTGATATAAGTTCAGAAACACAAAATAATACCAGACATTTTACTTAAATCAATGGAGTGAAAAGGATAGAGCTTGTCATCTCACTTATCACATCATCTTACAATTCTGCTTATATAGCATAGTGATGATTGAATGACAAAGGCAGCCAAAGCATAAGTGGAATGAAAATGATTTTAGAATTTTGTCTCGTTTTACACATTTTAGCAAAAAACTTGTGGTAGAATGTAATTCAAAACTACCCCCTTACTGTCTATTGTATTATCTTACTATTAACTACCCCTCAAAATTGGCTTGTGTTTACAAAAATGGCTGTAATTCCTGAATGGTTCATGCCACAATTATGTCAGACCCCCTTAAAGTGTTGAATTTACTCAGATCTTAAATGTTTAATCTAAATTTAGTGTGGTGGCGTACACAGGGCAAATGCCAAAAAAGCAAATCATCGTTCCATTTATTTATGAACCTAACTAACCAACCAACCTGTTGAGGCAGATGGCCGCCCACCATTAGCCTGGTTCTGCTGGAGGTTTCTTCCGTTAAAGGGAGTTTTTCTTCTCCATTGTTGCCTTACGTGCTTGCTCAAGTGGGACTGTTGGATTTTCTACATTACTCTGTATGTATTTACTGTATATAATGTGTAAGGTCTTAAACCTTACACTGTAAAGTGCCCTGAGATGACTTATGTTGTGAATTGGCGCTATACAAAAAAAGAAAAAAAAAACAAAAAACAGGGTTTGCATTACAGGGTGCAAAACATGTTTCATGTAGTGTCCCAATTTAGTAGAGCAACAGTCTGTTTATGCAGAATGGCAAATGAATAAAAATGCCTTGTAAAATAGTAAATGCAGTTACACTTAATTCCCCATAGGCCCTGAATGTAGCATGCATGTGTAGGCAGGGCTGTATCGTCTGGAGCATTTAACTCTGCCAACTGGCAGGTGTTAGCTAAAGAACATAATCTTCAGCTTAAATCAGTTCACTCACACCTTGGATTTACTGCTTCTTCATAGCCATAGCAGCCAATGCTCATGACAATTATAGTATTAAAACTTTTCTGACAAATTTACAGACAAAAAAGAAATAATTGAAACTAGTAGTTAATATAAAAATATTAAAGAAAGCTTAAATGGAACTTACTAGCCCCTCATAACTCTCAGATATAAAGATGGGTAAAACAACAGATAACTATTATGTACTGTGGGACGGTACAGGATGGTCAACTGCTGTGTGAGCTAACTGCTGATCAGTCAGTAACAGCTGAAACAGTATTGACTGTTTCTGACTGCTGCTGTTTGATCTGCAATAGACAGTAAGACATGGTGAGTAGGGCTCACAGCATTGATTGTGTCTAATTGGTGTTTCAGCTAGGGTGGCAGGTGTCACACTATTAGCAACTCTGACTCATCAGCACTGTTACTGGAAAACACTAGTGGGAACACATGTTCTCTTTCACTCTCTGTTTGTGTGTACCACATACACACATTTTGTTTTGTCACTTGAGGCAACAGTGTATTGACTTGCAGTACATTAACTTCATAGAGGCTCAGATCTACAGTGCTGAGAAGTATTTGCCCCAGTCCTGATTTTTTTTTGCAAGTTTGCAAATTTTATTATTACACAATGATAACCTGAGTAAATACAAAATGCATTCACCACATCACAAACACAATTGTCACCTTGCCCATAATGTATTCTAACTTCTAATTTAGAATAGATTAAGGCTCAGTCAGAAAATCCAAACCATGTATTAATTCAGAATCAGATATACTTTATTAATCCCTGAGGGAATTATGAGGTCTTTTACCCATCACCAAATGATCATACATGTCCCCAGTGTTTTTATAGAATTATGTATTATTATTATATAGTATTAATAACAATATCTGTTGAGTATTAACATCTGCGTATGGCTATCCATTGCAAATAAATACATTAACAAAATGTGCTTTTGTAGCAATGCTAGCTAATACTATATTTATAAATAGCTGTTTGGTAAAGAGTACCCTTTTGTTGCTTGAGCAACTGCCCCTCAAAATGTACATGGCCCTGCACTGGTCAAATCAGAAAGGGGTCGAGAGAATACCACAACATTAGAGTCCAACAATGTTTTGGCAAATCTTTATTCTCCATCCTCTAGACTCCAGGATCCTGAATATTGTAGAGTAGGTTGTCATATAAACAACAATGCTGTTCTTTTTACAATGTGAGTGTACAACTCTCTAATGTCTATATTTATGTCTTTTTTCTCATTCTGTATAGTATAAAGTTTTTGTAACCAAAACAAAAAGAAACCTACTTGCCAGTAAACATATTATTAATGTTAGTGGCATTTATTGTATATATCGATCATCTTTATCAATGAATGTTAAAAAACACAGTACAGCATTACATGGTTATACCGTACATTTGGCTAATGTCACCCAGCACTAGATGTCAATGCATAAAAACACAAAATGAACTACAATTTTCTTTCCAATTTCCAAATAAAACAAAGTGTAGTGCCACTTGCTTGTGGCAACAATATTGTCTAAGACTTCTAATCTAAACTCTTCAGTTAGTGTGGCTAGGTTACATCACAGCAATAACACAGTATGGAATGTCCAAGAAAATACTGTTTAAAGCTAAAGTCTGCCTCTTCTTCATAGTTATGTAGTACAAGTTGATGTTGCCTTGGTTATTAGTGCTGTGTGCTTTCAGTGCCAAGCACATACATTTGACTACCTGCATATGTGTACAGTATATTGTTATTTAAAGAATAGTAACAGTAATATTACTCTAATCATAATTCGTATTGTTATTGTGTAGTCTTATTTAGGTCGTAACCCAGATGCCTTCAGACCTAAGATTGCTGGTGGCAAGTCAGGAGAAGTCAAAGGCTGGCACAACAAAGGTTGCAACTGTAAACGCTCTGGCTGCCTTAAGAATTACTGCGAGTGCTACGAGGTTTACACACACGCACACACATTTTAACTGATAATTAAGATTTTATAGAAATCATACATAGACAATGTGGTACCCGTATGGTCTTAAGGCACTTCAAGGGTAACATACAGTAGGCCAGTGACAAACCACTACATTGCAGTTGACATGTTGGTGTGGACATGAAGTTAAAGCCTGGAAATTGGGTAAAAGGCTTATAATAAAGAAGCAGAGCCTTGTAAATATTTGGTAGCATTTGACTGGCCACCACTGTGTAATGCACTGTACTGCAGCAAAAGTCAAAGTTGTAAATATTTATGTATATTCTGTGTTTGTGGTTTAATCATGGCTTTAAGCTGTGCATATTTGATAGCTCTAACTGCTAAAATAAGACTTTAATGGATTAAGTGAAAATACAAATTGTCTCAGTAGCTTACTTCACCTCTTACTGTTTAAACTGACAGGTCTCTTAGACATCAGTACTTAGTTCGGCAAACAGCGTCTTTTTATAATTTATAATACAAGTAGATTGATATGGAGGCATATACAGTTAGATTTTTATAATTTTTGCCTTTATTATCTGAAATAAAAGAATGAATATGTGGTGACATAGTTTGTGACACTACAAACTTCAGTTTCCTTACAGCCGTCATTCAGAAATCCGTAGCTTAAAATGGATATCGTCAAAGATAGAAAGAAGGTGGCTTCCACTAATTTAGATTAATTTTGCCTAGCTTGCAAAGACAGTTTAATATTATATAAAACGCCCTCTGTAATGCTAGAATCACATATTATTCATTATTAATAGAGGCAAATAAGTATATTGCTCAACTATTAGTTAATAGTTATTACTACATTAAGTAAGGCTAATACGGGGGTTGTTATAAACATGAATTAATGTATAAATTAGTGCCTTAGATAAACTCAACTCTAACTATAAGTTTTATCAAAAAGGAAAGTATTAAGCCAAGTCTTAAAGGTAGAGAGGGTGTCTGCCTCTCAACGTGGATTGAGAGCTGGTTCCACAGGAGAGGTGCTTGATAGCTAAAAGCTCTGCCTCCCAGTCAACATTTGGAAACTCTAGGAACCACAAGTAGACCTGTACTCTAAGAGCGAAGTGCTCTGCTGGGATAATAAGGTTCTATGAGGTCTTTAAGATATATTTAGCGCTTTTTAAGTGAGGAGAAGGACTTTAAACTCTATTCTAGATTTTACAGGGAGCCAATGGAGAGAAGCTAATATAGGAGAGTGTTTCCCCTGCCATTATACAAGGGGGGCACCAGCTAACACAACCAGCTTTACAGCAGTCACATTTGCCATTCTCCTCTGATCTCTGTATCGTGCGTGGTGGAGTTTTAAACACAAAAACACATGCGCACACACAGGTGCACACACAGAGCGCACGTCAGGAAATATGACTTTTAAAGAAGAAAAAAACAAAACTTACGCACACAGCTGCGCAGTGTTTTTTCCAATCATATTTCCACTGTAGAGCTGATATTAAGAAAACAAAACAATCCATTTATATGACTTTAGTGCATTTTTCTTGTTACGTTGATTGTGTTAATGTTTTTACCATTAAATAACTTTCTACAATCTGGATCTAGAATTTTCCTGTGCGTTTGGAGACATCGTGTAAAAAAGTTTCATATGAACTTCTGAGCTAATTTCTGCAGCTGACCACAGCACTAACTTTATTAATTATTCATGATTATTAATTATCATTATGGATTGGTCAGAGTGTGACAGTAAATTATTTTGTTAACTTTTCCACTCTGTCCTCACGTGCTGCATCAGGGATGACGGCTGCAAAAAAAAAAAAAAAGACAGAAAGTGAATGAAGGTTTGACGCACTTCAACGTTGGGGAAGAAGAGCAGGGTCTAATCCTGCAAATGTTTTGTTCCGCATATGATCTCTCCTGCAATTCCAGCCAGAACTCTGGCGGCAGCATTTTAAATTAACTGGAGGCTTTTAAATGCATTATTGAGACATCCTATCAGTAATGAATTAAAGTAGTCCAATCTAGAAGTAACAAATGCATGGACTAGTTTCTCAGCATCACTTTGAGACAGAATGTTCCTAATCTTAGAAATATTCCTTGAGTGGACGAAGGTTGTTCTAGATATTTATTTTATTTAGGAGGTAAAGGAGATATCCTGGTCAAAGATTCCTCACAGTAGTACTTGAGGCCAATGTAAAGTCATCTAGGGTGGCAATCTGACTACCATGTCTCAGACAATTTTGTCTGAATTAAGGAGTAGAAAATTACAGGACACCAAGGCCTTTATGTCTTTTAAACATGCTTGAAGAATACCTAAATAATTGGTTTCATCTGGTTTCATAGATAAATATACAGTACTGTTCAAAAGTCTTAGGCCACTATTGGATTCGTTTTTCAGCAATGCTATGACATCTATACATATTTATTTCTCAGTTTTTACATTAGAACAACTAGAACACAAAAACTGGTTTCTTGACTGCTCTCCTTTCACAAAGACCATTCTTGATAAGGTTTTTTTAGGCTGTGGAAGGAATAACTTGGTATCCAGATGAAGCTGCCAGGGGGAGTCAGGTCCTTGCTGTACTCCTTCCGGTGTCTCAAAGAGAAAACTCTGAGAAACTTCTTACATTTTCTTATACTCTCTTCCATTCCTATTTTTGTCCTCAGCCTCTCCAGAGATCATACTCAATATTTGTCACTTTAGCCTAAATAAGTTGTTGTTAATATTTGTTCTTTTATAGAGTGCACATATTGTCTATATCTTCTAGTTGTATTATAATCTAATTGTTGCCTAAGACTTTTGCACAGTACTGTAGTTGGGTATCATCTGTGTGGCAATGGAAATTAATACAGTGTTATTATAATTTTGCCTAAAGGAGTCATGTATAATGAAAAGAGAATTGGTCCAAGCACAGTACCATGTGGAACTCCATGTCTAACTTTTGTGTGCATGGAAGATTCATCATTAACATGAACAAATTGGGTTCTATCAGATAGATAAGATTTAAACCAGCTTAGTGCTGTTCCTTTAATCCCAATGACATAATGACATATAGCCAGTTGCAGGTAGGATCTGATATTATTTTATAATAGTTTTAACTTTATTTGTAAAGAAAATCATAAACGCATTGCTGCTGAGAGATAAGGGAATAGTAGGTTCTATCTCAGCCTGGCTACATTGCTGAAAAGAAACCTGGGGCAGTTCTTATTTTCCCCAATGAATGAGGAATAATATGTGGTTCTAGCTTTAGAGAGCTTTTTTATATGTTATTAAACTGTCTCTCCAGGCTAAGCAAGATTCATATGAATTCATGGAGCACCACCTCCTTTCAAGTTTTCATGATGTCTGCTTTAAACTACTGATTTGTGAATTGTACCAAGGAGTTAGCAGTAATTAAGTTAGTCTGTACACACTCAAAGACACCAAAATGACTTAGTTTATTGGATAATGATCTATAAACAAATAATTGTTTATTATTATGTTCTGATTAACTACCTTCTTTTTCAGTGGAGCAACAGTATCAATTATAGTAAACAATGAAGTTGCAGTATTATCAACAATATATCCGACCTGTACAGGAGTAAAATTAGGCTCTCTGCTCTCCTTGGTATAGGTACATCACTGGATTAAAAGATAATGGGATACTTATAGGTTTTTGCTCATATAATTTAGGCGATTGCTTTTATTTTGTAATTTTCTGTTAAAACGGAAGTTTTATTTTGAAAGGACAGAAGTTGACACTAAAACGTAAACAAGGGAGAAATGGTAAAGGAGATAATACAAGGTCTTAACTTAGACAAAACTGCTTATATTTAACTCGTTATGATTTAAATACGGTTCACATGGTTTTAATTTGTTCTCTTGTCCTCTAGACGGCTTCTCTCTGGTAGAATAAATGGTAAAAAAAAGTAATGAGTGCCGTGCTGTCAAATGTAGCGGAGTAAGAGTCGCATTTTTTCATCACAAATCTACTCATGTAAAAGTGAAAGTATGGTGCAATAAAACTACTCTCAGAAGTAAATTTTTTTCAAAAAGTTACTTAAGTAAATGTAACAGATTAAATGTAACTCGTTACTACCCACCTCTGCTTATCAAGTCATTTACCAACAAGGATTTAGACGAGAGAAATCTAATATTCAAAATTCCACATTGAATTTTTCTGTTTTTAATCTGTTCTATAATAGGAGTCATTTTTATTGTTATGAAATTCTAATAATTCACTCCTCTTAATTTATATAATTTAGGTGGACGGGGAGCAGACACAGTCTCTATAGGGTGGTGGTAGTTTTGGGGGGGTGACGACTGTAAGGAAGCTGCAGAGAGGCGTGTAAGACTGCGACTCTGCGTCCTGGGCACCACTGCGGGATATCAGGGTTTAGGAGGTCTAATAAACTCATATTTCTGGATATAAGATATAAGAGCTGCACCATCCAAAGTGGGATGGATGGCGTCTTTTCTATCTATTTATGAATGACCTATACTTGCCAAATTTATATTGACTTGAACTGCAATGTTTCTGCTAAGTTAACACAATTACGTAACCCCTCTAATACAGGAATGACCAGTTTTAGTTTAAACTCATTTGTTGGGATTTTGACTTATTTTTTCAATATGACCAATGCTTGTCAGCTCTCCCATGCAATTTCTCTGGAAATTGCAAGATTTTGTTTTATTTTAAATCCATTGGGGTGGTGTATAAAGGCAAAGTCATAAAACTCTGTCACTGTCCAGATACTTCCAGGCCTAACTGTACACATATTATTAAACTACTTGTTCATCATTTTTGTCTATATAATTTGTTTCATAATGTGAGCAAGTGTTAATTTCAATAGTTTTTCCACAATATTGTTCTTTTTTTTAGCATCATATTTTAACATCAAAAAAGACATTTAACAATTGGCATTTCTACATAAGTGTCCAGCAGAACCACTGTACATCCAGAAAGATTTATTGTATACTGTTGTCTGTGTGCAGGGCAACATCATGTGTACGTCCAGCTGTAAATGTGTTGGGTGTAGAAACTATGATGATGGCTCTGAAATGAGCCTCAGAGAGAAGACTGACAAGAACACGTGAGTCAATCCAGTTTGACACAGTACCACGCTTATAGCTCTGCTGCTTAGTAACACAACCAGTTTTACAGCAGGAATAATAATAGCTGTAAAACAAGTTTAACACAGATCAGTCTACTCTGTGTGTGTGTGTGTGTGTGTGTGTGTGTGTGTGTGTGTGTGTGTGTGTGTGTGTGTGTGTTCAGATTGCCTATATCAGTGTTAACTCCTGCTGTGGTGGAGGCTGTGTGCGGCTGCCTGCTGGCCCAGGCTGAAGAGGCTGAGAGGGAGGCCCAGAGTCCTGCTCAGGCTGAGCAAATGGTCCTGAACGAGTTTGGACACTGTCTGACTCAGATTGTCAAGGCCATGTTCAAGCACAGCACATATTGACACGTCTCTGGGTCGTACCTGGTTATTATTTAAGATAAGCTGTGATGTTCAGCTGGACCAATATAAATGTTTGATTCAAATATTCAGGTAAATCTGTATCATTTTATTTACATGGTTTACATTGTTTTAAGTTCTATATGCTGAGCTTATTAGTAAGACTTTGGTTCATACTGGTGCTCCTGAGTGGAGTGAAGTATTATTGGTTTGCTGTTATTACAAGACGACATATGTGTAAGGGTGAGTTCAAAGGTGTTCTTTTTATGAAAGTAATATTTGTGTTGTTAGTATTCTGTATCAGTATCTTTTTTTCTATTACTGTTCAGTTGTTTACATGAAACATTTCGAGGCGATGTGGTTCATGTTATAGATATCATATGACATTGATATAAGTGTTTGTTGTCTGTACTGTCAGCGTCAAAACCAGCATATGAGTACATAATGAAAAGTGTTTATTTAATGTATTGATTTTCTGTATTCAACTTTGTTGTTCCAAGTGCTAGGTGTTGTTGGAATTTTTATATCTATTATTTATGTATTTATTTATTTTTAGATTGACCTTGACAGTGATTGAAGTACAATACAATGCAAGTTCCAAAATAAAAGTAATATTTGTACTGTGGTGTTTAAAGAAGATTTACTGCTGTACACTGGTCTTGGTTTATTCTAATCCTTAATATGTACTTCACAGTTCTTTCCCTGTCCTACAGTAAATACTTTGTGATTTGGTGCACTTTAGTTCAGGCAGGTCTTTTATTTGAGACTAAGACTACCAGTAGACTATTCAGTTTCAGTTTCTTTCAGCAGCTGCTAAAGGTTCAAAGCGACATGAAGGTTTTAGTGCACGTTCAAGCAGGAAGTCAACAGTGAGCCAGTTCAGTTCAGTTCTCGTCATCACACTTAAGCTCCATCACTTTACTACTAGACGGTAATTTAGCTGGTTTCTGTACACAGGACTTACTATCATCATCTTACATGTAGCTTAAGAAATGTCATGTTTTTTTGCTGTCATTACTGTGCTGTTTTCTATCTATGTCTATGCTGATTCAGAGTTTTACCCAACCACCACTATAGAGATGAGTCATGGTCGGCATGATTGCGAGGTGCCCTGGTCCCGTGTCTGCAAAACAAGCCCATATCATCACCAGTTCACCTCTGTGCTTGACAGTGTCTCTGAGTTGTTTCTGCTTCAGTATTGTTTTTACTAAACATGGCTCAGGTCATAAGACATTAGGACATTTCTCCAGACGTTGTGTGTTTTGTTTAAATGAAGTTTTGCAAACCTCAGTTATGCTTTCATGGTTTATTTAGAAAGAAGAGGCGTTCTCCTGATAACATACTTGTTCAGTCTTCTATTCATTGTGCTGTGATGAACATTTAACATGCTCAGTAAAGAGGGAGGGTCTGAGATGTAGCTTTTGGGATTCTGTGTATTTCTCTGACCCCAACATAACTATTTCCAGGTTGATGTGCAGAATAATTACTTTTCTCTAAGACTATAGCTTATGTATTTCCTTCTTGGCATGTTACAGTTTTTTTCAATCGTTTACACGCTAAATGAAAAATTAACACACAGTTAGTAAAACTCTGCTCCAAGGA
>JAUYWH010000024.1:569494-582809 GCA_034779795.1 Ctenopoma multispine
GAATTACAGTAGTCCAGTCTAGAAGTAACAAATGCATGAACTAATTTCTCAGCATCACTTTGAGACAGGATGCTCCTTATTTTAGCAATATTCCTCAGGTGGAAGAAGGATGTATGTCTTACCAAGTGTAATTATCTTACTGCATGGACAGATAATTTCACTTGATTCTAGTGTGAATCTTTTCAAATTAAGTGAAATAATTTGCTTATGCAGCTAGATATTACACATTTACGTGCTTGCTTAGTATATAACTCTCAAAACAAGATAGAAAAGACTTTTTGCCTGGCTTTAAGATTCTAAGACTTTGTTAGACAGCCAAAATGTGCAGTGTATGCCTTACCAGTCATGAGATACCCTAATGGCATAATAAACTGGCCAGAAGAGGAGATGGAAGCCACCGAGATCAAGACAAGGAAGCTCCTCACAGTGCATGGAGGGTTTCACCCCACATCCAGGACCCTAGGTGCAGGCTGTGCAAAGATGCCCCGGAGACAATCCAGCACATAACAGCAGGGTGCAAGATGCTAGCAGGCAGGGTGTACATGGAATGCCATAATCAAGTGGCTGGCATAGTGTACAGGAACATCTGCGCCAAGTATGGGCTGGAAGTCCCAAGGTCAAGATGGGAGCCACCTCCAAAAGGTGGCTGAGAATGATAAGGCTAAGATCCTGTGGGACTTCCAGATACAGACTGACAAACTAGTAATGGCTAAACAGCATAGTAGCAGTGGACAAGCAGAGGAAGAAGGTCGTAGTAGATGTAGCAATCCCAAGTGATGGTAACATCAGGAAGAAGGAAGATGAGAAGCTTGAGAAATTCCAAGGTCTGAGAAAAGAGCTAGAACAGATGTGGAAAGTGAAGGTAACAGTGGTCCCAGTGGTAATTGGAACACATGGGGCAGTGTCGCCCAAACTGGGAGAGTGGCTCCAACAGATATATATATATATATGCTAATAATTTGCCTATAATTTCCACCTGTTGTCTATTACATTTACACAACAGCATGTGAAATTGATTGTCAATCAGTGTTGCTTCCTAAGTGGACAGTTTGATTTCACAGATATGATTGACTTGGAGTTATATTGTGCAGACTAAATCTATAGCAGCATAACTAAGAAATGGTTCAGAGTCACCTGATCCACCCCTAACTATAAACTTTATCAAAAAGTAAAGTTTTAAGCCTAGTCTTAAAGGTAGAGAGGGTGTCTGCCTCCCGAACTTTAATTGAGAGCTTGTTCCACAGGAGAGGAGCTTGATAGCTAAAGGCTTTGCCTCCCAGTCTACACTTGGAAACTCTAGGAACCACAAGTAGACCAGCACTCTGACAGCAAAGTGCTCTGCTGAGATAATAAAGTTCTATGAGGTCTTTAAGATAAGTTGGGGCCTGATCATTTAGTTCTTTATAAGTGAGCAGCAGGATTTTAAACTCTATTCTAGATTTTACAGGGAGCCAATGGAGAGAAGCTAATGTAGGTGAAATATGACCTCTCTTGTTAATTCCAGCCAGAACTCTGGCTGCAGCATTCTGGATTAGCTGGAGGCTTTTGAGTGAGTTATTGGGACATCCTATCAGTAATGAATTACAGTAGTCCAGTCTAGAAGTTACAAATGCATGAACTAATTTCTCAGCATCACTTTGAGACAGGATGCTCCTAATCTTTGAAATACTCCTCAGGTGGAAGTTCTATCTATCTAGGACATTCTAGATATTTATTTTATGTAGGAAGTAAATGATATATCTTGGTCAAAGGTGACTCAAAGATTGTGACAGAGATGTGACACTGACATCATGTTTGACAACATGATCATCATGAACCAAAGTGGACTGAACTGACTCACTCACAGTAACTATAATGAAAACATGTCAGCGCTATTACAGCGTTTCACTGTCTTGTCCAATCACGCCTCAACATGTAGCCTAGAGGAACTAGGAATCAAACCACTAACTTCTCTCTACCCACAGAGCTACTGTAACAGAGTTGATAAGAGGTTTTGTGTGTGGTGATGAAACCACCTGACAGTCCTGGAAAGATTATCAAAGATTTCAGTGTTTTTAGCACAATTACAGTTACTGGACAACAACAACATCTCATCCCTCTTACCTATACAACAAAGAACATTTGGAACACATCCTTTGTGCTAAACTAAGGGACACGTCCTGAACCTGTGCAGCCTACATTTGACTACACACAGAATGAATACAGAACCTACTAGAAACCTAGTAAAGTCTGTTATTATCATTATTATTAATAATTACAGTGAGAGAATTACTCTGTAAGTGTTCCACAGTTTAAATGAAACCACAGCAACGCAGTGTGAAAGACATTTGAATTTTAATATAATTATTTGAAAATATTAACTATTAATATATTACCCAATTACTTCATCAAATCATAATTTCAAAATAATTTACTAATATTAACTTTAATTTCCATCCAATATCATCTTAATAGAGCACAACGGAGCACAGGTGTGGAGTTGATCATCCAGCCATGCACATGTTTAAACCCTGTGCTTGTTTGCAGAGATTCAAAATGTCAATCACATAACATAGCAAAGAAAAGTCATGGTGAACACATTACATCAAAACCTTCCATTCGCTGTGCCAACATGCTGATGGTGCTTTATTTTGAAAATGATTCCAGGGTTTCCATCATCAACATGGGATTTTTAGACATGAATTTAATTCCACGCTAGAGCTTTCTTCATTTTTAATGAAACTTCTAGAAGCACACAGAGAACAGAGTGTTTTCAGCACGCACACTGTTCTTCTCCTCTCCTCTCATATACAATTTCAAAGTACAAGAATAAGAAAAATACTCTCCATATGTTACACGTTAGAAATTTTTGTCTTACATAAAAAACCTCTCCCAGGTAAATGAAAATCTCCCTTGTTTCATAATCTTAAATCTATTGTACATTTAATATTAATATACATTAAAATTAAAATGTAGTTGTTGACATCAAACCGACAGAAGGTGAATTTGATATGTCTCCATCGCTGACAATCAGAGCGCCTCATGATTTCATCCAGATGTTTGCCAGCAGCAGAAAAAAAGGTTTGTGATGGATTAAGGTGAAGGCAGGGACCCTGCTGTGCTGTCACACTCCTCTGTGTTTGTAAGTTATTTAAAGCCAGCACCTTAGTGCTGACACCTTAATGTCAGCGCTTTAACAAGTCACATGGTGAGAAATGGAGAGCTTGACATAGCTGTGACTAAGTTGTGTGTTTCACTCCAGACTTTGTCTGATAGTAATAAGCAGCCAGGCTGTTAACCTGCTCCAGCTTTCACTGCAGCTCTGCTTTATGTGGACGTGTGCAGAGCAGTGGACACATGACGGTAATACACAGACGTGCTGGGATCAGATTCTACAAATACTTACTGCTACAGGAAAAACACTGAATGTGACGGTTATTTAGTGTCATTTTATGGCTGTGAAACAAGTGGAATGGAAGATAACCAGAAATGAAACAGTGGCCACTATCTTTCAGTACATGGTTGGCTCTCACAGGGCTGCATGTGGATTCACTAACTTCCCCACACGCCACACAGACTGTTTGAGTCCATGAAGAAAGGAGCAGGACACAGGTTTTGATCTTTCAGGAACAGCTTGAGCATCCTGCAGACCTGCTACAACCTCTACACCTGCATCCACTTTAACCATTTAACTGGGATCATGTGTCGTCCCACCTACACGCCTCTGGTCAACTCAAACAGCCATCACTGAGCTGACCTATGACTGAAACAATTTACCATAATAAACGTTTACAATCAGTAGAAAAAAAGACATGTTACATTTCTGAGCCCGTTGATGCTGTGGAGTTGCTATGACTTATGCTTTGTCTCATGTAATGATCCAACACTCCAGAGAACAAGGCAGGGTTTAAAAGATTTGGAGGACAACCCCGGAGTAATCATCACTGTGATTCCCTCCACAAAAAGCCAGTGAGATTTGTTTTAGCACTAAAGAAAGAGCAGTGCGTGATGGAATCAGTCAACATTTCTGACTGTAAATATGCAAATATGTTTAATACACATGTAACACTCTAATTATAGTAGTGAGATGATTCATGTAACATATTGTGTGTGTATATATATATATATATATATATATAAATCTAACTCATTACAAGAATTTAAAAATAAAATTTAAAAAGATGGCAAGTATTGCAAATGTCATTACATCCCTTTGGCGTCATATTTACCTGGTTAATTGTTAATCTTTACTCTATTTAAGGAGCTGACTAAATGCTGCAAGCACAGCAACCAGTACAAGCGCTCGGTCTTAGGCTCTCAGACTGTGAATATCTCCCATTCTAGTGTGGGAGCAGCAGTGTGGTGTGTTAAAGGACTGGCTGAAGGAGGACATAGATCAGGGTGTGTGGTGATTAATAAATTCCCCCTCAGCCAATCACATGACTGCTCCCATTACGAGCAGCAGGCTGCACACTGATCAACCTATAGTGTTGTATGTGTTTAACAACCACTCCTGCTCATTTGCAGATCACTGCAGAATGACTTAATGAATTTACACACAAAATACATCTACTAGTTGTTCAAAGTGGCTAGTTAGTCAAAATACTTGATTTGTTTGTATTATTCAGTAACACTACTGTTACTGTTGTGCGTTTGCTCTTGTTGTGGCAGCAGAGTGACAGTTCAGAGACACTCTCAGTTTGAAGTCCATTTTCCACCAAAACCTTTCTTTGCTCTTCCTCTTCTGAATCACCATCCCACCTGTGCAACACGAATTATGCTCTGGGCAACAAAAGCCCACACAGACATGCAAAGAGAATCCAAACCTGCTGCACAGCAGCCAGCACTGCTCGTTTCTGCTGCATTGGAAACGGCGCTCTGGTGAAGTAATATTGTCTTGTTGGAGTCTGATTGGTGCTACTGTAGGTTTGCAGATTTTGTGATACTTCAAGTAATTCTGGAATGAGTTCCTAAATATGTTGACCTAAAACTGATGTATGGCTTTTACTGGAGAATTTTTAAATCCTGCTGATGTCTATACAGACCATACTGACCAATGTCATTACACCATTTAAATCATTTCCCTTGTGTGACTTTAAATGATTGTTGCTAATAGAACCAGTCAGTTCAGCTCTCGATGTTACCTCAGACACATAAAAAGTCAGTGTTAGTGTTGAGTGAAAACACATGAACCATCAAGGCTGCCAGAAACTTCTGTCCTGTATCCATGTGGTGGCGTGTCAGTCTCAGGCTCCACCCACTTTATAAAGAGAACATGTTGTCATGATTACAGCTCTCAGTGGTTGTAACATTCCATAGTTACAGTACAGCTGTCAGTGTTGTCATCGTTACAGTGTTATTATGTTGCCGTCCTCTCTCATGCTATCTTGACTGGTGCTGGCTGTGTGGGCGGGGTTTCCATTGTGATTGGACAACATTATGGAGCTGTCTCTCAGGGATGCTCCAACGCTACTGGGCAATGAGACGCTCTGTGGGATGGGTCTAATCACAGTAGAGCTGTGCGCCCTGTTTCTAGGTGAGTCTCTGTTGAGGTTAGTGTTGTTGCTGTTGGTTACCCTGTGGGAGTCGCAGGGTGTCAGACAGTCGTTCTCCAGAATGAGGTCAGCATCGTCGTCTTCATCGTCACTGTCGCCCTCTGCAATGCTGTTGCTATGGTAACAACAGATTACATGACAAATGGTTATAGCATAAATCTAACAATTGTAGTCATGCCGGTTGTCTGGCACAGGTCCTGAATTTGCATCATGATGCCACAGTCTGAATTGTGTCTCAAATAGGGATGTACTGATGATACTACACTCATGTACTGATAAAAGTTAACCAGTACATTTTTGTGATCATCAACAGCCTAAAAAAATTATAAAATTTAAAGTTACTGAATTTTATGGCTGAAATACTGCTAAGTACATGTATAAGTACACAGCATGGGCAGGTCATCATTAACTAGTGTAAGTAATTAGACTTTTTTGACATTGGTGTATCACTATTATCAACTATGCAAAGTATGCATCAAACATGTTTTGCTTTGGATTTAAGCACAAAGTGCTGCAATTCTTTTTTTTTTTACCTCTTTCTCCACTAAAGACATAATACTCTACCAAGGTTACCTAGGTTTGCAGATGCTACTAAGACTGAGCCAACAAAAGTCACTCCATGACCAATATAGTAGTAGTTTTCATAAACTATGGAGTCTGACTGCTGTTGTAACCCTTCATAACTGAAACATTGAGATCTTCTTTTATACCAATAAGAACTTATCAGGGGTCATACAAGTATGTGCTTATAATTCTTGAACAGAAGATTTATTAAACATTATATTTCCATATCTACTGTCTCTTTCTATCTTTATGCAATAAATCTGTTTCTCTTTTTGCTGCTGCAGTGTTTGTGGTGGCACACCACATATTGACTTCCCATTAGTTTTTATTTTAAACGGGTGAGAGAACTTATTTCATTGTAGACACACACACACAAACAGACATGCCAGTGAGTACGGTCGGTGTCAGTGCTGACCTGGCATTGAGCGTCACCTGTTATTAGCAAACATTAGAACTGGGTGATATGGGAACACATTTGTTAACACTGTTTACTAAGAGCTTATGACCAGATTTCCTGAGCGTCAAGCGCTCATTCAGTGACCTGTTGTGGTCAGACATTAGATCTCTATAACAACATCACCTACCACAATGTCTTCCATGCTGTGTCGCTGGGTGCCAGAATTGAAGGAGTAATGGCTCTAATTTGAAGTTTAATGGCATAACAATTGATACTGCCAGCAAAAACTCAAACTGTGGCATTGTTTACATGCATGTCTATCCAAACTTTTAAAAAATTAAGACAACAGTGATTAAACAATAAGAAGAATTACTGAACTCATCAGCATCGGGGCAATCACCAAAACTGTTTGTGCTTGTAGTGCACACTTCAGGTTAAATATTGTCTGTTGTAGGTGGATATGTGTCTAAAAGAACTAATGTTAAGAGGAATATCACTACATTATATGACTGAACATTAACTAACACTAGTTTATTTTGTAGCTCACTACTCAGCACATAACTTTCTAAGTGCATTAGCTAATGTTAAGAGAGAAATCTATCAATCCATCCATCATCCCAACCACTTCTTATTCTTAAGGGTGCTCGGGGTGCTGGAGTGTATCCCAGTCATGCGTGAAGGGCAGGGGGACACCCTGAACAGGTCACCAATTAACTTAGCATGCATTTCTTTAGACGATGGGAGGAAGGCACCTGGCCTTGATTAGAATTTGTGTTCTTTTTGTTGAAAGTGACAGAAAAATCATTATTATCACAATTTTATTCTTCTTAGTTTTACCATGTCTGATTAATGTCAGGTGGCCACAAGAAACTTTTAGACACACATCTACCTGCAACAGAGACAATATTTAACCTCACCTAATACAAAGTGTGTGCTACAAAAGTCTAAATTAGAATCGTTTCTCCTTCAATTCTGGCACCAAAAACCCAGCTTCAATTTATTTTTATCGCCTAGCCCTAGAAAACACATAAGGGATTCTAGCTACTAAGATAGTTTAGCGAACATTAGAACACACTGGCACAACAGTAACATATTTTTTGTATTGACAGGTTCAGTGCAAACACCAGTGTCTCTGTGCTGTCCATGTCGTACCTTGCAGTAATGGGGTTGCTCTGAGAGGCGGGGCTTGGTGAGTCATGTGACACAGCAGAACTTGTAGATCCAGCTGATCCTACAGAACCATAGTTGCCCATTGTAGTTTTACTGCCACGATGCACCACATTGTTCCTCTGGTTAGCTGGTTTCACAGTCACAATGAGGTTGTGACTGTTAGCCACCATCATGTCTGTAACCTAAAATGACAGATAGTTTCATGACTTTGGAAGTCAATGGTCTTAAAAAGTCAATCACATGAAGTGCAGTTTTCTCTGCGTTAAATCTGAACATGATCATTGAAGACCCCCTTTATTTCCAGCTTTCCAGTTTGTTTTTGATTTGTTGAATTAGGATGTAACACTTGGATGCCTCTCCTATGGAAGGCGTATCATGTTACTTTTGCTTACCGACCCTGACTCGTTTTGCTGCTTGTTGTGTTGTGTTCTATACAGATTAACTGTCAATTCTCAGCTTACTTAAATACAAGAAATAACTTTTCTTTCTTCTCTTTCTACTCGCGGCCTGGTTCTGCTGGAGGTTTCTTCCGTGGGACTGAACTGAATTGAAGAACTGAAATGAAATGAATCATTCCTAGTTGGCCACAAGCCATTTATTTTCATGTCCAAACGGCTGGAATAAGTGGTGTGTTGTTTGCTGCATGGCATTCATATGGCTTAGAACAGTGCATTGCTGATTGTCAGTAAGTGATCTTTCTGCTTTCTATCTCATTCATCCATTATTATTCATGGTTGTCCTTTCAAGGGTATAATCTGTCATTGGCAATTAAGAGTCACCAATTAACCTCACTGCATGTCTTTGGATATTGGGAGGAAGCTGGAGTACATGGAGATATCTCTCCCATTCATTAAAATAATCTATGCGCTATATGACTGTATACCAATATTCAGCAATGCTAAGTGACTCATTCAGCACAATATTTCTTTGATTGTTTTAAAGAGACTATGCTTGCCTCTTCATAGTGCTGCTTATGGATCCATCTAGCTGCTGCAGTCAACGATGTTAGTTGCTGTGACTTAACTCTTCAAATAAATTACAAATGAAGATTGCTCACAAATCCTAAGTCAAAGCCAAGTCTCTGCTTAAGTGCGACTCAAGTCTAAATCGCAAACTCGCAAACCATTTCTGTCAATGATTAACTTGTGCATGTAAAATTTTGAGGTTAGAAATATGGTGTTTAGATTTTCAATACATTGAAAAACTGGCTCTCCACAAAGATTAATTTTGGCCACATTATTTACCTGATCCAAAGATTTTCCTGCTACATCGATGCCATTGACCTCAAGGATCTCATCATTAACTCCCAGCAGCCCAGTGCTCTCTGCCAGACCTCCACGTACCAGACGAGATATAAAAACCCCTGGAACCTATAGGAGCACAGAGGAAAAGTTCAGCAACAGCCTCAGTTCATCTTCAGTTCGTATTTCAGCAAAAATCTAGGATACATACAGCAAGACGTCCCTTATAGACCATATGTTATCATTTTGTACCGTATTTTGTGTTTGCTCACACAGTATATTATTTAATATTAAAGTCAGCAACAGCCTCTTTCCTATACATTTTATTCAATATTCATGCTGCCTAATCAGCACCTTGACATGCCACACCGGTGAGGTGGGATGGATTATCTCGGCAAAGGAGAAGTGCTCACTAACTTGTAGACAGATTTGAGAACAATATTTGAGAGTCACGGGTCTTTTGTGTATGTAGTAAAATTTTCAGCTCATGAAAAACGGGAGCAAAAACAAAAGTGTTGCACTTATATTTTTGTTCGGTGTACATATAATGTTCTGTAATGTTTTGTCCCGCACACTAAACTGTCACAGTAAAACATCTGTTACTTTACTTTACTTGGCAGACGCTTTTATCCAAAGCGACTTACAAGGAGAAGACACCAGCAATTACCATTCAGTTTCTGTAAATTCTGAGTTACTACAAAGAGCTCTGATAAGACCCAACTTAAGATAAAGAACATGCTAGGAATTGTTTCGTGCTAGACATTTTTGTGTGTGTGTGTGTGTGTGTGTGTGTGTGTGTGTGTGCGCGTGTGTGTGTGAGAGACTCATTTGAAATACTTCTTAAACAAGTGAGTTTTAAATTTTTTTTTTAAAGGTGGTGATAGTCTCAGCTAGTCGAATGGAGCAGGGCAGGTGGTTCCACTAGCCGGGGACAACAAAAGAGAATAGAATTGATTGGGAGGGAAAACCCCATGAGCATGGAATTTTTAATCTAATTTCATTTGCAGATCTGAGAGGGCGTGCGGGAGTGTAGCTTACTAATAGCGTGTTGATATAAGAGGGTGCACTTCCATTTACAGCCCTGTAGGCAAGCATCAAGGATTTAAACTCAATGCGAGCAGCTACTGGGAGCTAGTGGAGAGAGATGAGAAGAGGTGTGACATCTGTTCTTCCCCTCTTTTTTAAGACTGAATAATTTTGGGGGCATCTCTGAGTTAAACTCAGTTTTTGTTAATGTTGGTGTGGAAGGTGGTATGTTGTCTTCTTTAGTAAACACATTATGTGAAATGATTCTCACCTTTTCTACGCCCTGTGGTGTCACCCGCATGCTTACTCCATCACGGATGTAAAAGCCCAGTGGTTTGTGGGTGCCGTGCTTGTGGAGTCGTACCCGTCTGTGTGTCTCAGGTAAGATGTCCACATCAATAATGGATGAGATCTGTCTGAAATCCTGTGGCAGACCAATCATATGTTTGTTCTTGGAGTGAGTGGAGCCTGAGCCAGTGGGACGCAGTCCTGTTAAGCCCAGTCCTTTTTTACGCCTCTGGAGGGAGTTGGTGCCAAAAACCGCAGGGTCATCCTCTTTAAGAAGACACAGAAAAATGGAGAGAATAATTCAGTAGTCAGATAATGATTATAAATATTTATTTAAAGTATTTTAGCTGCCTGAACCTACAATATCCACTGCATTCATTGGCTGAAACACTTTTACGGAATGATCAAAATCAACTTTGAGTTTGAAAAACCAGGTTGTGGGAAATGTACGTAAGTGTGGAAGAGGTAAAGAGAACAGGACAACAGGAAAGACACATACATATTTGCTGAGCACCATCACATGTTTATCTCCATAATCTAATCAAGTGAAACATTTTTCTTCTGGAATAATCCAGTCCAAAAATATTATTCTGTGTCAAATTTCATATCAAGATCCATTACTCTGAGCATACTGATACGCAGAGGAACTCAGAAATATTTATATTACAGTACTCCACTTTCTAATGTTGCACTGTGTGCAGACATCTCTTTCTCTCCTGTATTTATTTGGCCACATCTCTCTGCCTTCATCTGCCAGCCTTATCAACCACCAGCTTTGTCAGTTTTTACATCCTGTTCAAAAAATCAGCACTTGCTTCCAGTTAAAATTAAATTCAGACTTAATCAGACATAACAGTCTTCTAGGATCCTTTATGATTGAGCGAGCCATGAAGGGTGAGAGACTCTTTAGCAGATTAAACGGTTGTTCCTCTGTAACCTCGTCATTGTTGTTCAGCAGCAGAGGATTCTCTTTTGTCTCTTTCTTTGATTATGATCAATTGCTGCTATCAGCGTGTACTGACGTCAGTTTATTATTTTCACGTGACTTCTAACTTTTTAGTTTCGGTTTTGTCACCAAACAAATACTCTGCCTCCTACTGAAAATGTTCAGTGCATCATGAAGAGGAGAATCACACAGGAGTGAATGCTGACTGATGAGCAGCTAAAGACTACAGCAAGAATAAGCAAATATTCAAAAGAAAGGTGATGTAACACAGCGGCATCTAAATCTAAATGTGAAAATACTGAAAATCTTTTCTTTGTACCAGACAAATTATGCTTTATGTCAAATTAACCCATCACAATTTTTTGTTTTTATTGCATTTTAGACAAAGTTGCAACTTTTCTGGATTTGAGGTTTAAATTATTTTGACACTGAATGAAGATTGTTTTGTCACACTACTTTTTTCATGGATAAAAATTCACAGTCAAGATCTTTTATGTTTCAGCTCCTGTAAAAGAATAAGAACATACAGTATATCTTAAAAAGGACTGTCAGGGTCTTACTGCAAACCAATAACAGCACAGACAGACATTTGTCTGTTGCTGTCCCATGTTGCTATGCTAAACAAAACAGTCCTTCAGTCATAGACCTATTACCTGCCTTGCCAGGATTTGCAGACTATTTTCACAGAAAATATTTCCATCTACCAGCAGAAGAAACACACCTGGTATGATGTCACTGATTGAGGTGTGACCAAAACAGCAAGATGCTTACTTTCAGCTAGAGCTGAAGTGTGCTGCTTCCTGTGAGTCTGTGTTCAGTTAGTCTTTGAATGGAAAAGAAAGGGTCCCTGAAGATCGTTTGCTAATTTTAACATTGTATTATAATCTGGGCCTAAATTACCCACATAAGTCCCAGGAGCAGGTTTATAGATATCTTCTGAAATGTATTGGTAACTTCTGAAAATAATTAACAATAAAGAAGAACACACATCTTTTCCAGAATTCATTCTTTATGGTTAATATTGTGTACCAGGGCCTTTAAGGATATAGTCAGCATATGTGGCTCTTGTACCACAATACAGAAAAATACCAGACATGCAACAGTCAACAGAAAATTATCTGGCACAATTTAAAAAAAAGCAAAAATACCAATCTCCCAAAACACAGAGACGAAAGAGATTAAAGAAGCTTAGTTTAGATGGACTTGTAGGAAATCCTTTAGATGCTCTATTTGAAGTTATCAAAAGGTTTCATTTTTTAACTCCATCACAAACAGAATACAAAATGAAATCTCTTTCTGACATTTTTGTTGTGTGAGTGATACATGACAGCTGGACACAGGACTCATAACTATAGTATGTCAACTAAAATCCTTCAGCACTTGCATGACAACATTCCACAATACTAGAGTATGTGACAAGCAACACGTCTTGCAGCTTCATGTCATTACATCATCTACTGATTATTGATAAAGTTGGCCTGGCTACACTCACATGTTCATACATGAGTGTGTATGGTTGTTTTTAACATATCATTATGCTAATCAAATGATAGATAGATATACTTTTATCATATATTATTTTAATCTTTAACTCTGACTCATTTGTAAACTTTCTGATATTTTCTGATATTTTAGCAGCAGTATTACTGCCAGTGTTTGTCAGGTACGTGTGTTAGAAATTACTGAATTCTTGATTTACACTTTAAGCAATGTAAATAACTTCTGCCATGTAACAGTCACTGTTGAATAACCTGATGTGCAGAAAAGAACTGCTCTTTTCACTGAGAGGTGTGTCAAACAGATGACATATGAAAACACTTAGAACACTTAGACTAAAGATTAAAAAGAGACAGATACTTTTAAATCTGACTAAATGAGCACATATTTAAATGTTTATATTTTTGTGTAGACTGAGTCTTCTTCCTCTTTCGGCTGCTCCCTTAAGGGGTCGCCAAAGCAGATCATCTGCCTCCACCTCACTCTGTTCCTAGCATCCTGCTCTGTTACACCAACCGTGTGCATGGCCTCCTTCAGTTCATCCATGAACCTCCTCTGAGGTCGTCCTCTATTCCTCCTGCCTGGCAGCTCCATACTCAGCATCCTTTGTCCAATATATTCACTATCCCACCTCTGCACATGTCCAAACCAT
>JAUYWH010000024.1:590483-634428 GCA_034779795.1 Ctenopoma multispine
AATGGAGGCAATGCTTTGCATGGCTTCGCCATGCAATGCATTGCCTCCTATTCATTTTCAATGGCAGGCACCAATCAGTCTTGTAATCCATGATAAATGAACTAAGCATTGAGAGACTTGAACTGATGGATGTACACAGATTCAAAGGGTTGGGGAAGAGAATTGTATCCCAGCCATTAGAAACATCCTTTATATGCCACACAATTCATTATTGTTTCTGCTAGATATTTTATTAAATCATTGCAAAAACTAACTAAACTAACACTCGTCTTTGGTGGTAAAATATAGCAGCAATGTCTCAAGCCAATCTTGAAGATCAGTATCAGTACTGCGCTGGGCATATTTTAAAATTACCAGGAAAAATAAAGCTCTTCAAACTCTGTTGTTAATATGTGGGAGGCCAGTGCAAGCGAGTTGTCTGCGGTGGATAGAGTGTTCTGTCTTTAAGAACAACAACACAGGACTGTGGGCATTTATGTCAAACTTCTGGCCTCAGTCTCAGAACCAATACCCCACTAGTAGACGTGAAAGACGTGAAGTTCAGATTGTTTTGCCAACTTCTACTAGGGGTGGGGGGAAAAAATCGATGCAGCATAGTATCTCAATATTTTGCATGGTGATATTGTATCGATACAGGGACACCAAATATCAATACATTGTATACAAAGACAGATGAAACATTTAGTACAATAATTAAATCAATTAATGTTTTAGTCCGCCCTGCGATGGACTGGCGATCTGACCAGGGAGTACACCGTCTCTCGCCAGAAGACATCAAGGATAGGCTCCAGGACCCCCCGCGACCCGATCTCGGATAAGAGGTTGATAATGGATGGGTGGATGGATGTTTTAGTCCACTGGGTAGTGCTGTTGAGCGTTTTCTTTAGTTAGGTCACCAGAGGTGAGTGTCAGCGTGCGGGATGAAGAAAAGAGTTCAAGAAAGTGCCATCTGCATTTAAATCAAATGTCTGGATGGTGTAACCCAGGTCACAAGTGTTATAAATAGTAATAAATAGTAAAATAAATAAATAGTGATACTAATAGTTAAATATAAGATAAGATACAATATGACAATTCATGAAATAGTCTTATTTAAACAAGTTAAAACATTTATGTTTAAAAATGTTGTGATTTTGGTGTAACCTTTGTTTAGCGTGCCCCTCCCCCCTCCTCTTGCATGCACAGTAGTGTAGTGCAGAGGGGAGAGAGAGAGGCTAACGGCAGCAGACTGAAGAAGCAGCAGAGTCAATGTTTTTTCAGTTTTTATCATTTTTAGAGTGGATTTTGGATCTTTATCAATCAACACAGTGTTGCAGATTGTTGAAACGGTAGCGACCTTAACCATAAAAGTTTTGGCCACTCTTGATTCAGAAATATGTGATCTACTATCACATCCTGATAAACCAACAGACTTCAGCGATGTCTGTGAATAAGACTTTTTCTGTCCATGTGACCATCCGTTAAAGCAGCCTGAAAGTCAGAGATCTAACGGTTGAAGTGTGCACAGCTGCACTCTGCACTGCCTTTTGCTCATCAGCGAGCACCGAACTTAAGTCAGTTAAAAAAACGTTATTTCCGACCTGTGTTTTGGGATGATCTGCTCACGTGTCTGAATGTCCCCAACAAAACTGGACAAAGTTCTAATAAATGACAGACATTCAGGTAGTTCACAGTCATGTGAATGAAAACACTGTATAGTTAGTTCAGACTAACACATGCAAATCAGGATGTGTTGTTATGACTGTAATGCTGTTAATAATGTTTATGGAGATGTATAAAAGTCTGACGGTCAGACGTTGTCCAGTGAGCAAAAACAATTCACCTGTAAACTACAATGATTTTTTGGCTAGTTGAGCTGCCAGAGAGGAACACACAGGCCTTCACAGCCTTGATTTATTAAACTGTGCTCACGGTTTAGTAATCCGTGCTCTCGAGTTAATAAACCGTGCTCGCGATTTAGTAATCTGTGCTCTCGAGTTAGTAAACCGTGCTCTTGTATTAGTATTCCGTGCGCATGGTTTACTTTTTTTCCCTTCACCCTATGTTTTTTTTCTTTTTCATAGCACCTCCCGGGCTCCATAGGATCAAAAGTACAAGGTTTGAACTTTATTTTTCCCACTGAAAGACCACTTCACTGTTATTGTGGTAGGACTATGCATTTGCCTCTCATTGGTTAAATGATTGAGGACTGAACTGAACATGAAACATATCATAAAGATATCCTGTGTGATGTACTGTTTACTATTGAATTCTTTTGTCATGTTGTTCAAATGGTTTGAGTTGAATGGTACATTTTCAGCTGTATTCTAAAGGAACACTAATTTAAAGGGTCAGTACACCTAAGAAAGGTGCTATAGCAAGAGTTGCATTCTCTTTCAAATTAAGAGTCACTAAAAGGAAGTAGGAGTAAATAGTTAATAAATCAAACTATTAACCCAAAGTCACCAGAACTTATCTTGAACATAAAAAAAGACAAAAAAGGGAAGTTAGGTCAAACTGATTTTGCTACTGTTGTGAGTGAGTGTGTGTGTGTGTGTTATTGTATGTGTAATGTCAGTAAACCTATATCTACTTATCTATTGTTTTCGCTATTCAAACCACTCCTTCCGGACCTAGAACTAGACCAGTAGCTTATGTTACCTGTCTTTCAGTGACACAAGCGCTACAATGGCACAAAAGAGATGTATGTATGTAATACCATCATAACGTTTTTTCATGGACACAGTCATAGCCAGTCCCTACAGATATGTGAAGCAACAAGTTGAGGAACGTTTGAGTACAGCAGAAAGAACTACATTAAGTGTAATGCTTGGACATCACAAACTACGGATTCATTTGTGATTATAACAGCTCATTATGTCACAGAGGATTGACGATTGCCATCTTATGTTCTACAGACTCGAGCCTTACATGAAAGTCACACTGGTCACACATTGCAGATCTCCTGCAAACTGCAGCACAGGAATAGGGGATTGCTGACCATAATCTGGTGGTTGTTAATGACAACCATTCTAACATGACCACTGCCATTTAGTTAGCGGGATACCTGCATGTGAGGTGTTTTGCTCACACGCCTAATCTGGCGTCACAGCAGGCATTATGGAGAGAGTGTGGCGCAAAACTGCTTTTTTTAATTAAAGGACTGTGGCAAACCACACACCTGTTACAGCTCCCGACAAACTCAAGACTGATGTCAGCATGAGATGGAACAGTGCTTATGAAATGCTCTGGTGGTTTCTTGAACAGCAGCCGGCCATTTGCGGAGCGCTTTTCTCTTGTCTTTTATGCCGCAACAAACAGGACATTTTACTTATCTTAATTTAAGAGAACATGTCTAATTTCGTTTTAGTTTAACATTTTTATTAGGGCTGGGCACGCGTTAACGCATCATTTAATTAACATGCATTAACGCAGTTTTATTATAATTATTATTATTACTATGAAAGTTCGTTACTTACTGTGTCTGAATACACATACCGACAAACAATAGGTCACAGGAAGGTTGGGATGTTGATCAGTACTGGATTGGACTTGTGTGTGTCTCTGTGTGTTCGCTATGCACATGAGAGTGTAGCTACGATGTGCACGCTCTGTGTGTGTGTGTCTGTGTGTTCACATCAGAGCGCAGCAACGCCGTGTGTGACACAGAAATCAGAGATTGTAATAGAAACAGTTCAGTTTGTCAGCAATAGAAATGATTGAAGTGAAAGACTAAGGACTTGTTTATTAGATGAAATATCTAAAACGTTTACCTTTATGGACCTAATTTACAGTTGAAAAAAATGTGAGTATCAGAATATATTGTATAGCAATACTTAGCATGTCGCATTTAAAATTGCAATATCATATCGTTAGTTAAACTTTGAAGATGTATTTGCTAAGAGTGTCTTTATTTCATCTCTCATTCTACACTGTACAGTGCTGTGGCTAATGAAGTAGACATGCCCCCCTTCCAAAAACATATCAACTTTTACCCAGTAGAGAACTGCCAGATAATATAAGAAAAAAAAGGAACAGGCAGGCAGAGAATAATCAGGTGGTGCGCTGTATGAAGAATAAACCATATTTGATGTTGAGAACAAAGAGCTTCCCTACAGCTGCACAGCCCCTGGTTCACACACACACACACACACACACACACACACACACACACACACACACACACACACACACACACACACACACACAGACAATGCTTGAAAACAAGGAAGGGCAGCCAACAGGTACTCTAATGTAGCACTGAGGAAAGTCTATTTTCATCTCAAGCTGTTCTGGACTGCAGGGTTTCTGAAGCCAGCTTCTATTTCTGATCACTTTTCTCTGTATCTGTATATCCCGTTCCTCAGTCTGCACCTACTACTCTTACCTTTCTTGGTTATGATGATACGGAGCAGTGGATTGGCTAAAGACACAGCTTTGTGGAAGTTGTCATCATTGTTGATTGGAAGAAGATCTCCATGGACGTCAGCATATCCCAGCAAGACGTCGATACCAGGAATGCGATGGATGGTTTGGAGGAGACGGTAGAACTCCTTGAAGCCACCTGGGCCATTCCTCTTTAGAGCGAAGCGACGGTATTCAGCCTCAAACTGCAGGCAATGAACAACACAATGATCAAGGGTGACAAATGACACAAGTTTACACATGATTTCATTTAAACAGAAATTCCTGTTTGACACTAAATGTGTGCCTGTCTAACACTTCTATGATCAGTGACTGAAGGAGTCTGTGACACATACATACATACAACATGACATTAACATCATGTAACTCTTGTCTTTTTAATGCTATCTGCTGGAGCTGATGACCACCATCTGCAACGATGTGTTCATACTCGCGGGAGCTCGCTCTCATTCACATTAACATTATTGCTTTCCAACACTGTAGTGGGCACGGTGAACCAGTCTGCAGCAGCAAACAATGAGTCAAATACATGCGAGTCACATGCTAGCCTGACACACAGTTTCAAAAACTGAGAGGCATGTGGCAGGCCTGCGTGAGGCCCCTGATGGCTGCAGTGACATAACTGAGATGTATACTGTGTATTTTACCAGCCTCCACAGTAAACATGAATCAGTCCTTCACCTGTCCACATTCTCTGAGCTGAAATAACCCTACAGTATGATCTGACAGCACAAGTCTGAAAATAAACTGCACACATATTTGTCTTATATAGGCTGACGGTAACATATTTTCAATCTACAGTAAACCACAACGTTATATAATAAAGGTACTTGCTGATGATTTATGTGTTTGAGTGCATGAACATTGTGCAATATCATGCCAGAGAAATACAGAGACAGGTGGATCACAGGTCTATTCTTTGTGAACAATGACAAGGCTTCAGTTTGCCAAGCCACTGTGCTTGTCATCAGATCTAAGTGATGAGCAAAACATAATTCAGCAAAAACAGATAACTGCAGTGGTGACAAGATGTGTAGCAGTACATGCTACTGTGAACAAGAGTACTTGGGGAAAAGGGAACATTGGAATTGCTGTGCACTGCATGTTTGTAAATACTATTTTATGGTAATATCTAGAGGCAACCCAAAGATGCTTCATTGAATACTCAGGGAAACAAAGAAGAAAATCAAAAAAGTGTACTATCTCACAGCATGTACTGCCTCAAAGTCATGAAATTTCAAGGAAATGTACGATAAAAATACAGGAATAAAAGACTGTTTATCAGTGATTGCAGCTTAAAGACGGCAGCATTTCTAGTGCAAACAAGCACATCCTTCCTTTCCACTAAGCTGCTGTCTTTGAATGTGTTTACATGCATTTAAGTAACCAGGTTACTCAGAGAAAGCAGCTTTCTGGAGTAGTCAGGGAACTTACGTGCACTAAGAAATCTGGTTACTGGATCAATTTGTTTTCATGTGATTTATTTTGAAATCATGGCTCAGATTTTAACTGTATAGTGACAGAAAAGGCTGCTTTTATGTCTTTCTTCGCTTTATTTTTTCTGTGTTTGAAAGGAGAGTGAAGAGAGAAACAGCTGATACACAGCACTAACTGTGAGAATAAAATTATTTAGATTTTTTATGTGGCACTTTTTGTTTGTTTTCAGTCAGAGTTAAGGGAGACTTTAATTCAAAAATGAGGCTGCATGGCTTTATAATGATCTTGTAAATATTTTTATGAATATGGGCTCTCCAGGAAAAACCAACCTGGGAAAAGTTCCACACTATTGAAGTAGCTCCTTTTTATAGGTACTAAATCATCATCAGAGGCTGACGCGCTACTCTTGCTCTCAGACACTGGGTTTGTGTCGTTGTTGTATGCACTAGGGAACATAAAAGTGTCACTGATATCTTGAAATTATACTTTTTTTTAAATCATATAAAAACAGTGTTGCTGTATTGCTGTGGAAGCCAATACCAAATCATTTGTGTTTGTTGTACAGTGAGACATTTGGGTTTAACATCAAAGGATGACTTTGAGATGAAGGTTCACAATTTCAGCCTATATACATTAAAAACATAGAAGCCAGCCAGATCACCCAAACCTTAAGTGAACAAAAGCAAAGAAAGATGTAATTAAAGGGGTTTATTACCAGACAGTGTCCTATGAGATTGATGTTTAAAATTGTTTAAATATATTTGTTTATACATATACAATATTCTGTAAGGTCTTAAACCCTAATCAAGTGTCTTGAGATGACTTTTGCTATGATTTGGTGATAAATAAATAAATAAACTGAATTTAATTGAATTTTCAATTTAAAAAATAATAATAAGACCAAGACAAACCTTGGCTAAAGTGATGAAGGCCAAAGTAATAGCACACTTGATGAAAAGTAATGACAAAAAATGATATGTATTTGAAAATTTATACTCCAGTCTGATCTCCCAAGTGTTCCACATTAGAGCAGCTCGGAAGCTAAAAGCAGCTTCACCATGTTCAGTTTTCACAGTGGTAACAAGCAGTACAGCACAGAACCAGCTGATCTGATCTCAGTAAGTTGCCTTAACTCAAAATTATCTAAAGGTGATAAATGGCAGATTTTATATTTGTTACTACTAAATTTAGTTAGACTACATTTCTATCTGAATTTCTACACTACAGAAGAGAACTGTTAGAGTGACGATAGACTTTGAGACTTTCTTCATTGACCCAGAAAACAATTTTTTCAGCATTGTCCTCATTCATCTATAAATCCAGTTATTATACACTAGTCATATACTGTTCTTAGGAGTCTTGTTTGTATATTTGTGTGTAATCTGTGTATTTGTGATATGAAATATTATCATTTTGCTTAAATGTATCTAACATGTGCATGTGCAACAGCTGGCAGGTCCAGATATGGGCCTACAGTTCATTATTACTGATGTTTTCAGATTATTTTTGGTTAAATGGCTTAATGACTGCAGTTTCATGTGTTTGGGCAAAACCTCTGGAAGCAGGGATCTACTGACTGTGTGTAATACCTCTGTTGCCATGCAACTGAAAACCTTTTTAAAAAATTCTGCAAGCACATAATCAAAGCAGTATTTGGATTTGATCTTTACCACAATTGTTTAGTGAATCAGTGATAGTTTGCCTGATCTTTAGATTTTTTTTCTGAGAAAAATAAACACTGTAATTACATTCCTTTGAAGGAGGGAGTTCAGAGGCATATGTATTTCTACGTTTATCCACAGTGGCAAACACTGTGTGCAGCAATATTCACAACTTGTGAAGCAGGTCAGTGATTTTTGTATTCCTTTAATACTTTTTAAAATTCTTTACTTTTTTCACAAACAGTATCTGCATGAAGTCTCAAAACACACATTACATCGTTTTAAAGCAGTGAGGTAACTGCATAACAGGCTAAGGCTTTGAATAGTCTTGACTGAAACTAAACACAATAGTGAGGATAAGGAGTCACTCCCAGCCTTACTGCCACTTTCAGTTTCAGTATGTGCTGTGCTTTTACCTTAGCACTGTTTGAGCTAATACACTGAATGAAACAATCATTGTATAATACTTACAACTACTTCAGCACATCACAGCTACAAAGCATTCTAACACTGAACTAGGTGCCAACCAATAACTAGACATGATAAAATTGATAAATACTGTGGGTCACTGATTCAGTGAGTACTTTATGTGAGCATGACAGAACAATGCTGTGTGTTATGTGACATGGCAGAAGCACCTTGTTCAGAAACTATACCATTGTTTCTTTTTTAAGATATCCACACACAGTTTACATAAGTATATAGTTAACATACTGCTCCATGAATGGCATTGTCATAAATACAGTTGCAGTACTGCAAACATTTAGTAAAGCTACAAAGTATCATGACATAATGATAATGATGCTGGATTTAAATGTGGAACTTGTTTCATCTTCTATTTTTCATCAACTACTACAACTACATTTACAGGAGGCTAGAACTAGACTAGACTAGTACTCCAGTCTCATTTGGAAAGGTTCTGTGTTTTGTTGTTACACCCACCCACTCCAACCACCCCCTGTCAAACTCTGGGGGTATATTTTGTTGATGTTTACTGCATCCGCTAGACAGTAAGATGTACTCATTGATAGTTTTTTGCGGCTGTAACACTCAATCTATGATGTCATATTTCACAGGATGACAGTCTCAGTCCTTCATACAGTACTTGCTGACCACTTCCACTTTTCTATTGTTCCACCCACAGCCTCACAACATCAATACCCTTAATTAATATTTGAATGTTATAAATAGCTGCACAGAATATTGCTGGGTGTCAACAATATTAGAGAACAACTCTGTAGCCATACCTGACGGACACCAAAACATAGTCTAGCAATAATTAATAAAATAACTTTTAAAAGTAAGTCAGTACATTTTAAAGGGGATCCCCGTTATTCACTGCATATTATTGTTTCGCCACATCAAAGTATCTATTAACTCTACATGAAGATTTAAAGTCCGCTGAGATATTGATATCGATACTTAAGTAAATGATCAAGTATTGATAGCAGTACTCCTAAAGAGTAGAGTACTTCAAGGCCTGCAGTAACTGCGTAGCACACATGTACATACGATACCAAATAAATCTAGTGTGTGCTACATATCAGCACCACACAATACTGATAGTAGCCGTCTCAGCAATCCAGCACTACACACACTACACACACACTACACGGGACAAGTGAACAGGTGACCGTGAAGCAGAGCGGACACACTGCGGAGGCTGTGTGGTGACACAGATGAGGGGGAAACGGCGGAATAAATGCGGAATGCAGCGGAGGCTCGGCTGTGACAGCGTATGTGTAGCACCCGGGCCGCCTGGCAGCCGTTCGCTCTTTATTTCTGCTCTTTTATTGTTTCCTTTACCTGCGTTTACGATAAAACGTAACTCACGTTTCTGCCGGGGAGCGGACGGGCGACACATCACGTCGTAATCGGAACGACAACAGCAGGTTTTGTCGGTGATGTCAGTGCACCGGCAGACCGTTAAAGAATACATACCCCTGTGTCCTGTCACTGCCGCTAACATTACCAAGCAAACATCAATAGCCCCGCACTCACTTTGCTCTTGACCTCCACCACGCTGTCGGTGACTTTTAACGGCGTCCGGTGCTGCTGCTGTTGTCTTGACATTCTGCTCCGGTTGGTTGGTTGGTCGGCTGAGGCACTGCGGATAAAACCATCCACCCGTTTGACGGTTGTGTTTCCTCCTCTGCCCGTTTAGTAAGAACAAAAATAGTGGTTCACAACAACAAGCCGGCGGTGAGAGCTGCCGTCGTCGTTCACCTGTCCGTTATTGTCGATTTTCCGGCGACACTCGGTTGAAAGCGGGCAGCTCGCGCTGCTGTGCTGGTCTCGTGTTGCTGTGCTGGTCTCGTGCTCTCCTCTTACCCTTTGCTTACGCCACTGACACAGAAACACAGCGCTCGCGACAGGTGGAGTCCGGTAAATCCAGTACGAGCTGCGAGATGCCAGTGTAACCCGTCCTACTCCTCCACCCCCCACCCTCTACACCTCTACACCCTCCACAGCATCTAACCCGACCAAACTGGAGAACGCAGCAGAAGGGGCGGGGCGTGACGCTGGAGTCATAACACCGCAGCCTTATTGTACAATATTATACTGCAAATGTCCGTTAATACACCAAATCCTGCTACTGCTACTACTGCAGTCCCACTACAAGAAATCATGACACAGTGCACATGCATTCTATCAAAAAAGCTACAAATTCCTCCAACTTAGCTTGTGTGGGATATCTTATGTGGGTGTACGGGTGCATGTGCTGGTTTGCACGTGTGTTCGTGTTCCCTGTTGTTGTAAAGTTAACACACAGTTCAGTTATGAAGAGAATGGAAGCAACATCAAACACGCCATGTGAAAAACTACAGTTTCATAAATCTTGTCTTAATGAAATAAAAAACTGTCCATCAATTTCATATGGACTTTTTTCACTCTGCTTTCTCATCCACCCAAAATAGAAATATTAATATTAATCTCACAGAACCTAAATGCAGCTATTAAAAACAAAACTATTGCATGTCCACATCCTCACTGAACAAATCATTTCTCCTTTTCCTCACTAAGACCCTCATGAGAAGCATATGAGGTGACAGTGAACACAGAATCCAACCTTTTTGGGAAGAAATAAAATTAAAGAGATATTTTTGATGTTATCAGCCACAACAATATTACCAACCTCTTCCTCATGAGGCCTAGGATCTACAGAGGGGCAGGAGGGGTCAACTTTCAGCACCTGTTTAAGGGTATGCCCTCCAGGTGTCACCTCACTCTCAACCAGGCCCACAAAGCTTCAGGTGTTCACTTCTTAAAGCTCTAACTTAAAAATAAACTGACACAAATGTCCATAAGATGTTAATATCACTAAAATCAACAAGACAAAGAGAGAAAATTATAAATTCATTATAAATAACTTTGCAACACATTTTGTTCTTAGCTTGTTAAAACCTCCACACATTGTTGACTGAATTTAGGCTGCCATCTTGGCTTTCAGTTTGGTCATGATGGTAGAGAATTGAGCAGAGCAATAATGATAAGGCAGGGGAAGTCACAAGACAAACAATATGTAACCTGAGTATTGGGCCTGTACTATTATCACTGTCATAACTTGTGTTTTAAAGGATTGATTTAGTTTTTTTCCATGAGGAAGATGGATGTGAGTCTGAGATCTGTGTGTAAAGTATGGAGATGCAAAATGATTAGCCCAGCTTAAGACAGGAAGCCTATAGAAACTGCTGGCTTGCAAACTAATGGATCCATTCAAAATATAGCGTTAGTGAACAATTCAAATCTAGTAAACTTGGACAGAGGAATTTAGTTTGTGCCTGTGTTTTTATCAAACTGATTTATCTAATCCAGAAGACTGAAGGGATGACTCAGAAAAAGCATCTGCTTTACTCCCTTTGACCATCTTCTAGTGTGTAAGGAAGCTGACTGAGGTCTCCTGTGAACCACAGTTTGATGCTCTAGTTCCAAATGTAGAACAATGCTCTGTTGTTTCCTCTAAAGCTTGCAGCCATTGTGAAATGTCTAATAGATTACAACTGGTCAATTCTGAACAAACCTTAACCTTTAGTCACTCGGCAAATCTCTGCTCTTCACACTTATGAAGCAGAATCTTCGTCATATGGCAAAACATAGCAAATGCATTCACACGTTCAGTATTCAGTGTGCAGATGTGTGGAAATGGTTTGAGACAAAACATTGTTTCAGTTGTGTGTGTTTTATTTGAGCTCTTCATCTCTCTCTTTTCTTCCTTCAACTAAGTCTCCCCCTCCTCCCCCACATTTGTACCCTTCACTAAACCATTCCTAATCATTTTCAGTACCAGCCAGTGCTGGGGCCAGCACCATGGCAAGACCCCTACACGCTTATGTAAGAAGCTGTAATTACCAACAACACGTAAGCCTCCCAGATAAGAATACATTCCAAAGAAGGAGAGGGCAGAAAATGAAAATATGTTTTTTAGTCATATACAAAAATGTACTTCTTCCTTTCACATCCTCCTATTGGTCCCTCCCTCCTCACCTCTTCCTCACCGCTCCACTTCTTGTCCCTGACAGTCTTCCTCTCTCTCCTCTTGCGCTCCGACCTTGCTACCCTATCCTCTGTCCTCTCCCAGTGAAGATGGAATGTAGGAATGTGAGGAGAGTTGGAAAAGGGAGGACTTGGATTGGCAGTGTGAGCTTGTGCAGCCAGCCAAAACTTTGATGCTCAAACCAAGTTTGTGTGTCTAGGTGCACGCATGTGTGTGCAAAATTAGTAATGACATGACTCAGTTTCAGGTTTAACTTACTCATATTTTGCTGTGATGCATCAAGATTCCTCTGAAAGATGAAATCTCTCCTTGCTTGACCTTCTGTAGTTCTTGTATTTAGTTCAATAAACAATGTGATGTATACTTCAACTGCTCATTTCAACATTGGAATTATTGTAATTAATTACCAAAAAAATAATTCATGTTATTATGAGACACCTGCTCTGAATGTTATCACCCCATTCAGTGGCTCTCACCAGTTACTACTGTACATCCCAGCTGGCTCAATCAGCCACCATCACTGGAGAAGTGGAGCATGCAAGGTTTTTTTATGATATGATTCTTTTATATTTTTAATTTTAGCACATGGTAAAATGCTGGTAAAGTATAGAAGTCTAATTTTATTTATTTTTATGTCATAACTTTGACTTATTATTGTCACATTTTGACCATTAATCTGCATAATAATGTACATAAGTTTTTTTTCATCATTAATATTTTTTTTTTCTTCTGAACTTTTATTCTGTAACTGAGCTTCAATAGTTTTAAATTGCACTGCTTAAGAATAAAAATAATTTATTCAACAACATGAACATTTACTGACTAGTATGTTAACTTGATGATCACCATTACTAATATTAATATTAAAATGCTGATGGAAATTAGAATGGCGACTAGTGGGTTACTAGTTGAGTTGCTAAGGGTCACCTATGTACTGATGAAATGCACCCTCTGGCCTATTGGTCGGTGCAGTTTGAGCCAATGAAGCATAGAGACTATGCTCTAAAATATGCCTTTATAGGTTGTTTGTACCACAAACAAAAAATGATAAATACATATGTGTTACCGTTTGCCAGTGTAGTACAGTAGTCTGTAGTGAACATCACACTGCAACCTAGTATTTCGACTATCACACAGCAGATCAGTGTAACCATAGTCATGTGAAGACTAAACGTCATGTGGAGTTAAGGAAGCAGTCATCTTTTAAACATTCTACAATTTTACTGATCTTAACCATGCTTATTTTGTATGTGAACCTAACCCAGATGTCTTTGTGCCATCCCAACCAAATTGCTTTGTTTGGACAGTTTAGACTAGTTACAGTGAAAATTGGTGGCTTATCCTAGTGTCAGTATATATATATAGTATATATACTAATATATAGTATCATATATATGTCAATGTAGGTCACTTATACATAAATAAGTATAATAAAAATAATTTAATGGGGTGATAACATTTGAAAAGGCTGTGAGATCACATGCAAGTGTTGCAAAAGAACTGGTTCATCTGGCTGCAGAATTTAACCTCATGGTTCTGCTTTAAAGAAAGGTTCACTATAATGATTCATGATCATCCTCAACACATTTCAGGCCACATTGAGTGGAAGCTGTTGAGGTGTCTTGGTCTTGAATGGAAGACAACATGCTGAAACAGAACACACAAGAATATATTATTTATATAGTCAATAATTGGTAGTGCATGACTTTAATTGGTTTAACACCTTTTTCAATTTAGACAATTCAGTTTCTATGCAGATAGTTTTGGTTTTAATTGTCTAGGCCTCCAAATAAATACAGTCAAGGTACAGTTCACTGGTGACCACAGCATTGAAATGTGACCTTTAAGTTTGCCTGCATTCTGAATTGACCCAAAACACAAAAACACACTAGAGACAGTTGTCAAATAAACTAGTTTCTACTGAAAACATAGTCTCTGTGGATTCTGTGGATCCAGAATAACAAGACTTTTGTTTCTAGAAAGTCACTGCTGCAAATTTTTGAAAATGTCATGAAAACAAACCATGAATCAAAATAATAAAGCAGAATAAGTGACCATGTGTCACAATTCAGTTTTTAAAACCAACACTGCGTTGGTAACTTGCGTTACCTGATCACCCTCACACACTTCCATATTCTCACTAGAGCATTTGGACAGTAATAAAGTAATATGTTTGTAAGACAGGTCCTTCCTGTTTGGTAAAGATCCACGTTCTTAAACTCCATCCATTCAGTTTAATAAGCATTTGTATGTGAAATTCCCCTAAGACTGAACTTGGCATTTGTGTTAGCAGCACTGGTGCCTGCAGGCTGGTAAACTATTTTCAGCTGTAACTAACCTTAGTGTTAATTGTACTATACTATGCATAATTCAGTTCTTATTGTCCAAAATAGAACAATGACAATGCTGTTGACAAATCCAAGGTAATTACCAATGTAACAATGAAATATTATGAAAATCTGGGGCAGACCCAAAACACACTGGAGAGAATATATATCTCATCTTGCCTGGGAATGCCTTGTGATCCCCCAGGAGGAACTGGGGAATGTGACCACTACGACCTGACATTGGATGAGCAGTTGAAAATGAATGGATGGAGTGGGCTGGTTATATATTCTCTCTTTACTGCTTTTAAATCATTTCAGTAAAATGAACTGCTGTTCAACATCTAACAGCTCCAAGTGTCAGGAATCAATAGAGGGCCCATGGCTCATTTTTGTCTCAGGTAAATTGAGTTTGAGGTAGCCTCTCAGTGAAACCACCCTGAATAAATTAAGGTTTAAAAAATTAACTTATGACTCATATCTCAGGGTCTGCTGCTTCAATTGAACTGACCAATAGCATGTCCGCATGCCACTGAATCCCAAAACATAAAGAGGAAAATAATTTGAATAGTCAAAGGAGACACTTTGTTAAATGTTTCTCTACTGTACTGCAACAGGAATGAAGGTGCTATAATAAGTATTAATTATCCCAACTTGTCAGAATGTAGTTTTGACCAACATGCAAGTTAAATTAAATTAAATTTTGGCCTCCTAGCAGATTAATAAGGCACTGATCATAATACTGAAGTTTGTCTCATACTGTAGCATCAAATAATGACTGGAACCTTTACTGTTCGAACAGTGCTAATGACACAGAGATGTTCTATGTGGCTCTACTAACCCACAGCCACACCCGGAAAAGCAGCTAACTCTGGCTGACTCACACCTCAACTCGATCCTACTGCTTTTTCCTCAGGGGCACTCTGAGTGAGATAGTGAGGCATAGATAAAGACGAGGATGTATTCAAGCAGGAATGTCAGCTACGTGAACCAGTCAAGTTAGTGAGCCAACCTGTTTCTGTTTTTAATTTGCTTCTTTTCTCTTCTCTTCCACATTTTATTTAAGGTTTTACCTTACTGTTATCCCCACTCTGGTGATACTACAGTCACTGATCAAAATGGAATCCAGTCCATTCCTTTACTTCCATTATAAAGACAATATCTGGAATACTTAAGCAAGGCAAGCCTTTATGAAGACTTTTTTTAGGCCTGTGAGTCACACACCTCTCTTTGCAAGGTGTGTTTAATCAAGTCCAGCTCATGTATGTCTGTTATGTGTGGTATGTCCTGGCCTCCAATTGGGGTATGTTTGTTTTGTGTGTCAGGGTGTGACAGGTGGTGACAGTAAAGAAAAAGTTTTATGCTTGTGTCAGGTGGCTGCATTCATTTCTGCCTGGCCTCCAGTGCAACAATTCAGGGTGGATCTCACATGCACACACACACAATCACACATACTTACACACACATTCGTTCAGACCTACAATAGGATGTGAATGAGGCCTCTTGTCTGCTCGTCACAGTGGGATCTGCATACCAGTGTGTCTGCCTGCACCAGATGATTGAGTGATTGCTTTAATGATTGTTTAGAGGAACAGTGACCGGTAATGACCTCACTACAGGTTAGTACCCCGCACTAAGTCTCCCAAACATTTTGATATACCTTACTTTCATTTCAGGTATTGTCAGAGTTGTTTCAGTATAAACATTTCAGCTTACGAGAAAAATAAAATGATGACGAATACACTAACAGCACTATGAGGTTTTAAAAATAAAAATAATCACTACTAATAGTCACCTTTTTTGATGATACAGCAACATTTCCCAGTTCTTAATGGGGGACCCCAATGTGTTCCAAGACCATGAGCTACGTGCTCTGGGTCTATCCTTGGGTTTTTTCTAAGTTGGATGTGCCCAGATAAACCTGCCAGCAGGTATTCTGATTAGATGTCAGCTCAAATCACTCCTTTAACACAAATGCTGCTCTGAGCTCCCACTAGAATCTTCTAGACTTCTCTGAGACATTTTCCCTTATCCAGTTCATGGGTCTAACAACAGAGGGTGTTGTTGTTTTACACATTGTAAAGTTTGCTGGGGCAGCAAGGTATTTGTCTGCACTTTTTTTTTCTGCCTTATTTGTACCGAAGAGTATGAACTGTAGCTTAACTATCTATAGCCTATCTTTAAGGCTGGGCTCAATCACTCATCTGAGGAAACTCATTTGAGAACCTTTCAGTTGTTACACACAGCTCATGACTATCAATGAGGTTTGGAGCGAAGACTGGCGAAGACTTTGTTCTGTTTTCACAACACAGTGTTGATGCCAGCATTACTTTTCAGAACAAATGAGCACTGGGCCCAGCAATAGCAGCTTTAAAAATAAATCCTAATGTGAATATTGTATGTGTTTAAAAAGCAGAGAAGCCTACAGTTTTACACCTGACAACACCAGCTGGTCACGTGACCCAGCTGCATTCCATGCAGTCAAAACATGGTAGACAGGAATGCTGACGAGCTTGTCTGACTTTCTTTCTCCCAAGGTGCCTAAACCTAACATACGCACATGCACTGCTAAACAGTGCTAAACTGTGAGACACAGTGTCAAAGACCAAGAGACAGATACTGTACATGTACAGTATGTGTGATAAAAAACACTGTAGGAAGAACTGTACATACAATAACCTGTGAGGCTCTCAAAATGTTTCTTTTTATATTTACATGAATATGTGACAGATGAATGTGTCACCAGAAAGAAACACAGTGGGAGTTAGTCCACCATTATTTACACCCAAAGAAAATGTTAACAGTGTATTTTACTCTTTGAATAACAAGGTTTAGAGTCAGGGTGTGGAGGTTAGACTGAATTTCAGACTTCCAATCAGCAGACTGGAATTTGTTAAATGTAAATGTGAACCTTTACCAAGTCTGAAAACATTGGTTTGTCACTGTAAAGTTCTGGTTGTTTGAGTTAATGCAACAGTAAAATTGTGTTTGTTGTTGATATCTCACTGTTTACTGTACATACTGTACATGACCTGATGTCATCCAGTGCAAACTGCAGTAAAAAGGTGACTGAGTTACAGTTACAGAAGAATTCATTGTTACTTCCCACTGTTGCATTTGCATAGTTTTTATATTTGATGCAACATTCATACAAAAGAAATTTACGGCTACTGCTCAGAGACACACACTAATACACTGTGTGTTCTGACTCGTGTGGATCATGGTCAGCATTAAGTACATTGAAGACATGACTCAAATGTTGATGATGTTGTTTAGTGTTGACATCTCTAAAATCGAAAGTTTAATGAAAACCCTTCATTAAGTAGATGAAGTCCAGAGAAGCCTACTGTGTGGGAGGTGTCCTTCTGGCTCCTGATGTGGGCTTGACATATTCTCTTCTGCTGACATCTGCTGGTCAGTGTGAGGCGTCAATACCGTGACAGAGTTTGCTTGGTGGAAATTTGCCATTATTATCATGTAAATTTCTTCATGTGTGTTATTCTGGTGTAGAGAGCAAATATTGCCCTTACATCTACTTGCAATAATCCTGCTCTCATGCTGAGCCTCTGTGTGTCAGTTAAATATGGAGTTTCACTTTGGGAAGGTCTGGTGGTAAAAATGTAGAAAAGTGAAATTACCATCATCAAGTCATTTGTGTTATGTTTGATTCTCTTCCACAAACGATATCAAACAAGATTTTATGTAAGTTTTGGGGCCCAAAGTGTTCCAGTGCTCCATCTGTGCAACTTTGTATTAAGTTTATCTGTAGGCAATATGTGGCTTCAACCTTAAACTAGCTGGGTGGTATGACCAAAATTCTATATCACGATATTTGTCAAAATTATGACGGTTTCATGGTTTTCGATGGTATTATCTTGCCCATGCATGAGTTGGTGTTAATCATATTTTCCCCTGATTGAGAGAAGACCACCAGATCACAACAAACATCATTTCAGGTTAGCTTTCCTTTCCCACTTAATGGGGGCAGGAGGAGCTGTCAGGGGTGGGGCTGTTACATCTACCCACAATCACCCCCTGCCTTTGTTTCACTTAACGAGCCTATTCAAGGTAGGTGTGAGGTGAAACCAACCTGGAGGATAAATTTGTGGGCACTAGCCAACTTCCCTCAGTTTGATAAAGTTAGATGCAGAATGAAACGTCTCTACTTGAAAGAAAGAAGTCCAGTTGCCATGAGTCAATCTTCAGACAACTTGACCTGGATGACTGAGAATCTTCACAGACCCAACTTAACAGCCTTAGTCCTAACAGAATGAAAAGAGAAGAAGAGGAACATAAAAAAGTAAAATAGACAGCATGTAGACGTTTAGCAGCCTTGACCTCACCGTTCAGTCCAGCTCTAGTTTAACGTGTATAAATCTTGTTTAAAAGACATTACATGTTCTCTCTTACATAAACAGCTGAGTGTGGTAGCTCCATCAGAGATGACTGAGCAAGAGAACCAGCTGACGTGTGTTTCTCAGGTGACAGAGAGATAGAGGGGGAGATGGATGATACTTATGAGGGAGGGTCTGCCTGCTGCCCCAGAGCAGGGAGACAGGTTCAGTCTGAGTTGTCTGTTGTCTGAGCTAGATCTCCAGACAACAGACAAGTCCTTCTGTGTTATCATGTTAAACTTCATCATCTGCTACAGCTTCTGTTCAGTACTAACATGTGTGTTTAGTGGTGTAGCAGTGAAAGTGGTCCCCACTTTAAACAGTTTCCCACTGCGCTACACTGGGAAAACCGCCCAGCACTACCTTAAACCTTCCAATGCAGTCACATGAAATTAATATTTTCTAAAGCTACATTTAAGATGTTCCACTGCAACTCAACAGTGAAAGACAAATGAAGGAATTTCACACAAAAAACTAAAATGCAATCATTTCTTGTCCATATAAAAGTGAGGAATGAGGAATGAAAGTTACTTCACATTTTTACCTGTAAGGGTCTTGTAGAACAGGACTGGACAAGATCTCCCTGCTGTGACCAGCCTTTCAAACTGTGTTGTCCTCACTCTGAAGATACCATACTGGTGGGTGTTACCTCAAAAGGCACATTTGGAGAGCCATACGTAATTGTTTCTTCTTGTTGGAAATATACTTTGAAACCATGTAGGCTACAGTTCCACATCATTGTTTTTTCCTATAGATCTGAAGAGTATAAAATAGTAACGTGTTAATCTTCATAACTAGAATGAAACACACTAAAGGGAACCAAAACATTTCAACCACATAACCATAGTGTTTTACCAGACACGATGCAAAAGAACAACATAGCCAACATGTTACAGCTGCAATGAGAGCTTAAATACAACCTCCATGTCCAAACTAAAAGTCTGAGCTTCTTCTCACAGAGACAGGTGTACAGTTAGTTAGTTAGTCAGAATCCTATCATTATCCTGCTTATCAATATTACTGAATTTATCAGCAGCAGCATAATCATCATCATCATTGCTTTTCAACATAAACATAGCAGTCGTCATGATCTTTTCCCGTAGTCATCAGCAGTAGCATCATGATAACCTTTATTTCCTTTTTATTGTTTCTGCTGATTCTACTTTCTGTCCACACTGTGGCAGCAGCAACACACAGATGTAGCAGCACTGAGGAGTGTTGTACTAGGCTACAGTTTCACATCATTGTTTTTTCCCCTGTAGATCTAAAGAGTATAAAATAGTAACATATGTTAATCTTCATAACTAGAATGAAACACACTCTTCAAACGTCAAGTCTCAGTAACTATCTGGGACATAGGGCCTTTTTATTACCCTGTGCATACATAGAATAATTACATATAGATTTGATTTATCTCATTGTTTTTAAAGCATGAATTATGATAACCTGAGTGTATTCATTCTTCTAGAGCCTTGAAGAAAATCGTGTGGCAGGGGCATACTGAGACCCATGCAGGGGCAGTGGCAATAGAGGAGCAACAGCCAATAAGAGAGGCTGAGGAAAAGCAGGTGTGCCAAGCTGCCTGTTGACTTACTGACTGCTGCTCATTGTGTCTGGACTGTGACACTTGTGTGCTGGTGGCATTGGTAAGTTAGATCTTTTATGTTAGTATAGTTTGTATTTAATGTTTCTGTATTTTATAAAATTAGGGGTATAAATACCATAAGGTGTTATTTAAAATATGAAGTGGGTATCCCATAACTTTCATAGGGGAGGGAGATGTTCCTTACAGCAAAACGTGTGTTGTTGCTATCCCCACACTCTTTGCCGCTTAGCTTCACTGTACTGATTTACTTTGTGTGCAGGCATTAGACCAGAATAAAAAAACAACCAAGCTGCACATTCGTACTTATTTCCACATATGTTCTACCTGTCAGATAGACATAGCACAATATGTTGACTGTAAGTACTTTTACTTTGAAAGTTTTAACTGTATAAAAATCCTACAATGTCTAACTTTATTCTGATCCACATATTTTGTTCTATTAGTTTCCACCATAAAGGGCCTGAAGTTCTGGATCCCAGGAGCCACAGCACACTTTTGTGTAAGTAGTCTATATGAATTCAATTAATTTTTTATGAATCTGGAACAATTACATATTTCAACAAATGTTCTAATCAAGTGCTACATTATAGTGAACAGGTGGTGTGAACTATGGGAACAAGGTGAAATTGAGAATAAATCACATTTTCTTTTCTACTGTTATGAGACAGTAGAAAATATACAGTTTATTTGATGTAATGTAAGAGCAAGACTAGGAATATTATAGGATAATGATAATGAAAATATATTTAATGTAGGTGACAATGTTTATAGACTATCTAAAGCCTGGGAAAAAAAGGCAGTGGTAGAATTGTAAGAACAATTGTGGAAGAGAGGATCTGTCTTTGTGTACTGGCATCTTGTAAATATGCGTAAATGCATGAGGTAATAATACAATTCCGTCAAATCAAGCATCAATGCTGGAATCAGTCTGGAGCCAGCTGGAGAGGTACACTAACATTAATGTGATTAAGATTTATTATGTTCTTTTTTAAAAATAATGAACATGTCTGTTTGTATGTGTGAAATAACACGTTTCCCAGAGGTTCAGTTCACATGAATTAGTGATCATGTCAACCACTCAATTAAATAAAAATAGCGTGGAATCAAAAGTGATGTACCTGCTGCAGTAAGCTGGTCTTATTTACAGTGTTCTGGTCTCTTAATTTTAGTTTAGCTAAAGACTGGAGCTGGTTCCATGGCAACTAGCATGCCAGTGTTTGCTATGTGAGCGTCAGTCAGCCGCATGGTTGGAGATCAGACTAAACAAGTTTTTAAGTGTTTCACCATTTTTGGAAGACTGAGTCATGACCAGTGCTACTTTAGAATTTAGGATACTGCTTGTTAATTTGTATAATCGTACTGCAAAAAAGAAAGCATTATACAAATTTAAGCATGATGATTAACAATAATAATAATAATAATAATAATGACATTTTTTATTGATCCTCTTGGGGAAATTACATCTCCAGGTCATAATGTCAATCTGTAAAATGATAGAGAACATAATGTAGAATTTCTCTCTGCAATGGGAAACAATATAATAACAGCTAACCAGTCACTGAGAAACTATTCAATTCAGTTATTTGTGTAGCACCAAATCACAACAAAAGTCATCTTAAGGCACTGAACAGTGTAAGGTTTAACTTATTTTAACTTTAACTTACAGATTACTGTAAAACTATGGTTACGTAGAAAACCCAACAGTCCCACTTGAGAAGCACCAGTCGGGCCACATTCGGCCACTCGACCCTATTTTCCGGCTCACAAACAAGAAATGTAAATACAACTAGTTTACAGCAAAGTGTGACTTTTCTTTACGTACGGACGCATGTGTAAGTGAATGTTTACTGACAGAGCCTCAAAATGTCAGCTAATGTGAAAAAAGAAAGGCATGGACTGCAAAATGCTTCTTTACAGAAGTCAAAGGAAAAGCTGTGTGCATAGTTTGTGGTGATAAGGTTGCTGTGTTCAAAAACTTCATCGCCACTACACGACCAAACAATATAAGAAGTTGTCTGATAAAGAGCAGGTCAAGGTATCTGATGCTATGTTAACTAAACTGCAAAACCAACAAGGATGTTTAAAGAAAATTCACGCATCCGGGGATGCAGCTGCCAAGGTAAGTTATGTAAACAGTACAGAAACAGTAAAGCGTTTTCTGATGGAAAGTGCTAGGTGGGTTCAGCAGCGCTGATAAATCCAGATTAAAAGGAGGCTTTCCCGCCGCACTGTAACGACAAGGATTCTGGAACTTCAGCTGCAGCACAAAGCGATGAGAGCTGCGATGTTCGTGACACCACTCAGCTACTGGTCTTTGTACGCGGGATAGCAGAGGAAATGGCAGCCATGCAGTAAATGAAAGGGACCACGACTGGAAGGGATGTGTTCACGGAGGTGAGTTCATGTTTGGACAAGTTAGGATTCTAATGGGACAAGCTGGCTGGTGTGAGAACCGATGGTTGTCCAAATCTAACGAGATCTACAGAGAATGCAGGATAAAGTGACAGAAACTGCTATTCTTGCATTGTATTATACATCAGGAAGTACTGTGTGAGTCAGTGCTAAAAGTTACACATGTTGTTGATGTTCCAACTAAAATTGTCAACTTCATCAGGGCAAGAGCTTTGAATCACAGACAGTTTGTTGCACTTCTGGAAGAAAATGAGACAGAACATAATGACATAGGTTACTACACAGCTGTCAGGTGGCTCAGCATGGGCAAAATGTTAAAAAAAGTATGAGAGAAGAGATTCAAGCCTTCTGTGTGAAGAAAGGAAAGGACTTTCCACAGCTGTCAGATGCTGGCTGGATTGCAGACCTTGCTTTTGCTGTTGATGTGGTGAAGGCTTTTATGCTTCCCTCAAAGAGGAGAACTTTCATCACATGCACACGCACAGAAGATTCTAGTCCTCTTTGGATCCACCTATATATGTGAACAGACTTTCTCAGTGCTGAAGTTTAATAAATGCAAACAGAGATCCTCTATCAATGATGTGCACTTCACAGCTGTCCTTCACATATCCACCTCAGACCTTGAGCCAGATTTCAGTGCACTTGTTGAAGCCCAAAACAGACTTGATTATTTATCACTGAATGAGAAAATTGAACTGAAAGACATTAGAGCCCGATATTAGGCATTTTCCAAACTATCGGTATCAGCTTTTATAATGGCCGATAAATGAATATTTTAAAAAATAAAATAAAAACGGACAAAACACCCTTCAACCATGTCATGAGTGTTGGTGTTGGTATAGTATAGTTTGTCTACCAGAGCGCACTCTACACTGTCCCTGTTGGCAACACTTGTGTATAACGTGCCACACATCCCGCAACCTGCTGATCCAGCCAGAGTCGGGCAGAGAGAACCGCGAGTTATCTGCGAGTGAGATCATCTGTGAAGTGTGTTCATGGTGAGTTGGTCACGAGACATACATTGCTTGAATAACAATTAAAAGAACATCCCCATCAATTTTCTGAAAAAAAAAAATTATTTATATTGGCTGATATATCAGAATATCGGATTTTAAAACAACAAATATTTGTATAAGTATCGGCCTTCAAAATCCTTTATCGGTCGGGCTCTAAAAGACATGTAAAGCAAAACAACTACTCTGCATTTCTGAGTTATGCTGATGTAATTATTATTTTCCTGTTTTACTTACTTACTTACTAATGTTTATTGTAATAGAATATCCTAAGTCTTTGATAACCAGCAGCATAATCAGGCCCTTTGGAAAAAATTTATTAATTAATTGCCCACCCCTGCTTTAACAGATGAAACCTCCAGCAGAACCAGGCTAAGGGTGGGTGGCCATCTGCCTCAATTGGTTGAGGTGAGTGAAAAGAGGAGAGAGAAAGGAACAGTAAAAGAACAACACAGTAGAACTTCCACTAGTGTAAATTATTCTGCTATATGTAACCAGTATTTCAGTGATTCTCAATATGTACTTAACAATTAACCTGTAACTTGTGGTCTGTAATCTTGAGTGTCTACAATCTTTCTTTTTGCTATATATGGTTACCAAACCAAGCAAAATCTGAAACTTTCCATAACTTTAACCTAAACAGATTTGTTGTATAGAACACCAACCCTAGTGTCTGAATTCAAAGACATATTCACCTCAACCATCTCTATACGATTACTGTATAAAAACACCCCGAGGACAAGAAAGAATACTGATCCAGAATCCAGTCAGCACTTCCTTCATAACAGAGGAGCAACAGACTTTCAAAGTATTTAGAAGACTCTATCTAACAATACATTTATTGGGCTTGTATGACGCCATATTTTAAATAATATGCTCTGCACTGAAAAAAAGCTGTCTATGACTGGAGGAAGGAGTCCACTGCATGATGACTTGTTCTCTGTTGGGATCTTAGTCCTTAACAATGACGTGTTTCATAGAAGCACACTGCTCAACACCTGCCTCACCAGTTTCCTACTAGTAGCAGTTTTGTTCATATATTATGTTAGTGTGTTTGCAGAGGAGCGGTTTGCACTATGCACTGAGCCCTTGACTGCACAGAAGGTATCAGTGGCACTAACTATGTAGGCAGTGAATGTTCAAAACCTTGGTCTAAAGATAAATCTGCACCGGTGGAAGCCAAGATCTCCTCCACAACTAGCCTGCAGCCATGGGCCCAGTTGCACAGCAATGTATTCCGTTTCCAGCTCACATTTCTGCAGCTTTGAAGCTTTGCCTTCTGTGCTTCATTCGTCTACATCATCATGTGTGCTGTTCTGTTACTTCTGGAGACCACTCATCTGTACCAATGATTCCTCACCATAAAAATAAATTGATTCAGCTGATTCAACCTCTTCCTGCAGTCTGTCTTTTCTTCACTTTGCATTTCTGGCTTCTTGTTGCTTTTCCAAATCATTTTGACTCCAACACTTATGTCGCCTAGTGCTTTTCATGTGGGATTTGTTGGGTTCTTCTATACCAGCGGTCGAAAACCTTCAGCATTAAAAGAGCCATTTGGGCCTGTTTCCCAACAAATAAAATCCATCTGGAGGCGCAAAACCAGTTGATCCCCAAAATGGAGAAAACATCGTATATATATATATATATATATATATATATATATATATATATATATATATATATATGTAGTAACATTAACAGGCTGTTGTAGACCAGACAGTTTGAAGGACAAAAATACATCATCTTTAAACATTTCATTCATATGTTCAGCATGATAATATTTATAATTAATTAAATTGCCATTTATACACATTTTTTCAAAACCAACAGGCGGGAGCCGCAGCACACGGGTGAAAGAGCCACATGTGGCTCCGGAGCCGCGGGTTGCCGACACCTGTTCTATACAATTATGTAATGTCTTGACCTGAACCTGTAAAATGCCTTGAGATGATCTGTTGTGATTTGGCGCTGTATAAATAAACTAAATTGAACTGCATTAAAATTACTGTATTACTATGTTATCAAAGAGTTTAACCATCTGGATGACTCTGGCTTACCCCATAATTCCACTGGATTTGGCTGTGACGAGCCCAAGGGGATTAATAAAGTTGCAATTAATAACCAGCAAAGAGTTGGTGCCAGTATGAACTAGTTTTCCTGACCAGATATGGTTGCTGTTAAAATACATGTGCCCCTGACCAGTGGTTAACTTTAGAGTGCCTTAGTGGACGAGAGGGTAAAGGAGGTGCAGTCATTGGTGTATAGAGAATCATGGGTCAGAGATGTGGTCTCCCACTCTGACAGTCTGCTTCCTGCTGGACAGGAAGTAATGCATCCAGAGGCAGAGTGGGTGGAGGTTGTTCAGCCTCAGCCCAGGTTCAGCAGAGCTGAAGTCCACAAACAGGATGTGAGTCTAGGTGTAGTTTACAGTATGCCAGGTTTATGGCATCTTCTACTGTCTACTCTTTTGGTTCCATACGTGAACTGCATGGAGTTCTGGAGGTAGTTGTGCATTTCAGGTGGTGAAGAATGAGAATCTTGAAGCACTTTATGATTACAGAGAATAAACTACCTGGGTTACTGTTAGGCTTGTCTCTGGCACCCACTACACTGATGCAACCACATACTGCAGGCCCTGTCTTTTTGTCTTGTCTTGTACTTGCTGTTGTGTTCCTTACTGTCATTGTTTATAGGACAATTTATTAAAAACACTAGATATAATAATAATAATAATAATAGCATTTGTTAAGCTATAAAAAATTGAATTATTTAAAAATAGGTACAAGAGATGTCTTGCAGCATTTGTAAGTTTAAACAGATTCGATTTGTGATTTTAAAGAGCTAAGAGAGTCAATCTTATGGAGTTCAGGTGGGAGAGAGTTTTAGAGACAAGGTGCAGAACAGCTGAATGCTCTACCACCCATAGTGGTGAGATGAGAGGTTGGAACAGAGAGGTGAATGGAGGAAGAAGATCTAAGTGTATGAGAGAGAGTGTGGATCTGGATGAGTTCAGATAGAAATGGGGGAGCAAGGTTATGTATTCCCTATTAGGTGAAAAGCAGAAATGTGATAATTAAGTCTTTTCTTTGCCAATTAGTTGATCTTGATGATGGACTATTTACTCCATCTATAATCACCAGGGCGTCAATCAAAAGCAAGTGAGTACACTTGTACTCTTTCACACAACATGTACTTCTCAGCTTTACTGTAGCTTTGGGTAATAGCACATAGCACATATTATTATTAAGTGGACCGTCCGCATTGTCTGACCAATGACATAATCAGGCTGAAAATGCCAGGACCAACTTTTGTTCCAGTCCAGCACTGGACTGGACTATAAGGCACTGTGTAGCATGGTGGACATGCTGAATAGTAAAGGAATTGAATTAACATTTACTGTGACAGTGATTTAATGTTAGAACTGTTCTTACCTGTTTCCTTTTTTGTTTTTGTTTTATCCTTTCAACCTCAACCCCCCTGTGTGCCAGAGTGTATTTTTAAGTCCACCATTTTGTGCAAACCTGAAAGTAGGACTTTAGTAAATGGGGACCTTTTACCTTGTCATGATGCAGCGGCACCTACTGAGCCTTCTGACACTATTTACCAGACTGCAGTGAAGTTACTTAAAAGAATATTATTTAGTTATTGAATACTTCAAGGTACCACTACTCCAAAAACAATCCTAAATGAGTAAAAAAATGGTTTTACTGTATTTTACACAGGAAAAATAATAACAATAAAGCAAAAGTAAAAATATGAAGATATCTTAGATCTGTCACCCTGTTGTGAGATGTCAATGAGGTGTGTAGTTAGACACATGAAATTCAGACAAAGAAATAAGCTAACCCATCCCCCACACCAAAGACCATGGAGATATACTGTAAATGAGCTAACAGAGTTTTTTTCTGTTTCTTTTGTTTTGCTGAGCAGACAGAGACAGAGAGAAATCCCATTTCAAATTAAAATTGAATGACCCCCAGAAGCCTCCCAAAACACACGCACGCACGCACGCACGCACGCACGCACACACACACACACACACACACACACACACACACACACACACAGTGGTTCAATTGAAGAAAATCTTCAGGGCCTACAGTGAGTGATACATAGAACATTGGGACTTGAATGTGCCTATTGCATGTATACATACATCATGTGTTTGTGGGTGTGTGTGTGTGTTGTACTATTATTGTGAAATGCAGGGATATGAAGTATGGAGAAACAAATAACCTGTGAGGCCGAGTGCTAGAAGGCAGTGCTGACATGGCTGAAAAGTAGAAGCTCAGGTCAAACTGGGCTGCAGTGTGTATGAAGTGTACAGGTACAGCTGTAAGAAGCTCAGAGTAGCCATAGACAGATTATAATAATCTACTGTTTTACTGTTAATAATGATAAATAATGATATGGGGAGTACAGACAGCTAATAGAAAGCTTTGTTGAGTGGTGCAACAACAACTGCCTAAAGCTCAATATCAATAAAACCAAAGAACTGGTGGTGGACTTCAACAAGTCCACATCAACAAACTGGACTGGTCAATAATACAGATGCCTTATACAAAAAAGGGCAGAGTAGACTGTTCTGTCTCAGGAAGCTGATGTGTACAACAAGCTACTGAAGATGTTCTATCAGTCTACATCTGCAAGTGCTCTGTTCTTTTTAGTTGTGTGCTGGAGAGGTGGCATCAAGGTTTGTGAGGGCAACAGACTGAACAAGCTGATCAAAAAGGCAAAGTCTGTAGTTGGACTGGAACTGGACAGTCTGGAGGCTGTGGCAGAAAGGAGGATGGTGGATAAGCTCAGTGCCATACTGGATAATCCGTCTCATCTGCTCTGTGATGAACTGTGGCAGATGTGAAGCTCATTCAGCCACAGACTAATTCCACCAAAAAGCACGACGTTTTAGGCGGTCTTTTGTGCCTACTGCCATAAGACTGTAAAACAGGATCTGTCCACCATCTCTAGAATAATGTGCACATTACTGTATGTGTATAATAATGTGTATCATTACACATTGTAATCTTGCACATAATCATTGCTCTACATTGTACATATCCACTTGTAAATGTATATATCCATTAGACATACACATTTGTAAAAGAAACTGATTATAGTTAATACAAACTGTATATTATATTCATACTACTGTACTACCATCTGTCAATATTATTCAGTTTCTTCTTGTACATATCACCTTACGTATACTCATACTCATACTCATATAACTTATAACTTTTATCTTTATCCTTCACTTGCTGCTTATGCTTACTTTATTGTTACTGTATTATTCACATAGTTCTATTCTTTTGTATCGTGCTCTGTTGTGTTACTGATATTCTTCTCATGTTGCTGTAACGAATGAATTTCTCCCTTGGGGATCATTAAAGTGTTATCTTATCTTATATCTTATCTTATAAACATGTCATGTCATGGAACAGCAGTGAATTCTGATGTATTGCTATAGGTACAATGGGACTATTCAAAGCAATCAAACCTAAACTAATTTGTGAATTTGGTACATTCCCTATCAAAAAAAGGAAACATTGGTTCTTAACATTTCACAATTATTAAGCTCAGCTACTTCCAAACCTTTTCTGTGTTCCCTTTCAGACTTCATTTGGTATAAAAATGTTACAACACTCAAAAGATCTATTTAAACACAACTGTGCTCCTCTTCATCTGCTGTCAAGAATTGCATTGACTGTATATGGCAAAAAAAGACCTATAAGCACCCTAGTATAGGGCTGTGCTCCTTCACACAGAGAGAGAGAGGAGGCAGGAGAGGAGGGGAGACATTTGAGGCGAAAGAAGGTATATAAAAACACCTGTTAAATAGGTACCTATTTCTAAGTCTTCATTCTTTTTAAACATCATCTGGTACTTAATCCCTTAGTACATAAACATTACTGGTGAATTTATTTTCACATTTTACTATATAATTTTTTATAATTCAAAAAACTATAAGGTAGATATGTGGGTGGCGTTTTTTTGCTTTGCATCTTCTTTAAAAGGCTTTAAATGGGTAACAGGCAAGCTACTCTCACTGTACATTCTGTACATTCTTAAATAAAACAACTGAAACGGCTGAAAAGATGATCACCAAGCTTTCAAAAGAGGTCTAACATTTGAGTTTGTATGATTTAAGTCAATATGATAATATTATTATTGAATATTTGTATTTTCATAAATGCCTCAGAGTTCTGCTACACTTAAATTCCAAGAGGTTAATGTCAGGACTATTATTCATTTCATGAATAGAGAGAGATAAACTCTAACTCCACAGTTCTACATAGTCTGCAGACATTTCACTTTTCAGCAGCACAATTAATCACTTATTTTACTTTGTCTTGACCTTAACTACGAACTGTATCTCATCTACTTAGATACTTCATCTGGTTTGAATGGGAGGATCAATTAACTGACAGAGCAACGCTGACATCCACAGACCTGTGCTGCTAACATGGCAAACAGCCATTTTCCAGTGGGACCAGCTGTAACTTCATGGGAACTTCAAATTTTCGCCACCTGAGTTTCTGATTTCACCAGGTGTGCTGCAGTATGCACAAGAAGTGCTGGGTAATTTGATGGAAGCTACTTCTCATTCTGTTTCTGATGATCAATTCACCAATCAGAGCTTATAAATTGATTAATTTCTAATAACTCAAACCTAACCACAAATGTTTGATCTCTGACGTTTTATAACAATTAACAGTTGACAGCACAACAATGTAACAACAGTAAACTTCTGAAATGCTGCCAGTGAGGTATGACGCCGTTTAAAGGACTGAACAAAGCAGCTGCTGGTCCTGCTGGAAAATCTATGTAATTACTGCTGCTACAATATTCATATGGATAATTTATGAACTGAGGTTAAAATGTATTTCATCAGTAAACCTGTTTGTACCTGTGTGTGTGTGTGTGTGTGTGTGAGGGAATCGTCCAGACAGAGAAAATCTGAGAATGACCTTAACCTAATCAATAATAAAGTTGAGAGACCACATCTGGTGATAAAGAGCCATTGTGTGTGTCTGTCTTTCTGTCAATGACTGTCCTCAACTGATTTTAGAGAGCACATAGGAGTAGACACACACATACACAGGTTTGTAATTGGAGCACATTACAGTGGCAGTGGGCAGACATCATGCAGTCCCAGGGTCAGCAGTGTCAGTATTATATGGCTGTCTCCAACATGACTAAGTGGACTCAGTGCCAACAACTGGGACTTCACATATCGACATTGAAGAAACCATAACCAGCTGCTGAACACAAGGTCACTGATCCTGACTGGAACACTGCTGGTTTATTTTCACGTTCACTCCCATACTCCCACCCTCATGGAGTTTGAATGCAAAAATGTATGATATGAACGTCCTTTTTTCATTATCTGAGCAGTACTTTAGATTAAAATATGTTTCATATATTCTGTTGACTTTTAACATGCAGTATTTTACTGCTAAGACACCACTCCACCTCCACCAAGCTTCACAGATGACCTTGTATTCCCCTGCACACTTACTTTGGTAGAAGTTGATCTTGGCCTTATCAGCTAATAAAACTTTGTTCCTGAACTTTCGTGGCTCATCTCTGTACTTTCTGCTAATTTCAACTTGGCTTTGTGATTCCTTCTGCTGGTGCTAATTAGCATCTTGTGGTATGGCCTGTATGTTTCTGGGTTGCTGGAAAACTGTGTATACATGCAGCTGATGATTAATCTCACTTATTCTCTTCACAGCTTCTAACTGTATAGAGACAGAAAAGACTGCTTCCTGACTTTTGTATATAGTGAGGCTCACAAATAATGGAAGAAAGTTAAGTTTTAGAATCTGAGTCTCTGGACTGATGAAATCAAGATGAACTTGTAACAGAATAATGTGGAGAGAAATGTATGGAGAAGGAAGACTTCATATGACATCATACAGTATATCAAATATAAGGGGGGGTGTTATGTCATGGGCATATTTGGCTGCCAGTAGAACGAGATCACTGGTGCTTAAATTCTGATAGAACTAACACTTCAGTAAAATTCTGAAGATAGACTCTATAGATTCAGTTCCAGTACCAGTACTCACCTTTCCAGATCTTACCAACCTTCTGTGGTCAAACTCACCTGATTACAGATCACCAGACTATTAATCTACAATCTAAGTAAGCATGTTGCAATCATTCAAGTCTGCCAGTTATCACTCCTGCTTGAACTGACTTCCTGTTTCCTGTGACTAGGAGTCCCTGTTGTCATCTACTGGTTTGTTGCTTTCTCCAGTCCTCTGCTCTCACTCATTCAACCTGTTAATTCTGATTAAATCTTTTTAAACCAACTCTGCTTCTCTTAGCCTTTCTTGGTTTAACTGTTACAGAAACTCTTGACTTCACTTTGAGCGTTTCATTTCAAAATCAGTTTGAAAGAAAGAGATCAAACTTGGGAAATCAGGCTTCTCTAATCCCCTACCCCCAAAAGCTAGGTTTCCTGTTTGACAGTTAAGAAACCAGTTTACTTGAGAAAGTTGACTGTGACATGGTTACTTAGGTGCATGTAAACACACTGAAGTGTTTAAAAAAAGTTTCTTGCTCCATCCTCCAAACCTTGCCATGAAAGTTACTGGTACTTTTGTTCGAGTAAAAATCCCAGCATGGCTGTTTCTGGACATGTTGGCACCCTACATGGGACATACAGTGCTCTGAAACCACTGAGACATTATAATATATATTATATTACTGTATACACTAGCAGTCAAAAGTTTAGACACATAGGAATGTCCATGTTTTTCATGAAAAGATATACTTTTTCAGCTGTGTTACCATCACAGCAAAAGGGTTTTCTGATGATATTTTAGTTAAATAAACTTGCATTGGCAAAGACAACAAGCAACTGGAAAACATGATGATTTGCTTCTTACATTTTTGTAAAAATTAATAAAAAAACACCAGTTTCCAGCTATACAAGATATTTCAATATTAACAATGTCTACACTGTATTTCTGATCAATTTGAAAATCTCCTTTTTTGTGTGTTTGTCCAAACATTTGACTGGTAGTGTATCTTATAAATGATATAATATTTTTTATAAACTTTAGTTTTATAATGCCATCAGTGTTCTTATTTAGTGTCTTTATATGCACACTAGTTCCTGTTATGTATTTTTTGGATTTCAGTAACATCCACTGTGATGTGGTGTGAGAAATAGACTTGAATCCTGATCACATTTCCTCCCCCCTTTTGGCAAGGGTCCCTGAATACAACAAAGTGATGAACCATCTTCTTTTTGTTTTGACTGCAGTGTCAATCAGCTATAATCATGATATGATATGTTTCTTCTTTTGATGTCTAAGACTGCAGTGAAAATGTATTTGTGTGATTAACCTCCTCTTCTGCCACTTTCAGTGTGGTCCAGACTGTTGTCAGCAGTGGATCTTATCACTGAAACACAATAGCTGAAACCTAGAGCTTCTTGACAGATGATGTAGGTCAAGGGCTGAGAGTTCCCATGTGAAAGAAGCTCAGTGCTGCTCCTTTTAGTTAGCTGATGATCCCGTTAGTGATCCCAACATAATGTCAGTGTCTCTCCCAGAGCAGCAGCCCTGGCAGATGTTGGGGGACATGGCCTTCAAGACCTGCACCTTGCTACGTGTGACCTGCACACTCACAGAGGCTGCTGGAAGACTGACATATCCAGCTCACCGATGCTACCTATTTCATTTTTAGCGCTTCTGCTTGAGCAAAACTAGACAGAAAAGACATGGAACAGGGGTTTTGTATATTTCATTTAAGTATTACATCTTAATGTAAATCTTATGTATTAAATGTGAAAGTGCATGAATTCCAAAAAGACAGACAGTGACAGTATGTTGCACACTGTTCATTTGCACACTTTATATTTTAAGTCAATGAACAATGTGTAAAAAGAATAAATATAATATACATTTAGATTCACACCTCAGAATATAATATTCTGGAAGCAATACCTCACTGTCCCACATCTGATTTCCAGGATTTAAAGGTTATACATACTTAATTGTTTTTAAAACCTTAATATCACAAGGAAACAGTATTTAGAGGCACTTTAGCAAAATTGGGACAGAGCTGGAGAGAACCTTTTTTTTGTCTAATTTAGATAACCATATATAGACATATTTCTACAATCATAATATTAATCAGCAAACCCTCAGCACCTTATCTGTATATGATAAGTAACCTTGTTCTTTATTGCACCTTTCACAGAGCAGATTGACCAGGTCAGCAGTAGCAGATGGTCCCAGCTGCCTGTTTGTCCAGATGGAGACACCAGATGCACTGGACAAAAGAAACACATGATCCTCCCTCAGTTGATCGTAGCAGTGAGTTCTGATTACAGTAATAACACAGTCCATGATCATTGTTCAAGTTCAATAACACACTAAGTTTACAACGTTGAACAAAATTTAACTTCTAGCTATTCGGACACAGAGGCACCTTGCTGGCAGAACACATTTTAAAGAAAATTAAATGTAATGTCAAACTGAATGTACGGGAAATAAATCCTTAGAACAAGTCCCTTTCCACTCCCAGAGCCGCTAATACTGCCTTACGTTAACAGGTCACAGCATTGAATAACACAAACTACTGCTGCTGAACAGAAAACAAACACACAGAGGTGGACTGATTAAAAGAAAACTACCACAGTGGCTTTTATCACACCAGGTGACCAAACCAGCAGGCCCAGCGTTGGTGGAGCAGACAGATGATGAGTGGAGGAAGCAGCAGTTTGATTGCCACAGTTTATTCTGGTAACTATTAAAAGGATGAATCTAAAACTGCAAGCACAGAAATGACAAGCAAAACATGTGAACATGAGCAAGACACACACTGTATCCTGGCAAAAGGGGACAAACTTGACAAAACCCCCAAATAAACCCCTCTAAAACCCACTAAGGAGAAGCCATGCCAAATTTGCCAAACTGAGAAGAATTTCCTTAAGGGTAAGTTTCTCTTTTGGAGTGTAAGCAGTCCACAGGTCAACTCCCAGCTTGACCCTAACAGAAAAATCAGTTACAGCTGCTATGTTCTCATTTTACTTTCCAACTGAAAGTCTGTATTTTGGCTACATAAGTGGCAAAAAAATAGACTGGTAAGAGTATTTACTCTTCTGTTACAATAGCTAGTGTGCTCAGGTAGAATCATTAAGGATACTGACTTAGTTTCTATTCATGATCATGAGTCATGATGTGTGACTCCACCTACCTTGTTTCCATCTGGCTGAAATGAACGTCACAAACATTTAGTGAATGTGTTATTTGTGACTTGAAGACTTGAATTGATTACCTGTCCTCCTCACAAAAGATAAAGAATTGTACTGGTCATTGTCTTTGCATAGCAACAAAAGCTGAGTAAGAGTATAACACATTTATTCAGAAAACTCTGGCAGGTCCAAAAAAACATTTGAAACTTACTGGTCATTTTTCTCTTTATATTTTATATAAAAAATGCAAAGACATCCATGCTGAGGAGAGAAAGACAACAACCTCAACACACTGCACATCAGTTGGCAATTTAATGGACGGTAATGATTAAAGAAAACGGCTAGAGAGAAGCACTTACTGTATCTACCTCCTACCTCCTAAGCTCTACCTCCTGAGCCACAGTCGCCTAGTAGTAGCCTTTATTATTCACATAGTAAAGCAGTTTACCTCCAGGCCAGTGGCTTTCTGTATTTTTGTGGTCTTCTAGACTTGTGTACCCCGCCTCTCACCCAGCGTCAGCTGGGATAGGCCCCAGCCTTCCGTGACCCTGAGGAAAGGCAGTTAAGATAATGGATGGATGGTGTTTTCTAAACATCCCATACATAGAGTTTATTACTATTATCAGACAGAAAACACAGGTAAGCTTGATTATCTTTTGTGTACTCCAGAGAATGATGGTAATTGAATATATTCTTAAGTTTGAAATAAAAGTAAAAAACTACTTTACACTTTTTATTTCCTATAAGTCCAATATTTTAGTTTAAGCTATTTGATAAATATAGGCATGGACCTTTTCTTGCTGACTAAGTGTCAGTACAGATGCTGTTGATAACCAAAACACATAATGTGGAAGATAAGCAGTAGTACACACAATACGTGACCATTTTTTCAACTTAGTAAAGCCCACATTCTTTGTATTGGGCTTAGGTTTAGTTTTGTGAAGATCAAAAAAGGTGCAACTGAAATGTTAAAGTCAAGTAATGCAAATGTTAATTATTTTGATGAAGCTTTTCCCTCTCTGTATTTTCTGTTACCCTTTTGTTGAAGACAAAATTGTCACCACAGTAAATTAAAGCAATCACTTTGATTGCTTTTTACTTCAACTACTAGACACAAGTCTACAAGGATTCAGATTACGATATGTCGATTTTGGACACGATAACGTGCTGTTACAAACCACCTCTCCAACAGCTGCAACACAGTAGCAGTTAGTAGAACCAGTGTCCTTCTTATCACTCTTTGTCCTGCACCAAATTTTGCAGCTAGTCTTAGACAACATGATACCTATGTGTGTGTCTGAAACATTATGTCTAGATTTCTGTGGAGATTTCTGTGATGGGTAAGAGATGTGTTCATGTAATGACTTTATTAAGGGACAAAGCCCTGTGGCCTAAACACACACAAACACACACATACACCTCTGTGCAGCTGTCTTTGTGAGTTTTATTTTTTATTTCTATCTCCTCATCCTTTTTATGCTATCTCCTATGTTTTAATGACCTGGAGCTACTGTGTTCTGTTGCTATAAATCCATATGCACCACACCTAATGGGGATGTTCCTTTGGCCTTAAACCATGAAACCTTCAGCCTGTACTAAGATGACGATATATAATGCTGGACAACTATTCTGAACAAAAAAAGAGAGGGGTGGAGAATACAGAGTGCACAATGATAATACAGCAGTATAAAAGACATGGATTACAGCAATCCTGGTGGACAATGTAAGCAAAAGGTGTAATGATCTGCAGTACTGTTCTCCGTCAGACCTTCACTGGAGCTGAAGTAGCCTCTCACTGAAGGTCCTCCGCTGTATGACCAGCGTGTAGCGAGGAGGAGGAGACCCATTCTTGCTGCTCAGATGTTTGTGCAGCATCCTGCTCTCTACCACATGCTCCAAGGGTTCCAGTGAAATCTCCAGCACAGAGCAAGTCTTCATGATCAGTTTGTTCAGTTTGTTGCTGTCACTGGCTCTGATGCCTCTGCTCCAGCAGCTAGGTCAGTCAGCAGATCATGCTGCATACATTAAAAGACCTACACTTCCTCAGGAAGCAGAGTCTGTCCCTTCAGGTCATTAAATCCCTACAGCCATCTGAAGGCACCAGGATAGATGTTAATGAATATGCAAGATGATTTGTGGCACACCAGAGTGCATTGTCAGTACAGACAGCCGTCCAGTGCCAGCAGGTTAACATGAGCAACAGTAACATGATATATTTAAACAATTTTTTGCTGTCTAGTATTTATGGCATGATCGGAAGGATTGGGGATATAGTGATAGAGAAAGAGGATTGACAGATGGGTCAGAAAACAAAACTCAAAAGTGCTGAAAAAACTGATATTTAAGATAAGATAAGATAACATTTTAATGATGAAATTTGTTACAGCAACAAAAGAAGATGAACCGTAGAACACCGAACCGTAGGCACAAGACAAAAGTGAGTAAGACGATAACAGTAAGGTAAATAGGACCACTCTTTAAAGACACTCCTGCACGTATTTTCAAAATGGTGCTTTATACTTGACATTTGCTTCATTAATTTTTTTTTTAGAGAAAACAAATAGTAAGTGAACTGATGTACTCAGGCAGCATAGCAGTGCTAATAATATCAAATTTAAATGATTCCAGGCAACATCAGGACCTCTCACTTCATTTATGCGAGTTTGACCAGTAATGGTGGTTAGCAATTAACATCCCTCAATAAATGAATACTGAAGTCATCGCATTTATTTTTATTATCGAAATCTGGTTATAGATTATGATAGAGACTATATATATTCACTTCTCACTTTTCCATCATAATCTATGTGAACTACCCTCCACCTGTAGGCTGTGAACTGATTTGGCAGCACTCAATTGTTTTGCGTAAAGCAACATGATGTTTGTAGTTATTAGACTATAAATGAAAGATGACAATAACTTAAATCAAACTTCTATCATAAGCCAGCTAGTTTTAATACACTTCCACTTATAATCAACCAAGACTGACTGACTGACTTCAGTCACTGCTCTGCAGAAATTCAAAACCTCAAGAAACACTGGCGAATTCCAAATGCTTCAGAAGATAGCCAAACATTCTCCTTCTCTTTCTATTCTATATATTCTATATTCTATTCTATTCTCTTCTATTACAAAAACTCACTCTTCCTACTATTTTCTTAAAAATTTCCAAAACCCTGATGGTTCAACCATACTCATATCTCTGAAAGACAACTTTAGATTTGGAAATTGTACACGGTTTAATTACACGTGTTTACTTCAAAAATCAACAGTTTGTGAACTGGTCATTTAGTTTTAGTTTAGTCATTTAGAAAGAGTGTTTGTCAGAGCACAATAAAAGTAATCAGAACCAGAAATCTGGACTATACAATAACCAAGTATTACACATGAGCCGGCCTTGGATTCACTGACCTTGAAGTGATATTCCAAAATGTCTTTCCCAAAGAGAGTTTTATGTGGATTAAGAGACTCAGCATGCTGGTTTCCACATTCTCTTTCCACATTTACTCCTGATACATGATGCAGCAGTCCTTGTATGTCTGTTCTCTATATTCGATATTTTTCTAGAAAATAGAAAACTCAGTTCATTTGTTTAGTCTAAAGACACTGAATCTACTTTAATCACTACAACAAATCACCTCTCACTGTTGAAGAAATCTGGAAAGTGATATTGTTAGTCACTAAATGCCAAGTGTTTGGTTACCTAATCTTAACCAGAGCTTCAATATAGAGGTGACAAAATGGAAATATATGAATATTTATGTAAGCTATGACATTTTTTACATGGCATGGCTTGTTTTAGAATCTAATCAAAAATGACCTATCTTGCCAGGTAAGCTTAATGACTTGATATATGACTTGGTATATTACAGTACCCTCAAAAAGTACTGAAACAGCAATTCTGATTAATTTTGTGCTCATTTGGGTTTAAGATCAAAAGATGAAAGATAAAATATTCCAACCTAGGTTTTTCTTGCTGCTGTGTTGTTTTCTTTAACTGACCTGTTCCTTGGCTTGGCTTTACCATTAAACTGTCTTTTTGTACTCAGGAAATCTCCCGAATTACGAGCATATTGCCATGTAATTTATCTTGTGAATGAGACTTGGCTCTTTAGTTCTAAAGACAGCAAGGCTCTGAAATTGTCCTGTTCAGTATAATGAGCTTTGCCACATCTATGATCAGCAAGTAGAGCTTTAGACTGTCTGCACAAAAGCATTGGACTTTGAATGTATTTTGATGACAGCCAGAAACCCATATTGTGGCAATGTCACAGTGACACAGAAGAAAAAAAGCCGATAAATTACTCAGAGCAACCAATTCAGGGATAGATGTGTCCTGGAGGAGAAGGAATACTGTATGTTGTAATATTGTGACCAGTGCATTAGCCGTGGTTTGTGATGTGAAATGTGTGGTGAGACTTAGAGTCTTACAGCGTGACTGTGGAATGCTACTGCGGTGCCATGGAGTCAGAATAACCTGCCAGAAAGAGGCTCTAATGCCACTTAATGGGCCATATAGTGGCCTCTGTGTGTGTGTGTGTGTGTGTGTGTGTGTGTGTGTGTGTGTGTGTGTGTGAGAGAGAGCAGGAGGCTGTTGAGGGCTGCTGACTCGTGGGCTTTTGTGGTGAAGGAGCATTAGTAAATTGGGGAACAGCATTAGTGAACAGTTAGAACTTAACAGTGGGAATTAAAGCAGCCCTGGATTCTGCGGTCTGCTTCCATTAACGTGGCTGACTGGGAAGAGATAAGTTATAAAGTTGGTTTTGGAGTGAGTGCATGCACGCTATGGGAGGTTATGAAATGTGAATGTGTGTGTGTATTATGGTGAAGCACAGGGAGGACTGGAGGTATCAATATAACATCATAACATGTCTTGTTTTAACCAATAATGGTGAGAATAAAATGCCTCAAACTGATGACTTAAAAGATCAAATGACCACAGTTAATCCTGTTGTCCAGGATTGGTTTACGCCTCCCTCTGCACTTTGGTGAAATTGGTTTAAAAAAAAAAAAATCCATTTAAATTAGGAAAGAAAACTGCTAGCTAATATATTTGAGGAAGAATTCAGGAAGAAACTTAATACATTAATGGATAGAAATTAGGGGGAAGTTTTCCATTAATGTGTTGAGATAAGGAAGAAATCCTTAAGAAAAGTAGAAGATTGAGTCAGCATCAAGTTTGAAGAAATCCTCTTCTGCAAAATCAACACTGACTGAAGGATTAACGGTCTACAGTGGAAAAGTAGCTACAGTGCAGAATTCGCTACTCTACTATGAAAGACATCATACTGTGATTATGTTGTGTTTCTTTCACTTATTCATTCCTTTCCTTTTATTACTTTCTCCCTCTCTGTTTGACTATCAGTTAAACAAGTGAGGCTGGATGTCTCGTCAACAAGTGCAAGCTTACCTCTTAGGTAGGCCAGCTGAGTTCTTAAAAATCAACATGCTGCTGTTCTGCTTCCCTGGGCATGGCAGTTCTCTAAATCAATCTGGGAGACATGAATGCACTTCTGACCTCATTTGATGTCAAATGGGTCCTCACTGCCTCAAGCTGGCGAAGCTGGCAACCACCTAGACCTGATTCTAAACCAGAGTTGCAACCACTTTATCACTCTACTGCACTTTTCTGCTGCAGCCCCAACTCGTTTATTGAACCCTATGTTTTAGAAAACAATTTGTAAGTAATGTTGCATTGAATAACACAATGCATGCTGTATCTATAAAAATCACATTCACACTGTGCACTCAAACTAACGAGAAAGAAGTCCAATTATCGTGACTCAACTTCCAGATAACAAATGGACATACCTACTTCTATGTACTCCATGTCCAAGTCATGGTGAAACCATACTCTTCACTACAGAAAGCCCACCAGATTAGTGAGGAGGTGGCCCCTTCTTTATGACCGCTTTGCCTATTTGTATTGATCTGTAACATACCACCTTAAAGACCAGTTCAGTGTTTTCTTTATACACAGGTACTGTATGTCCGATCGCTTAAACACGCTGTTCAAATAAAGCCATAAGTAACTGTAATCATTAACATACTGAACACAATGTGTGATAACTGTTCTTGACTTTGAATCATGTCAAAAACACTGTTTCTCCTCCGTGAGTAGCTGATCTCACAGTAAAATGTCACCAAAATTTAACACCCCTTCTCTCAACACCCCATGACACCACACAGTTTTTTTTGTGGGGCAAACTCATCTCGCCCCTTGATGCTATCTCTTTAAAGTCAGTCAGCACGGACTCCTGATGCTGATTTAGTATGTTTCATACAGCACAACGAGGCGGCATATTGGTGTGGTGAAGCCACCTGAAGGGTCAGCATTAAAGGAGCACTTGTGTTGCCACTATAGAAAAACAAGAAACAAATAAAGTTGAGTGGTTAAGAAGGAAGGAACAGGTCACAGAAGATATGGGGTGTGGCATGTAAAATATGGGTCCACAGTTAGAGGCTAAATTATGTATTTGAGGGATAATGAATCTTTGAGCCTCAGCTCTAGCAACAGTCATTTTTAATGCCTGTGTGGTCCACCTCCCTTTATAGCTGTCTAAGAGGCACACTAAGAGCCACATTAAAGGCTCTGTGTGTCAATACTCAGATGGCCCTCCTGGGAGCATTCACACTGCAATCTATGTATAGGGGAAACAATGTGACACAATTGTTTTGCTGTACTTGTGAGGATCTTCCAATGACTATGGTCCTTGTTATAAAATATAACAAAAATATATGGGATAAAAAAAGCTATCAAAAAATCATGTAATATATAATAGTTGCAACCTGATTAATCTGATCTAATATGGGTGTGCTGTTAAAGTGTTGTGTATTCCCACATTATATTTCTGCTTTTGTGGGGAAGAAACTGCATGGCTATTGTACTCTTGTTTTCCATTGTTGTGCATGTACATGAACCACACTGGCAAACTGGCAAGCTGATTTGCAAAGGTGAATATTTAAGTCTTGGTAATTAAAAGATTCTTGGTGGGTACCAGTATGCCACAAAGATGACAACCACACACATGCCATAAGATAAGCAAACCTTTGGCATTTACTGGTGATGTGAATGGTAGGTGAGGCTTTTTTCTGCAACTTCTTGTATGCATCACAACATACTTTGTTTTTATCATATACTAAAATACAAAAAATATTAATTCTGAAACATTTTTGTAAACGGAAAGAATGATAAAAAATGTAAATTGGTGTGTGAGCATGTGTGTTTGACTGGATGAATGAGATGCAGTGTGCAGTGCTTTCAGTATTGATAATTGATGCTAAATATCTAGCTAAAGATATCATGATCCAGAACACTGATCATATTCCTGGTTATTGGTTGTCACAGTTCTGCCCTTTATTCCAGATTTGCCCAAATTCAGCCCTTGCTTCTTCTTACCTGCCTCAGCCTTTCAGCTACCTGGACACGCCGCTGAAGTTGATCAACTATATTATGCACACAGTATTTAAGCAGTCCTCGCCCTCAGCAAACTCAGATCCTTGTTTGAGCTCATGTTAGTGATGCTGCTTCCCCAGTCTTCAGTCTCCAGTTTCATTTATGTAATCAGCTCATGTTTCCGTTGTAGGTAGGTTATTTTCTGGACTGAGGATTTGTTTTTTTATTTGCTCACTTCTGTGCTATTATGTTGCCTTGTATCCATGTTGTGAAGGCTTTTGTTCTCCCTTAGTTTTTCTGTTTTTAATCACATTATATTTACCCATGCTATCCCCTCTGTTCACAGTTTTTCACTGGTCACATTGTTACCCACATTGTTTCGGTTCATGTTTGACACTTGCCACCCTTTCCTTATCTTTTTTGCCATGCTTCTGCCCTACTTCAATCTGTTGTTAGTCATATTGTGTTCACTTTTTTCACAAATTGTCTAGCTTCTTCTTCCGCTTGGAGTGATTCCTTGTTTTACCACCATATGTTCCTCATTATTTTCTCTAGTTATGAACCCTAACAATTACTCTTAGTTCTTTCCGTATCCAAATATACTGTATACACTACAAGTCAAAAGTTAGACACACATAGGAATGACCATGTTTTTCATGAAAAGATCTTGGTTTTAACCTTTACCTTACCTGTGAAGACAGGTAAGAAAAAAGATACAGAAGAGAAAAGCATTTGAATCTGTGAAAAGGTGTAAAAACAACTACTAAAAATGCACAAACATTTGGTATAGCCATTAAAACTATTTGGAATGTCTTAAGGGGTGGCTGTGGATCAGGAGGTAGAGCAGTCGTCTGCCAGTCGTCGTCTGTGAGATTGGTGGTTTGATTCTCGGCTACTCCAGTCATGTTGAAGTCAGACACTGAACCCCAAGTTACCCTGGTGTGTCAGATCAGCTGCATAGCAGCTCTGCAATCAGTGTATGAGTAAGTGAGTGTGTGAATAGGTGAATGAGAAGCGCTTTGAGTACCATACCAGTATAGGTAGAAAAGCGCTATATAAGTGCAGATCATTTAAAAAAGGAGGAAGCAAAGGCCATACCTCAACATGAAAATCACTCATCAACATAAAGAGTCAGAAAACCATGTTGGAATTAACATAAAGGTACTTGGATAACTCATAAAAGAACTGTATAGTTTGATGGGCTGATGAGACCAGCCTCCACCTTACTGGCGAAAATGTGGGTGGGTTGTTTAATGTATCAAGGTGGTAACAGCATCAAACATTTGTCACATATCCATCTTTTGAACCCATTAAAACAAATGAATCAGCCTTACTATTCCAGTCCTCTTAGATGGGTCTGTACTTTTATTTTTTGCTTGTGCTGCTTCTAAGTAGACATGACATTTCCTATGTTGATTTCTTAGTGCTGTTTCACAAATTGCAATTTGTGATTCAACAGTATCACCTGACTCACTGCCTGATGATTTGATTTTATCTGCATGTTTGGCCTTGGAATCTTGGAGTCATCTTTGACCAAGATATGTCATTTACCTCCTACATAAAAGAAATATCTAGAACGTCCTTCTTC
>JAUYWH010000024.1:637749-651023 GCA_034779795.1 Ctenopoma multispine
ATCACTTCACAGTTAAACTTCGTTTTCAAGGCCAAACCTACTATTAGAAAGACCTATATTTTAACCAATTCTTTAGGCTTATGAACATTCAAGTGACAAACCGTTGTTGCACCCAACAATTCTTACCACATAGGAAAGGTTTTATTCAGCTATCTAATGAAACAAACCATGTTTAAAAACAATGTACTGGAAAGTTTGTGAATAAAAGCTGGCAATAACTTCACGGCTATACTGTAGTATGTTCATAGTAACACTCACAACTCCTACCCTCAAAAAACCTCAATAGCCCTGTCATCTTCATCAGAGTCAGGATTTCTCAAAGACTTGGTGGATGGGTTTATAAAAGACCCTAATTTAAAGGGGGTAAGTGCACGAGAAAAGCGTGCGGGAACATGAGGTCTGACAACTTGTCTGGGGACAGCAGTACCAGAGATAACCGGATAGACAGGCCAGACAGGTCAACCATATGATAAGACGAGGTCAAGAGTGTGTCCCTGTTCATATGTTGGACCTGTGATCCACTTAATGCGGTTAAAAGACTGGATGAAATCCTTATATAGTATAGATGAAACCTTATTATCCCAGTAGAGCACTTAATTCTCAGACTGCAGGCCTACTTGTCGTTCCTATAGGTTCCAAATGTAGAATGGGAGGAACCAGCTCCCAGTTAAAGTTCGGGAGGCAGACTAGACTTAAAACTTTCCTTTTTGATAAAGCTTATAGTTAGAGATGGCTCAGGTGACTCTGAACCATCTCTTAGTTATGCTGCTATAGACTCAGTCTGCTGGGGGACCCCATATATACAATGAGCTCCTCTTCGTCTTTTCCCTCTCTGTCCACTGTCATGCCATCATTGCATGTTATATACTTTGTGTCTTCTCTCTCCCCTAGTTGTGCTTCCTCCTCTCTCTCTCTCTCTCTCTCTCTCTGTACCTTTCTGCAGGTGTCCTTGGCCTCGGACCTGTGTGATTTCAGTTTGCAGTTGCTGGTCCTACCAACCTGCCTAGTGTCTCATCTGCTGCTCCTTGTTACTGTTACGATCTCTGTTGCCTGCTGTTCTTTGCTCTCTCCTCTTTCCGCTCACCCCAGCTGGTCGAGGCCTCATGCATTAGAGGATATTTTTCCTACTGCTGCTTAAGTGGGATTGTTTTTGTTTTCTATATAGTCCTGTATTTACTTATATTTTGAAAGGTCCTAAACCTTTCTATGTAAAGTGTCTTGAGATGACTTTTGTTATGATTTGGTGCTATACAAATACAAAAAGATGAAGATGATGATAATCAACGGATAATCAAACTCAGCGGAAATAGGTTCGACTTACTGCTGGCAATACCGACCAAACTCTGACATCAACTATCTTCAAAGCCCCACTAACCAAAAATGCCCGGCAGTACCATTCATATGGACTATACATAGGGCCCTACGGGCACTACGGGGCCCCAAAGCTATCGGTTTAGTCTCAATATATTTTGGTAGAATTAAATGTAATTCATAATCTTTCAGATTATATTTACTCCGTAATGTTGAAGGAAACTTCTATACACCATTGGCAAGTGTTTTTGATATCGTTGCAGAAACAGCTGTGCCAGCGTGTTAACTTTGATTTGCTCTACATCAGACATATTCAGCACTTGATGTTGTCCTTGTTAGCTCAGCTGGTAAGAAAATCCTTTTTTTTTCATTTGATCATTCCTTTATGGCTTCCCTGATATTTAACAACAATAACTGTCACAATTATAATAATAAAATTTGCATAAAATAGCTAATTTGTATGTAACCTTTGCTGTCAAATCTTTTCTTGAACAGGAATCTTCACATCATCAAATCTGATCCTCTATATAAAATATTTGTACAGACCTGCTCTTTACATATTAAGGTTTATTATGTAATAAACCAAATTGTTGAATCAAACACAAAAAATTAGAAACAATGGAAAATAAATTGGATTTTTGCTCATGCTTTTGTCTGGTATCTTAAAAATCTTTTGGCAGGTGCCTTTAAAAAGTTTGTACGTTTCTGTACCTGTATGGTCATAAAGAGGGATTTTTTTACCTTTATTATTTTCTATATGTCTTTAATTGCTTGGAATAACTGGATTTTTTCCTTTGTTGCTTTAAATTTCAGTTTCGAAAACCTACTGATTATCAAGAGGTTTAAATTTCTTATATCAATTCAAAACAGGGGCCCCCAAAATGATCTTGCATAGGGCCCCCCAAAAGCTAGAAATGGCCCTGAAGCCTGATGTCTTCAGTTTGACAGCATCCCTCACCACCGGTGTCCACCAATGGATTCAGGAGTTACTGCTGAGGCAGGCACGGACCCCCTTGAGGCCACAGCTCTCATCAGCTGCCTCAAAAAGGAGGACATGAAAGAATGGCCTATTCGAACTCAATGTCACTTGCCTCCCTCAGGACATGGTAGAAGTTCTGCCAGACTCAGGAGTTAAAGCTTCTTCTGACAGGAGACTCTGCAAGACATTCACAGCAGACCCTCACAATATGTTTGGACTTACTAGGCGTGAATGGCATCCTCCTCAACCATTGATTGACTATTGTAGCTGAAAACAACGTTTTTTAAAAGGAATATTTAGATAAACATACAGAGGCCTAAATTCTGCAAATATTAGTACTATCCTCCAAAATCATGTTATGTTTGCTAATGCAAATGTATTAAAACCACGTGCAATGATGGTAACACAAAAACATGGTTATTCCTATGTGCGTCCAAACGTTTGACGGGTAGTGTACATAGATATTTATTGTTTTAATACAACCCCCAAGAAGAGTCTCTGGCAATGGCAAACCCATTATAATTTTCTTTTTAATTCACTAAACACCATATGTTAGGATAATCCTTAGACTGGAACAACTGCAGTATCTAGGGCTTTTGTTAGTTGCTGTCTAATGTTTACTCGCGGCCTAGGTAACTCAGGCCTTGATATATTCCTTCTGTCTTCTGTCTCTGGGGGAAGCTTTGTCTGCATCAACCTTCTTCTCAGAAGTTGGAAAGGTGCTTCACTGATTGTGGCATGGATTATGGCATGATGACATGAAGAATTTTTTCTGTTTGTTGTGCTACTCATGCAGCAACCTTTCACAACTATGGTTGCAAGTGCAGAGGGATAAAGGCTGCTTGTTTAATGAATTAACAACTGCAAACCTTTTAACAAAGAGTAAGTAATATATTGCTAATAGCATCTTTGCATATCAATAGCATCAAGTCTTGAAACAAACTATTTACTAAGCACAATCCAAGATCTGTCTTTAAAAATAGATCTTGTGAAAGAAAACAAATAAAATATTCTTTGGATCTTAGATGAGTATGTTTTACACCATGGCCTAAACCAGTTCTACATTAACGTCAGTAATGTGCCTAAGCTGCCATGGGTGATTTTAGATGCATGTGGTTTCTGGCCACACCCTGAGCTTTTCAACAGGCCACAGTCTCTGAGGAGAGATGGAAGGCTTAGGACAGGCTAGAAACTTGTGTTTCACTGCTCCTTCAAACGGAAATGTACTTCTATTAAATAAACGTTGTGTGCTTGTGCTTTTGTGGTTTCTGTGTTCCTGTGTGTGTATGTGTGTGTGTGTGGTGGTTTAGCTAGTTATAGGGAAGAAGTGTTTTGCACTCTAAAAACAGTGCTCACCATAAAATTCTCATACATTCCTGAATGTATTTTTTAATGTATTCAACATACACTACCAGTCATGTCAAAGGACACACAGAAAGAGCATGTTTGTGAAAGAAAATCAGATTTCATAAATGGTCTGCACTTATATAGCACTTTTCTACCTAGACTGTTACTCAAAGCACTTTACACTGCCTCTCATTCACCCATTCACACATGGCAGAGCTGCTATGACCTGACACACCGGGGTCAGGTCAAGCTGCAGTATGCAGCAAGGTTCAGTATCTTGCCCAAGGACACTTCGACATATGACAGGAGGAGCCGGGAATCGAACCACCGATCACACGATTGGCAGGCGACTGCTCTACCTCCTGACCCACAGCCGCCATAACATCAAATTAATCAGAATGAATGTGTAGACATTGTTCATATTGTAAATAACTTTTGTAGCATAAAACAGTTTTTTAAAAGGAATATTTACATAAATATACAGAGGCCTAAATTCTGCAAACATTAGTTCTGGTTTCCAATAGCATGTTATGTTTGCTAATGCAAATATAATACCATGGTAACTCAAATTGCAATTTGACCACAATAGGGGACATATCGTGATAGAGCTTCACCATGCGATGCATTGCCTCCTATTCATTTTCAATGGCAGGCACCAATTAGAAACATCCTGTCTCAAAGTGATGGTGAGAAATTAGTCCAAACATTTGTAACTTCTAGACTGGACTACTGTAATTCATTACTGATAGGATGTCCCAATAACTCACTCACAAGCCTCCAGTTAATCCAGAATGCTGCAGCTAGAGTTCTGACTGGAATAAAAATCATATTTCTCCTACATTAGCTTCTCTCCATTGGCTCCCTGTAAAATTCAGAATCAAGTTTAAAATCCTACTTATTTAAAACGTGCTAAATAATCAGGCCCCAACATATCTTAAAGACCTCATAGAACCTTATTATCCCAGCATAGCACTTCGCTCTCAGAGTGCTGGTCTACTTGTGGTTCCTAGAGTCTCCAAATGCAGACTGGGAGGTCGAGCCTTTAGCTATCAAGCTCCTCTCCTGTGGAACCAGTTCCCAATCCAGGTTCGGGAGGCAGACACCCTCTCTAGCTTTAAGACTAGGCTTAAATCTTTCCTTTTTGATAAAGCTTATAGTTAGAGATGGCTCAGGTGACTCTGAACCATCTCTTAGTTAAGCTGCTAAATATTTAGTCTGCTGGGGGACCTCTCACATTACACTGAGCTCCTCTCCTCCTTCTCTCACTCTGTCCACTTTATGACATTATTGCATTTTATTAACTTTGTGTCTTCTCTCTCCCCTAGTTGTGCTTCGGCCTTGCCCTCTCTCTCCCGCTGTATCTTTCTGCAGGTATTCTTGACCCTGGAGCTTTGGTTGCTGGTTCAGCCAACCTGCCTAATGCCTTGTCTGCTGCTCCTTGTTGTTGTTGTTGATCTCTGTTATCTGCTGTTCTTTTCTCTCTCCTCTGTCCACTCACTCCAACCCCCTAACCTGAGCCTGGTTCTGTTGGACGTAAAAATGAGTTTTTCCTCTCCACTTTGGCCTAGTGTTTGCTCTGGTGGGATTGTTGGGTTCTCATCTGATCTCATCTCGGTTTTATAAATGTTAGTCATGCACAAGTAGCCGAATTTATGTGTAGATTTCAAAGATCTGTGTTTGTATGAAAAATATTCCTCTGCTTATCATTTCACTCACAGTTACCTTTACCTTAGAAAACTGTACATATGCATGGTCTGCACACTATAGATTAGTTTATGTGTAAAATGTAAAAATCTGAGCCTACTAATCACACTTCATGTGACAAGTCCAAAAAGAAGGCCGTGCTCTTGTTCAGAGAATTCTGAATGTTTGGACTGAAATGAAGCTTCAGCTGAGTGCATCTCTTATTCTACTCTCTCTCTCTTTCTGTCCTCATTCTCCATACAATACATGGCTGTCTCCCACTCTTTCTTGGCAGTGTCAGTACCAGTAAGCGATGGATTTGACCCACCATCTGGAGCACAGAGTATGCTCACAGACACATTCATGCAGACTGCAGAGTCTGGAGGAGTAGGTGGTGGAGTGGAATTAAAGGATGGATATATGGAGGTAGAGGGAAGTGAATGAATAATTTTTTTCCAGTGTTGTGACTGTAAATTGACACCCCCTCAGAAGACCTGCCAGTCTTCATTACATGATTTTTCATGCTGCAGGTTATTGCATTATATAAGATTGTTTAAATTTAGCTCGCTTTAATGTAAGTCTTAAGTCTTAAATAATACTTTATTTTTCATTTTGGACTGTTCAGCAAATCAGTACATTACTATAAAAACCAAAGCCAGTATTCGAACAGCTGATTCTCAAACAAATGAATAGAATTACAACTCAACTCCTATACACATTTCATTTTCACAGTCTCACAGCAAACTTAGAACAGACCAACACATACATATAAATAGCTACTGTAATCTAAGATATGTTCCCAAATGTCTTTAATTCTCTGATCAAAGTCTAACTGACCCGTGTCTGTGTATTTTGCAGGCCAGCTGTTCAAACTTTGAACTGCACAATTCTCTAAAAATGTATTTAAACATTGTCTGGTTTGGAGGGAAAGCTTTTGGATAATCCTCTTCCAACTTCAGTTGTTACAGCATCATCTTGGTGAGGATATGGTGAGGAAGTTGGTAATCACACCTAGAATATTTTTACGTGTACAGCTCTGAAGAAATCCTGGACAAAGATGGGTCAGATCACATGAACAGTGTTTCCATGTAAATTTCTTCTAGGGCCAATGAAAATATAGGTGCAGCGACTCTTGAGGACTTTGCTTGGCCAAGATAAGTAGAAATTATTATTATTATTATTTACTTACTTACTATATACATATATATATATATATATATGGGCTGGGATAGTGTAGTGGTAAGATCCCAGCCTTTTCATATGGGAGACCGGGGTTCCAAGTCCTTGGGCAAGACCTCCTCATGCTATACTGTGCCTAGTTCAAATATGAGAAAGAAAGTCACGCTGGCTCAGATGTCGCCCGGATTAACAAGGTCTGCGCAAGATGTGAGGAACCAGGACAATCTGATGATAAGTGAGCTACTGGAACAAAAACAAGACATGCATGGACAAGAGATGAGAACAAGTGATTGTTGGAATGCTACTATACAAGTAACCCCAGTGAAAGAGGTTACATGAAGCGAATGTGGGACCTATGGATTCTTCGATACCCAACATCAAGACTAACACCAACTAGTAGCTCAGTGTTCCAACATCCGCAAGAAACAACTGCTATCACAACTAGAGATCGATGAGTTACAACACGAATGCTACGGCAAGGGGGAGCACTACGGACAATCCTTACCAAGGCTGGAGACTGAGCAATACTGGAAGAGCAGATGGGAGAAAGAAGCATCACATAAGAACAATGCATAGTGGCTTGTGGATCTAAGAGTAGGCCACAGCAACCTTCCTGAACAAGCCCCAGTAACTATCACATTGGCAGACATCCAAGAAAAAGACTCAAACATGAAGAACTGGACAGCACCAGGCCCTGACATGATCCACGCCTACTGGCTAAAGAAGTTAACTGCACACCATGAGCACCTGGCAGCGCAGATGAACCAGCTGCTAATGGATGGGACCCTCCCGGAATGGCTGACCGAAGGCAGGACAGTCCTGATACTGAAGGACCCTCAGAAGGGGCCGGTCCCATCCAACTACCGCCCAATGACCTGCCTCTGCACAACATGGAAGCCCCTTTAGGCATCGTAGCAGCTAAAATGAGTAGGCACATGGATCAATACATGGCAGGACCCAGAAAGGAATTGATAGAGATACCAGAGGAGCAAAGTACCAGCTGCTGGTAGATAGAGTAGTCCCTCAAGGCTGTAAGACCAGACATATCAACCTGAGCACCGCCTGGATTGATTACAAGAAAGCCTATGACTCAATGCCTCACACATGGATCCTAATATGCTTGGAACTTGGAGCCTTTATCAGGAATTCAATGGGGCTGTGGAAAAAAACTCTATAGGCCAACTTTAAGCAGATTGCACAGGTTACCATCAAGTGCGGGATTTACCAAGAAGATGCCCTGTCCCCTCTGCTGTTCTGCATAGGCCTTAACCCCCTCAGCCAGATCATCAACAAGACTGGTTACGGATACCAACGGATACCAATGGGGCAAACATCAGCCACCTCTTTTACATGGATGACATCAAGCTGTATGCCAAGAGTGAATGAGACATTGATTCACTGGTCCACACCACCAGGATCAACAGCAATGACACTGGAATGTCATTCGGACTGCATAAGTGTAGTCGGATAGTAACAAAGAGGGGGAAAGTAGTCAGAACTGAGGGGATCTTACTTCCAGAGGGCAACATAGCAGACATTGAGGATAGCTGCAAGTAGCTTTGAATCCCACAGGCAAACGGGAACCATGAAGAGGCCACAAGGAAAGCAGCAACAACCAAATACCTGCAACAAGTAAGGCAAATCCTGAAAAGTCAGCTGAATGGGAAGAACAAGATCAGGGCAATCAATACCTATGCCCTACCAGTCATCAGATACATCAGCTGGCCAAAGGAGGAGATTGAAGCCACTGACATCAAGACAAGGAAGCTCCTCACAATACATGGAGGGTTTCACCCCAAATTCAGCACACTATTCACACAGAAACTATACACTAAGCGGAAAGAAGGAGGTCGAAGACTAGTGACCGTCAAAGCCACTATCCAGGATAAAACATTGAAGATCCATGAATACATCAGGAAGATGGCCCCGACCAATGATATGCTCAGTGAATACCTCAGGCAACAGAAACACAAGTAGGAAGAGCAGCAAGAACAGGAACCACCATGGAAAGAGCCCTGCATGGCATGTACCACCGGCAGATAGAGGAAGTGGCTGACATTGAAAAATCCTACCAGTGGCTGGACAAATCTGGACTGAAAGACAGCACAGAGGCACTAATCTTGGCAGTACACAGTACAAGATCAACAGAGGCTGGGTTCTACCACACCAGGCAGGACCCCAGGTGCAGGCTGTGCAACGATGCCCCTGAAACAATCCAGCACATAACAGCACGGTGTAAGATGCTAGATGGCAGAGCATACATGGAATGCCATAACCAAGTGGCTGGCATTAACCTTTGACAATATGTAACTTGCACCAACCCTGTCACCTAAAATTACATTTCTATACAACTGATCTGCAGTCACAAATAGGGAACATCAACAACTGTAATCAGATTATGCTTTTATAAATATAATGAGCATATGAGGATGTATTGCATGCCAGCTGCCATCATGTGAGTGTGTGAATAGGTGAATGAGAAGCAACATTGCTCTGGGTAGCAATATGGTAGAAAAGTGCTATATGCTGTAATTTCAGACTCCGTCTCCTTGAAGGCAATCAAATCAAGACTGACAGGACTGAAAAATGTCAGTGCCTTCAGTCAGCACACTGAGATGGAGAGGCATTAAAAAACTAAAGTGACAAGAAGAGAGAGAGAGGAAAATGAATTTAAAGAGAATAAGCAATAGAATAGCAAAGAATATCTATCTGGTTGAAATTTCACCAGACTTCAATTGTTGTACTCAGTTATTTACATGTAAAAGTGACAAAGTAGTTGTGCTCTGTCACCCATCCTCCTGTCTTTTTCACAAAGGCTCCCTGGACCAAAATAATAAATTTCTATTTCTATGTTTTATCATTTATTAAACTGCTTATTAATATTTAACATAACAATGAAATGATCTTTGTTTTTGACAGCTACTTCTTATTGTTAAGACTTCAATTATACTGAAGCTGCTAGGGAATTGATTTCGGAGTCAAGACTCTCTGGACTTGACTAGAGCTCTATAGGTAGAATGCTTTTGATGGTTTCTCTTTATGAAAATAAACTGGTTAGAGGATGTTTATATTTGACATGGCATTTCAGAATTCTTTTTCCTCTTATGTGCTATGTAGGGGGTTTGTAATTGAAGAATATTTGTAAATTCTATATGTGGAATGCGGTTGTGATTCAGGAGGTATTATCCTAATTAAAAGATTCTTGGTCTAGAGGTATAATTTAAGTATAGCTGTGAAAAGTCCCAGATTTAAATTATTGACATGCCTGAATTTTAGGGTGGTTATGGCTATCTTAGTAGGGTAGTCATCTTTGAACCCCAGGATTGGTGATTTCATTCCTCCTGGTTCCTTGGTAGCATGATCATTTGGCAGTTGTAGTTTGGCAGTAATCAAAAAAATAATAATCAAAGGGTGAAAAGACAAGGTGTCATGTTGCAATAACATTTTATACATCTCGTCAACCAGCTTATGAACCCTATACTACCAATACCAATTGAATTTGTTGTTTGTATTTTATTGCGATAAAGAGAGTAAATTAATTCTAATTCCATAAAAAAAGGTTCAAAGCATCCAAACGTTTTTGGAACTAGGGTTGTACATGTAAGCAGTAACTTAATAAGCAATCAGTAACCATAATATCACTCTGTCAAACAGAGTGTGACAGTGTTCTTTAAATCCCAAATGGCATTTCTTCATTGTATTCCACAGTGTTGTCAACAGTCCTGCCTCACTGTCACTGAAGCATTCACTTGTCATTTTGTCTCTCTGTGACATAATGGAACACTGTGTTCTTTATGGTTACTTTAAAGCTATTATGTTCCACTTCTCTTCCGATGACAGACAGCGTGTAGTCAGCGCTGCCCCCCTCCCTCACAGACCGTCCCACCCCAGCACCTGTCAATCATCTTGATGAGCTGTCAGCTACCCTTAGGACGCACTGAGCAGCATCTATACAGGTCAGCCTTTTCATCAATCTGCTCTTCTGTTGCTTGTTTGCTTAACTTTAGCAGGAGAATCAATCTCGATTCCACGTTTCCTCAGCCTTCTCTGTCTGCCACTGTCCCCCGTTGTCGTGGTAACACGACCGTCATGAGGCGGTCGGAAAGCTGATTTTGTCAACGGCATCATGAACATCTTTGTTCGCAACTGACAGCAATCTCTCTGTCTCTCTGATGCCAGGTCATTTTGTCTCTGTCATGCTATCAGAGTCAAACACACAAACACATCCTCTAGGAGTGTTACAACACACAAGTTTTACACCTGTTTTTGTAACATATGGAGTAATTATGATGGTACAGCAAAAACACCTGATAAATATATGGTCATCCACAGATCTTCAGACTTACAGTTACAGTTACCACACAGTTACCAAAAACATGCTGGTATTTCATTGCAGCCAGTGACTCAGACTAACTTCATTAAAAATTATAAATTAATGTGATAAACCTTACTAAAAAAACTTACTTAAACATGATAAGTTAATGCCATCCAACACTCATCCCCAACCCTACTTTATCCAACACAACAAGCTATGCAGCTTGACCTGACACACCGGGCGCAATTTTGGGTTCAGTGTCTTGCCCCAGGAAACTTCGATATATGACAGTAGGAGCCGGGAATCGAACCACCGATCCCACGATTGGCAGGCGATTGCTCTACCTCCTGAGGCACAGCCTAATTACACTGTTGCTTACTTTTGTGAGAGTTGCAGGCAAAAGCTCTTAAAACGGCGCCCTTACAACAAGTTGTGCATTTTCTGGTTAAGGTTTCCCTCTAAACCACTGGTTTAACCAAAAACAACTTTTGTTTTGCAGAACATTGAACATTGGTGATCCAGAAGTGTTTTTCTAAGGAAAGACTTCTTGAAGAAGAATTCTTGCATTATGCTGTGGATGTGCTGTAATATAGTCCATGATCCAGGAAATCATGGGAGTGTCAACCATTTTTTTTATTTCTCCAAAATAAACAAGTTACATTATCATTAATAGAATTGAAGACTGTAGTCCTACACTGCACTTAGTAGACAATGCGCTTAACAGCCAACTGATTTCTATAACTAAATAAACCATTTTTCCAGGCTACAAATTTGACTGTTGAGATAATTTGTGAACCAAAGTTTTAGACAAACAGTTCCATTTACATTGGTGACTGTGGACCCATGCTGCAAGTAAAAAATAAAATATTTTTCTTTAATCAGCAGTGCAACAGCCAGTGCAAAGAGATCAGAGCAGTGCAGAGGCATCAGTTTGTCAGGACATTAACCATTTAGGTGTGTATTAAAACTGAATTAGATTCAACCTTGATAACTGGACTATGTGTGTGTGTGTGTGTGTGTGTGTGTGTGCTCATAGGAAAAAAGGCAGAGAGAGGGGAGAGGAAAAAGAGAAATCCATCTATCATGAAACCACAGCCTGGTCACATACAGTGCATTAACTAGCCATTAGGAATCAATGGTTCATCCATAATGCATCATGGTCATAGGCACATTAAGAAGCCATGACATTAACATCTGATTGATGTCATCTGAATGGGTGGAACCAAAACCTTTTATCCAAAAAGCAAAGTAGAATAAATATAGCTGCAGTAGCACAGCCGTGCTTTACAGTAAAGACAGAAACACAGGGCTGCTCCTGTTGAATAGTGTGACATTAGAATCACAAACATACAACACATAATATCCTATAGTCTGATAGAAGTCTAGGACAACCAGCACATACTGTAAATGTGATGTAATGTATGTAAGTGTGATGAGAATTGCCAGCATGTTGATAGGACAGGACAGTGATATTCCAAAAAAGAGAAAAAATAGTCGAAGTCGGGTGTGTTTTCACTATTGTGCACAGTCCTATGCAACTAAGCTACAGTCTTGTTTGGTAAGAAATTAGTGACTAGATTATGTTATATCAATTGTGCTTCAGTATCATGTATTTTTGAGTGACTGAAGTGTTACATTTGTTAATGGAAATTGAGCCACAAGGACGCGGCTGGTGTATGTTCAAACACAAGACTGTCACACTAGAAACCCGAGTCTGACTTCAGAGTCCCCTGTGTGCTTAGGTTTAGGTAAGAATAGCAGTTTGGTTGCTGAAGGACAAATATTGTGATTTTGTTTAACAGTAAAACACTTTTCTCCATTGCACCAGATCAGAGTCTTTTCTGTCACACTTTACAAGCTCATGCTCTTAGTTTTTCACTTACTGTTTACTTGTCCTGCTGCATCACCTAGTTTCTACTGAGCTTCAGCTACTGGACAACCACCTTGACACTGTCCTGTTGGATACCTTGAGAAACCTGGGAATTCATTTTCAATAAAATTAGTACACACTAAACATACTTGCTTCAGGTAATCAGCACTGCATTGGCTCCTGTTACTCTGCTTCCGTCAGTTGCTAAGGTAAATGTTAAGAACCATCTAGACAAGACAAAATCTGTTTATTATCAAGGCTGCCTTTGACCACAGCTCTGACCTTGATGTTGTCTGTAACCTCTGCTGTGTTTATATTAAAATTCTTAAAACCAGCTGCATTTGGGCCCTTTTAGTGTGACACTCTAGCTGAATATCCTAATACTGGATAGTGTGATTGTACTGCATGATTGGATATTTTGGTGTTAAAGAAAATGTCTCATAACATTTATTCATATCTTCAATGTCATCATATTTGCTACTGACAATTTATAAAAATTAACTATATATATATTTATCCATCCATCCATCCATTATCAACCGCTTATCCGAGGTCGGGTCGCGGGGGCAGCAGCCTAAGTAGGGAAGCCC
>JAUYWH010000024.1:651123-664812 GCA_034779795.1 Ctenopoma multispine
ATACTTAAACTCCTCCACTTGAGGCAGCACCCTGTCCCCAACCCGGAGAGAACATTCCACCCTTTTCCGGCTGAGAATATATATATATTTATTTTATATATATGTAATCCTGTTACACTTCTCATAGAAATCAAATGTGTGACAGTGATTAGTTGCATATAAGCATACATTTTTGGAGTTGTATGGAGACGTTGTCTTATTTAACATCAGCAGTGGATCAGCTTTGATCAGGATAAATCTCAATATTTGTATATATTATATAATATACAGTATATTATAAATATATTGGAATTGTGTTGCTGTTAGGTACCTGGTTCATATTTCTGAGCTCCACACCAACACTGTAATGCACCACAAAGACATTTCTGAAAATCCACCCAACTTTATTTCTTTTGTCTTTTTATTCTTTTGACCAGACTGTGTGCACACAATGATAGTAGTGTAACATCACTTGCAGAAACTGACAGCTTTCGTCAGTTTTTGCAAGTAAGACAGGCTACTGCTAAAATAGAGCAGCCAGACCTTTTCACTTCTAGACATGTGTAGGCCTAACTGACAAGTGTTATGAGCCAGTGGGACACCTGAGGTGTTTAAAATATAATCTTCTGGTTGTTTTCCTTTTTAAAAAGCTTATAGTTGGAGCTGGCTCAGGTGACTCTGCACCATCTCTTAGTTATGCTGTCGCCTAGTGTTTGCTCAAGGGGGATTTCTTTGCTTGTTTGCTATAAATCTTACAGTGTAAAGTACCTTGATAAATTTTGTTGTGATTTGGTGAGGGAAGGGTTGGATGGGAGGTGTGTGTGAACAGTCTTCCTCACAAATGTTCTATGGGTTTAAAATCTAAACACCCAATAATCATTGATTGATTTCACCTTTTACATGTCCCCTGTACTAGCTTCTCTCCCAGTATTCACCTCTGCCAGCCTGTCTGACTTGTGCCTGATGACCATTGGTTTTGGCCTTTTAAAGACTATGAATTGAAATCTCATTCTCTGATTATCTGAACCTCCCTCGGCCTCTCTTTCTGCCTCCTTTTTTTGTTTATCTGTGACTTTGGACCTTGTTAAATCCCGGGTACTGGATACTCTGGACTTGCATGTCATGCTGCAGATGCCAACCACTCACCCTGGACTCCATTTCCCATCTCCCCCAGATTGTTTCCCCACTTCCTGCTTTCTGTCTCACCTTGACCACACATCCCATGTCTTGCTTCTACCTGTTTTTCCACAAAATTGCACTTTTTGTCATTAAATCTTTTAACCTCAATTAGAAAAACCTGGTCTGTAATTGGGTCCATTACTCTGTGTTGACCCTGCATGTTATTGGATTATTCAAAGACATTCAGAGACTTGTCTATGAAATGTGAACCGTCACCCCAGTCTGTGGTTTCATATTCCTAGGCAAGTTTTCTTCAAGGACTTCTCTGTATTTGGCTACATTTATCATTCTATCCCATAATCCTTCCACTGATTGTTAGTCTCCCTGTCCCTGCAGCTGCAATGCACCATGAAGCTCTCAACAGCTCACCTCACAGTAGGGATGTGTGTCTTTCCACTGATTATAACTGATCATACACACATCTGGGTCAGACTATTTTTTATGTCAACACTGATCAATATAAACACATGGTTTGCTTCTGCACACAACCGTGAACATGGTTCACATGAAAGAGGAAAGACGTTGTTACTGAGGCGGAGCTGCAAGGTATTGTGGAGCTATGGCAATAACATTACTGCTTTATTTGTGTCTTTGAGAGACACCAGAATAAAAAAACAACAATACAGTGAGTACTACTATTAGCATCAAGCTAGCACATCCCCCATAAACGTGCAATGTTGGCTACAACAACCTGGTCTCTGGCAGCAATAGAGAGCTTTGATTGGTCGAATGCTAATGACTAACACTGATCTGTCAAATCTGTCAGCCAAACTAATAAAATTGAACCCTATAATCATTTGACATCGTGACAGTTACATCAGAAAAAAATTAGTCTGGACCTGGCATTTATCCTGCAGCGAGCCTCTGGTGAAACGATTCCCATGGGAGAGCCTGTGGGTGTTCCATAGAGGGAGGAAGCTTCTTCTCCCTGTGAACTATCTTCAAAGGTAGCTCTGCTTAAAAGTCAGTGTGTCTGTCACTGTAGTGTGGCTGCTGCCTATTACTCTGATACATTGTTAGTTCAGTTGACTGTGGGTTTCTTTTGATGCTATGAAATGCAGTTATAATCAAATTAATAGCACAGACTCTGGAGGCTGGTGTTTGCTTCTAATTTCCATCCCTGGAAGGACTGGAGTCAAACAAACCTGACCTCAGTTAACTATCACATTATTCATCTTATCTAGTTAAGCTTTGTTTACCACAGTTTTATTATTAAATCCCCATCAGTGAGCTACACTGTTACACTGGATGACATGTATCTCCATTCCTCACTGTAACTGCTACCCCAAATATGTGGATGAACTCACAATAGTCCTACTGCTTGATAAACCAGTAATCATCTTTTATATAAAAGAGATGTCATCAAAATCATTGATTGTTTCAGCCAGTCAGTCATTTCTGCTGACCACATAACTTTATTCGAATTAATAAACACAGGACTAATGTTTGCTGATGATGGTCTTCTGTACATCTGTGTGAATATACCATTAAAAACAGCCGTAATTCAGTACAATAGTCATTAACAACATTAAAAATGTCTCTATTCTATACAGTGTTATAAAATCTGCTTTTCTATTGAAGACAAGGGCTTTTTATTTCTATTTCACTGTGTACTGTGCACACAGCCGTAGTGTTATGTAACACAAAGTGACAGCCAGAAAATCAAAGGTAGCTTATGTAATGTTCATTCCAGCATTGTATGCATTAAGGGCAAAGGCAAAATGAAAAATGAGACCTTCAGGAACAGGAGACTCATTCTGTTTCCTGAATGAACCATTTTCCCCTCAAGCTGTGGAGCACATGTAGTGTTTTATTGAAAACCTAAAGTGCTACAGTTCATTCTGATGTGGTTGTATACAGTATTTCTATACTGCTTATACTGTATTACATACTTTGTGTGAAAGTTCTCTGTTGATGCAAATAGGACGTAACAAGTTTGCTTTAAAATCCAAATCCATCATTTCAGGCATTGACAGTAACAACTGCTGACAGGTCACCACTTTCAACCATTCCACCTAGTCTGGTGTCCAACCAGCTCTCCAGAGGTAAAACCCTCAATAAAATTAACCATGTGGACTCAGCTAGTGCAGTATTTTCTGACATTTTTCTGACTGTGCTCATGTCAGGGCTTTCTGTCATTGCCTCCTCAGATTGCCTCCTCAGTCCCTAAGTCTCAGTAGGCCGACTCAGGTCCTTCATTTAGAAAATCTTTGTTTATCCCTGCACTTACATACTTACTTAATGCAGATTGGTGGCTCATTTGAAACACTTAGTAAGACCTTGCAGTAGCTTAATTGTACACTATAATTACTTTTAAACAATCATGTCATAATTAGCCAAAACCCAGTGACCTTGCCTTGGCAAACACATATTTTCTTCATAAACATCTTTGTGTCTCTTGATATGTTCTTTGTGCTCACACTGAAACTGAGACCTTTGAACAATTAGCTCTGAATAATAAGCAACATTTAGAAGCTCCTGACCACAGTGTGCCAATTTTGTTAATATTGAAAAATTGGAAAGTCTATTAAGACAACAGTCATTTAGCCTTTTTTGTGAATTGGCTGCTATAGTTAATTACAAAACCCTTTCCCATAATCCTAAAATGATAATTTCTGCTTCACAGTCTAATAAATACTATTGTGATTATATTGTATTTGGATTTAGGTAACGTTTAACAACTTTAAAGCTGTGCAGACACTGTGTGACATTTTTCAATCATGTACAATAAGGCCTCCCCACTCTGCCAGAACCTGTGATCTCTGTACTCATACTGTTTGGGTTATACGATTGGCTGTGATGAGAGGTTTATGCAGAAAGAGTTTCAGTAAAATTTCATGAAACAAGATGGCTGTGTCCTCAGTGTTACAAAGGAATCAATATGCCTCTGTTCTCCAGCAGTGTTGTGTTTTATATCACAGCATTCTGTCCACCAATCAGACACAACACCTGGTTTTGATCTGGTTTTCGATATTGTAGCTGATGGGTGCATACTACATATACAACCCCAATTCCAAAAAAGTTGGGTTTATGTGTAAAGCCTACATTAAAACTGAATGCAATGATTTGTAACTCTAATAAAACCCAGATTTTATTTGCAATAGAACATCCAAAACATATGAAATAAACCACGTTAAGAAAAAAAAAGGAGATTTTGACTTTAATGGCAGCAACATATATCAAAAGAGTTGAACAATGGCAGTGGAAGGATGAAAAAGTATGTGGTACTAATGGTTCTTTTAAATGATTGGTTATAAAAAGAACATCATAGAAAATCAGAGTCTCGCATAAGTAAAAACTGAAAGAAGTTCGCCAATCTCTTAAAATTTTCAAACAAGTTCAGAATAATGTTCCTCAATGTAAAATTGCAAAAGATATTTCACCATCTACAGTTTATATCATCAAAAGATTCAGAGAATCTGGAGATATCTCTGTGAACAAGGCCAAAATGTGGTATTGGATACTTTACTACAGCTCTGCATTTAAAACAGACATGATTCTATGATGGACATCATTCTATGGGCTCAGGAATACTCTCAAAAATCATAAAATCCCCAAAAAACAAGTTCGAGCTCAATCACGCGAAGAAGAAGCCATATATAAGCATGATCCAGAAACACCATTGGCTTTGGCAAAGTGGAAAACTGTTCTGTGGTCAGACTAATTGAAAATTGAAATTCCATTTAGAAAACATGGGTGCTGCGTCTACTGGACAAAATAGGAGAGGGACCTTCTGGCTTGCTATCATGTTTGTGTCTTCTCTCTCCCGTAGGTATCTCGGCCTCTGAGTTGCATGTGTGCAGTTTCTGGTCCTAAAAACCTCCCGAGTGTTTTCTCTACTGCTTGTTGTTGCTCTTTTCTCTCTCCTCTTTCCACTCACCCCAATCGATCGAGGCTGATGACCACCCACACTGAGCCTGGTTGTGCTTGAGGTTTCTTTCATCCCATTCTTCACTGTTGCCTAGTTCTGCTCAATAATTGTTGGGGTTTCTATATAATTTATAGTTATATTGTTAAATTCTGTAAGGTCTTACATGTTACATGTAAAGTTTCATTCTGCATCCACAGAACTTTATCAATCTGAGGGAAGTTGGCTAATGACCACAAATTTATCCTCCAGGTTGGTTTCACTCGTTAAGTGAAACAAAGGCAGGGGAGGGGTGTGGGTAGATGTAACAGCCCCACCCCTAGCAGCTCCTCCTGCCCCCATTAAGTGGGTCATTAAGTGTGGGCAACCTGGTGGACGTGTGAATTGGGCCTGATTTTCCTGGGGATGGATGTAAGGGCAGCATGGTAGGTTAAAGATAAGTTGTGTCTGAGGCCTCCACCTCTGTTGAGTGAGGGGTTGTTTATTTGCACATGCAAAGCTTCCCTTACTCCTCTCTCAAACCACTTGTCTTTTCTATCCAGTATTTGTACATTTTGGTCCATAAATGAGTGTCCTTTGTCCTTCAGATGAAAGTACATGTAAAGTGCCTTTAGATACATTTTGTTGTAATTTGGTGCTATATAAATTAGCTGAATTGAATTATCAGAGCTTAGTTCAAAATCCTGCATGTCTGATGGTATCAAGGATCATTAGTACCCAGGACTGTTAGAATTCCATATCAGGCAACAATGGGACAACATTCCTCTCCCAACATTCCAGCAACTGGTCTTCCCAGTTTCCAAACATTTACCGACTGTTGTTAAAAAAGAGGAGGTTCTGCACCGTGGTAAACATGGCCCTGTGCCAAAGTCAATTTCAAAATTACCTTATTTTTTTCATGAAATATTACATTTCACTGTTTAAATGTCTGAACTGTTTGTATATTCTATTGTTAATAAAATATGGACTTATGAAATTTGCTAATTATTGAATTCTGTTTTACCACTCTAATCATGTTGAAACAATTACTCCCATTTATGCACAGCAGCTGGACAGCAGCTATGTATGTGGGAAACTGGATTGTGAAACTGCACACATGGCAAGACATTTTTATAACCAACATGCAGAATCTTCTCTGCTATCTGCTGCCATTTTTTCTACTCACACGCTGGTCATCGCTACTGTCTACTTTGTCCCTTACCAAATTTGTCTGGCACCATTGCACAATTGTCTCCCAACTTGATTAGGAGGCAATTGTTGTCATTCATAGAAAAATACTATACTAATACTTAATACTATTATTATGCGAAGCGACGCTGTTTACTGAGATGCAGGAGACCCGACTCCCACACCAAAGTTCCCCGTCTATCACAGTAAAATACGAGAGATGACACACTGCTCCTCTTTCTCAGTGTCATCATTCACTACAGCCTGCATGTGTCTGCTCAGCGCCGCTGTGTTGATGTGAGAGGAGTGGTATTTGTACCATGAAGTTTCTGATGAAACGGTCACAGTGAAAGTAGAAGAGAAAAAGCATCTAAAACCATCGTGGTAATATCAATTCGATAACGATACACACTTGGGATCGATACTATCGATACTTTGGATCGATCCACCCACCATTAACCATTGCTTGATTAACTTTGTGTCTTCTTTCTCCCTTAGTTGTGCTTCGTCCTCTCTGTTTCACTCTCTGTACCATTCTTCAGGTATTCTCTGTTACGGTTATTGTTTTGAGGACATTAAAGATTATAATTATTAAATACAATAGGTGAGGAGAGCTGGTCAGGGTTGGCCGAGGGGAGAGCAGGTCTTAGGCTGGGCTAGAGAGGAATATACAGGGTGAATGTAGGAGATGGGTTGGTAGCGTCCCAGGACTTGCTCGATGACTTGATGTGTGGAGAGAGAGAAAACGGAATGTATTAGTTAGCAGGTGGTGCTAACCTCTTCCTCTTTGTGTGCACACAAGGTTTCAGAGCCAGAGAGACAAACAGTTCCATAAGCACAAAGCAGTAGACAGAAAATCCAGGAAGAGATCCAGGGAGGCAAATACAGAGATTAGGGTGAGGACTCACGACACCAAGTAGGCCGGAGGAGGGAAATCCAGGGGGGAGGTTCAGAGGCAGGCCAAGGTTATACACAGGATATCCAAAAAGTCACAAACAATCCAGGGTATAGGCGAATAAAGGGTAGTCAGAGTAGGTAACAAGGTCTGGGATCCTCCACTATTATGTCGATAAGGTAGCCCCTGTTAGGCAGAACATCAACAATACTCATAATAGTCCTGTAATATGCTCTCCCTCTGAGCCCTCCTCTGTTTTTAACATGTTCGAACCGGTGTCCTTAGCTTTCCTGAGCTGTTACACAGGATGCCGCCAAATACCTGTCCTCTCGACATTATTCCATTTAGGTTGCTTAAACAGGTTTTTAATGTAATGGGACCATGCCTTAGGTCATGTCACAGTACAGAGTCTGCTCTTTTAAAAGTACACAATGACATACTACAATCTCTTGATGCAAAAAAACCCATCCTCCTAGTGATGTTGGACCTTTCTGCAGCATTTGATACAGTCGACCACTCAGTCCTCCTGACACGCCTTGCCCAAGAGGTTGGTCTTCAGGGACCTGTGCTACAGTGGTTCAGATCCTATTTGACAGGTCGTAGTTTTTCGGTCATGGTGGGTGATATTTCTTCCTCCTCTGACTTGTGGTGTACCGCAGGGATCTGTGCTGGGACCTACTTTGTTTTCCTTGTACGTGCTGCCTTTGGGGTCAATTATCTCAAACCACAAGGTGTCCTTTCATCTATACGCCGATGACATGCAAATTTACCTACCCGGAAAAACTCCGCAAGCACCCCTGAATCCCTTCACAGATGTTTGGTTGACATCAAACTATGGCTGTCACAGAACTTTCTCTGCCTTAATGAGAACAAGACTGAGTGAATTCTGTTTGGCGATTCAGTTTTGCCGGATAACACTTCTGTGGGTTGTCCTATTGTCATACCTCATTTCAGTCATGTGGTTAGAAATTTGGGTGTGAAACTAGACAGCACTTTAAAGTTTGATAAGCAAGTTGATTCTGTGGTCAGGGCAAGCATCTTTCAGCTTTGCCTCCTTGCTAAAGTTAAGCCCTTTTTGAGCCAGAGGGATCTAGAGAAAGCCATCCACGCCTTTGTTAGCTCCCGCTTAGACTATTGTAATGCACTTTATGTTAGATTTTAAATTTTAAATATGCATCAATCTACCAGGGCTTTGCGTTCTTCTGGCCAGCACTTATTACAGGACAAGATGTTAAAGGTGGGGTGATCGCTCCTTCGCAGTGGCAGGCCCTAAGCTGGAAGGTGGAATAGTCTTCCCTTGGAATTACGCATAATCAAAGACCTGTCACTTTTAAAGCTAAACTTAAGACCCACCTATTCAGGATGGCTTTTAGTACGTTGATGTGACATTTCAAAGTTTTATTGTGTTTTATTGATTTTCTTTCATTGTCTTGTTCAGGTTTTTATTATTATTATTATACTTTTTTAAATATCTGCTCTTATTCTTGTTATATTGCTTTTTGTTTTAATTTGTTTTACTGTTGTAAAGCACTTTGGGCAATCCTGGTTGTAGTAAGGTGCTATATAAATAAAGGTTGATTGATTGATTGATCCGTGAAGTCAGGGGAGGTCCTTATAAAGGGAAAAGTGAGCACAGGTGAAAACAATCAAGACTAATGAGCAGTAAAGAGGAAATACTAAGGGTGGAGAGAGACAGAATGTGCTTAACAAAATATAAGCACCGTAAATTAAGTGGAATCCTGATTGGAGCGGACTGGTTTGACCCTGGAGACGTACGTGGATACGGAAGGGTCTGGGGAGACGTAGTCGGGGTTCATCACCTTAGAGACAGGAAACGGACGATAAAACGGGGAGCCAGCTTGCGACACTCAACCCTCAGTGGTAGATCAGAGGTAGAGAGCTAGACTTTCTGGCCAACCTGACCTCAGTTGCAACAGAGAGTATCTTATTGGCCCACCGGGCATAATTCTGACCTGATCTCAACAGAGCCTGGCGCACTCGTCACCAGGCCAGATGACACCAGCGGACCAGAGCCGCAGTGAAGGGGACCACAACTTCAAGGTCTAAACTAGGGAACTACAGACAGGGGGGTTTGAATGATGTAAAAAGATATCCTTTCTGTATGGTTGGTAATCGCCAGTGAGATGTCTTGGGTCTTAGTGGTGATGAGGAGAAGCAGTAGGTCATTCAGGGAATGCACCAGTAGGTGGTCTTTAGCCAAGTGGCTAATGTCTGATTGATGAAACTGGCATTGGCCCCTGAGTCAATAAGTGCCTCTACAACAGTCAAGTTGGAGTTAACTGTCATTATCATGTCAATATGAGGCGTGAGTCTTTAAAGGGCATGAATTCACCCTGTGACCAGCCTGGCCGCAGTACAGGCAGAGATTCTCCTGAAATCTCTATTCTCACTCCTCCGGAGAGAGGCGAAAGCGGCCCAGCTGCATAGGCTCAACGGTGTTGGGGGGTGGGGTAGCCTGGGAACGGAGTGGCGACAGGCTGGGGAAAAACCCTAGAGAGCCTCTGGAACCATTTCTTATCCTGCTGACATTATCTGAAGCAGATATCAATCTCCTTGACCAGGTCCATGAAGGCCTGCAGGGTTTTGGGGCGGTACTGAGAAATGAGGGCACCTTCATTCTCTCCAATACCTGGTGGTAAAAGGCATCTATTAAAGGCTCTTCATTCCAGCCGCTGACAACGGCAATGCGAAAGTCAATAATATATTCGGACACTGGGTGAAAGCCCTGGGACAGTTTCAGAATTGCCGGAGTGGTCTCATTCTCTGGGTTTGCTGGGTTGAACACTAGCTTGAGCTTGGAGCGAAATTTGTCAAATGTGGAGCAGCAATCTACTTTTCGGGCCCATTCGGCCGCTGCCCACCGTTTTGCACCACCTGTCAGGGATGCAAGGGGTATGGTACCTTAGCCTTTTCCGAGGGGAAGGTGGAAGGCTGTAACTCAAATTGTACTTCGCAGTGTGTTATGAAGGCTCTAGTATTCCCGGGCTCTCCACCGTACTTGTCGAGTGGGGGGAATTTTGGTTCACGGTCTGAGTGAGGAGCCGGAGGTAGCGGCCGGGAGGACGTGGAGCTGCTAGGATAACTGGTTAACGTTAGTGTGAATAGTGTTTAGCAGTGAATCATGAAAGATTAGTGCCCCTTCTACTTTCGAGTGCCAGCTTACCGCTTCGGTGGCGGTTGGGTCCATTTTGGCCAGATTGTACTGTTACTGTTATTGTTTTGAAGACCCAGTTAAAACACCAGTCACGGGAGGGTAGGTTTCAAAGGTGTTTGTTAAAGACAATAGGTGAGGGGAGCTGATCGGGATTGGCCGAGGGGAGAGCAGGAGAGGCATATACACGGTGAATGTAGGAGATGGGTTGGTAGGAGAGCTTGAGTGGCGATGAGCTGGTAGAAGGAGGAGCAGGACAGAGAGGGTTGCTGGGAGATGAAGTCCTGGGAGCCTAGGCGTCCGCTGCGTAGCGTGATGTTTGGAGAGAGAGAAAATGGAATGGATTAGTAAGCAGGTGGTTAAGGGGAAAATGAGATGTCTGCAGAGCTTCCTCTTCATGTGCACATAACGTTTTCAGAGCCAGAGAGACAGTTCCAAGCACAAAGCATTAGACAGAGAGTCAGAGGGTGAGTACTCACGACACCAAGTAGGCCGGGGGGGCGAGGTCCAGATGCAGGCCAAGGTTATACACGGGATATCCAAAGACTCACAAACAATCCAGGGGACAGGCAAAAAAAGGGTGGTCAGAACAGGTAACAAGGTCCAGGATATGTTAAGTCAGGTAGAATAATGCTGGAGAGTTGAAGCAAACAACAATCTGGCATAAGGCTAGTGGCAGGGAAGGTGAAAGCAATCAAGACTAATGAGTGGTAAAGAAGAAACACTAAGGCTGGGAAGAGACAGCAAGTGCTTAACAAAATAAAAGGAAAGGACAGCAAAATGAAGTGGAACCGTAATATCCTTGGGCGGAAAACTGTATGATTCCAGCTTACAGTTACTGGCCCTAGTATTTCGTCTTCTGCTCCTTGTTGTTGTTGTGATCTCTGTTACCTGTTGTTCTTGCTCTCTCCTCTTTCCACTCACCCCAACCGGTCAAGGCAGATGGCCGCCCACCCTGATCCTGGTTCTGCTGGAGGTTTCTTCAGTTTAAGGGAGTTTTTCCTCTCCACTGTTGTCTAGTAGAGTAGAGTAGAGTGGGACTGTTACGTTTTCTGCGTTCTTCTGTATAGACTTAAATATTATTATATTCTGTAAGGTCTTAAACATTATACTGTAAAGTGCCTTGAGATAGTGATTATATAAATAAACTGAATTAAGTTAAATTGTTCACATACAGGGTGAATGTGAGCGACACTCAACTTGAATCCACAAAAATATAAAAATTTACAGGCCTTTATATTCTCTGGGTTCCAACAGTATCCAATATAAATAATACATAGACAATGGGGAAACTAGGCAGACAGATGATGTCAATCACCACTTTCCAGTATCCAAGGTGTGGATAGAGAAGCCTTCTGGGCCCCTTTGAGGCAGTTTGGATTCAGTGTCCAGGTTGGTTATGACACACTTAATGTTACCAGGTGTTGAACTTGATGAATTATGTGTGTGTGTGTGATGGGTTCCTCACAATTCATTGGAGTTTCTACCAAGACTGATTAAAAGATGCTGCACGTGTGCACGCGCATCTGGGTCAGTTTCCTCTCTGCCCAGTAGGTGGGACTTGAAGATCGGAGGATGGAGCCTCTCTCTCTCTCCATCTGCCTCTTTGTCTCCTCCTAACGTCTCTCCACCATTCCCACCGCCTGGTACCAGCAACATCGCTAGAGAGAGAGAGAGAGAGAGAGAGAGGATAAGAGGGGAAGAGAGAGCGAGATGGAGGGATGACATAAACGATGCAGAGAGGAGAAGAAGAGAAGCAGAACCCGACTCAATGTGCTCAGAGCCCTTCATGTCATGTAGCTTCCCTGGAATATTTTTCAGGATTTTCTTTTTTTCCTTCCCAGCGGCGTTATTTTAATCGAGAAGGAGAGCCGTGACTGGCATGATAAAATTCCCCCCCACACACACACAGACACACACGCGCACACACACTACGTCGCGCATATCGATACTCGCGGTTATGAAGGGAGATGTGCGTTTTGATTGTGACACTTTATTGAGAGAAACGCGCTGAAAACACCGGTTACGCATTGGCACAGCCACGCACGCGCGGAACATTTCGTGATCGCCGCCGTGCTGCAAAGTTGCAGAAAGAAATCTTGGGACTTGAATCGTGACAGCATGGATGGATCTGGTGCGTCGTTTAGCGCATTCGGCGTCCGTCGCGCTACCGGGATACTGTGCTGCTGGAAGGTTTTCTTTCTGCTCAGCATCTTCTTTCACAACTACCTGAGCTCCTTCCTGGACTGTCCGCCCACCTGCACCTGCTCGCCCACAGAGATTTACTGCAATAAATCGGACAACAGCAAATTTTTCCCGCTGCTGTCCTTCCAGGGAACCGGGGGCGTCGGGAACAGCACAGGGAGCATCGAGGACCTTTTCCAGAACATCACCTCCATGTAAGTGCTGCTGCTGTCAGGAACGTGTGTGCTGTGTTTTTTGCTGAGTATTTGGGTCAATACATTCCTACCTACCTACCATCCTTTCAAAATTGTGTTTGTTGAATTTGGTTTCATTGGTCAATAAGGGTGAGTTTCATTTCATACAGTGTTCATTTCTTTTTTTTCGTTAATGAGGTTTATTATGCCTGTGTATGTACACAAAGATGGCCACAACCAGGGCCTTTATCAAAAGCTAATTTGAATATATCCTCTGAAATAATCTACCACTAACTTAACCCATAAAAAACTCCATCTCTCTGCTTTAATATGATCTTAATCTAATCTTAATTTATGCACATCATTAAGTGAAGATTGGAGGTTACTTCAACCTCAAACCAGAGGCTAAATCCCTTAAACATTAGCGTGAGAGCAAACAACTTCAGTTACTTGGTTCTTCTAAATCATCTGAATTGAATTTACAATGTTTAAAAAAGTTGAACATCTAATGAGATATAATGTTCTGCTCTGATTGGGTCAACCAAACAGCACAATAAACTATGATCAACCATCAGCAGTGAATTAAATATGTATTTTGATTTCAAGTGTTTCTCCCCTCTCACACTGTGGGTATACAGTAGATACAGTACATTAAACTTGTGGTCAATACAACACTTACCTGAGCTAACCTGATGAGGGCTTAGTCTTCTCTGTCTGGCAGGAGGTTTTATTTAGTTCTTATCTTAATTACTTGGACGTCATGTGAACCATCACATAGAAGACAGTGGATTACCAAAAAGCCTAAAAGGTGTCAAAAAGAAAGTAACTAAAAGAGGATTTCATAGGCCCCAAATCATGTGATTTTGTCCCTTTAAATATTCTTTCCTGTCTCTTGCTGCAGTATTTCCCCAAATCCCTTCTTCCCTGTCCGCTGATGACAGGGAACAGCACAGCCGGAGAGCTAATAAACCCAGATATCTCCAAGTAGCTTTTTCACTAGATGATAAAAATCAGTCATGACTTTGTCTAACTGTGGAAACCACAATGTATC
>JAUYWH010000024.1:682667-725022 GCA_034779795.1 Ctenopoma multispine
ATCTATCTATCTATCTATCTATCTATCTATCTATCTATCTATCTATCTATCTATCTATCTATCTATCTATCTACTAAATAAAACCTGGTTTTTATCCTGTTTTCGCTGCTTTTAGGACAGGAACAACAGCATGTATCAGTCTTGCACAGGGTGACTGTATGGTCTGTGCTCGACGATGAGGAATGAATAAACCGTAAACTTTACTATGTTGGCTGTTATTACCTGGCTCAAGGTTGGCGACAAAAAGGGAACCACACAAAGAATTATACTGTACACAGGATGTGATCGAACTGCTAGAATGTGTGTGTGTGTGTGTGTGATAGGGTGGGGAAGATGCCAGTATCCAGGTAGAGAGACAGACAGCTCAAAAGTGTAGTTCTTACTGCAGAGGAAAACAGAGTGACACGTTAGGGGTTTGTCACATGGCATTATATTATCACTTATAATCCTTAAAACAAGACTGTTTCAAAACAAGAATGTGATAAAGGATCCTAATCCCTAATCTCAAAAGAGGGGAGAGTTTTAAATGTATTGTAACTGTGCTTGGACATTTGCCAAGAATTTGCCATGGAAATTAACAAAATATGATTGATTATTATAATTGATTATTATGATCAAAGGCTTAATTACACTATTTTGATATTCTCATGGGAAAAACGACTGATCAAATGGACAAAATAAGTAGAGTATGTGCACATCATTATACAACATGTTGAGTGCAAAGTCTTTTTAATGTTTTGATAATCTGTAAAAAACTGTTTTTTTTATTATGGTTGGTCTGTTTGAACATTCCCTAATGACTAATGTACATCTTTTTACATAGCATCTTTACCTGGAGGAACTGGAGATGTAAAACAGTATACAACTACCTATGAAACCAACTGTGATATGCTCCAATGTGCTACATTCAGGGATGGTACAGAATGTAGGTCATTCATGTTTTGAAAGTCTGAACTGACTGAACTGTGGAGAATCATTACACGCCTTACACATACATATATTTACAGTATCTTCCTTCAGCTGAGTAACAGAAAGAATGTTGACGACTCTGAGATTGAGTCATCTGATTCAATGCTTATTCTAAAAGTGGTAAATGGACTTTATTGAGGTTCTTGCCCATCTGAAGGGCTTCTTTAGTTTGTTTTAAAACGTCACAAAAGTGTGTTTCGTGTTTAAAGCACTATTTATAACTGATCACTTTTGATTGAAAATACTGTACCAGCCATTCATAATTATTGCCACTTTTCAGTGACTTATTGTATTTTTGACAGAAACCATTTTGTCCATTTACAGATAGTTTAGATGCAGTGAGAAAAGAAATGAAATCACACAGCTGCACTGCAGAGATGCCTCTGTCCTCATTCTTCCCTCCCCTCTCTATTTTGCACACACATTTCCCCAAGCTTTGTGCTGTGTTGGAATGCCCTGCAGAATCATCTAACCTCCGTGTTGTTACACTCTGCTAAAGGAACAAATCCTGTGTGTGTGTGCGTGACTGAAGCATGAGAGGAATGCATTTGTTCTTTGAGAGAATATAAAAGAAGCATGGTTTGCCTCCAATCCACTGTCTTCCTCCCATATCACAGAATTTTTTTATAATTTAAGGCTTCATTATTAATTGAGATGATTGCTTCAAGCAATCAGCCTTCTTTTTTATACATATTTTCCCTTTTTTCTTAAATTCAGGAATAATAAATATGTTTTCAAACATCAAAGCAACTGCAGAAGTGGTAATGCTGTTTATGTGCATGTGTTTCCTGTCAATCTTAATAAAACATTTGCAGTACTTATGAAAGCCCAGAATGCACATCAGTTTGGCTCAACAGTCTGTAAAGGCTTTGAAAAATGAAAAACTCTGAGGTAGTAACTGTGTAATATCAGGGATTAGTGGAAGGGTGGAGAAAGAGGGAAGCAGACAGAAAGTAAAGCAAAGGAATTAAAAGTTGATGATTCATAGGTGATTTTGTAATTTACTAAATAAATACAGTTGTGGTCAGACGTTTATACAAATTATCGGGTTGAAGGTCCCTTATGAACTTTTAGCCATGAAAAGGCTTATAACAGAATTCTGGTTATTTATGTCGGTTATCTGGATATTTGACCTTTCTTCTTGGCAGAATTGGCAGAGTTCAGTTACATTTGCTGGTTTTCTGGGACTGGGATGGGGATAAGGTCAGGACTTTGATTAAAGCAGGTACCAAAAACCTGCTTTATCCACTCCCCAAAGAAAACATTGAAGATGGTTTAAGACTTAAACACGCTATTTGTTTCATGTCAGCGTAGACATACACATTTATTTGACTCTTCTGTAAATGGAGCTTCATGAATGTTTAATGCATTTGAAACGAAACACAGCAATCAATTCAAACATCTCACACCTTACACACGCACACCAGAAAAACACAGACCTAATCAAAACAGATTCTCTACGTTCGTCTATGTTTCTTCTTCCCCTCTTCTTTCTTCTTCTGTTCTTTCCATCTCATTTTACTTTCCCTCTCTGTGCCTCTTCCTCTTACTTCTGTTCTTGTTCTACGTCTGGCTGAATGGAAGTAGCATGTGATGATGATGGAAGCAGCTAGTTGGCCCCAGGAGGCCTGTCTTTCTCTTAATGACAGGTTGGCTTTCTGAAAGAAGGAATACATTAGTAGAGGGAGAGCGTGGGGGGAGCCATTAGAGACAGAGAGGGGGAGAAAAATTTGTAAAGGATTTGTGAAGGACACATACATCTACACAACACTACATAACAGGGATACCTAGGCACTAGGAACACAAATCCGCCAATTGAATTTACATATACATATAGTGGCAGTGGAGAAATGGCACATAGGAGTGGCTAACAGCTCTTCTTTTTATTGTACAGTGGGGGGAAAGGGATATTGTTTTCATTAAACATATTACCATTGTAGCTATACGCATTCAATTAAAACCAGATAACAGCTGGACAACATAGTTACACAAATCAACATTACAATCAATAACTTATGTGTGCATTAAATTAGAAATAAAACGGTATGAAATATATCACAAGTATCATTATTTTAGTTCACTATTATCACGGTATTATTAAGGGATTCTGAAGCTCTCAATACTGGCTGTTACTCGTTTTAGTGTACTGGCTGTTGCACAACTTTCAATCAACAAAAGTGTACACTAACATAATATTTTTACATTAGTTAAAAATGGAGCTACAGAAAGCTAATAATTATCAATGAGGCTTACTATTTTAATGTGACAACTGAGTTAATGCTTCATGTGTAGTTTTACAGTAAATAAAAATATACCAACTTGTGTGTACATTGTGCTGAGAGTAAAACAGATAAGGAGACAATAAAAGTATAATAAAAATGCCAGCTAAGAATACATGCATTTAATTGAAACCATAGGCCAATATTTATCTTCTGGCAGAGGCTTGACCACAGACATCCACTCAAATCTAAGAGAGGCAAGCGGATATCAACCCACTGTTAAGCATTGGCTAACTCCTGGTAAGATAATGAACAATCTAACAAAATGTCAGTAATGCAGAATTAATGTAATATTGCTGACATTTTACTTGTAAGTCTTCTACCCTATACCACTCACTACTAAAAAAGGTAATAGAATTACTCCAACTCATTAAGTAATGCATTTTCTACTCAAAACCAATTATGTCCAATTTATCGAGATATTATGGTGCATTTACTATAGCAGCACCAAGACCTACTGTAAGCACTTATAACAAAGATGTGATCAAATACTGTATCTATCCAAGTAATAACAGCCTCTAACTCTCTAACAGAGATGCTTGGTTGATGCACTGGCTCTGTAATGATGATTGTTTGCTGTGCTGTGAAACCACCTGTAAGCATCTCTCTTGAGCTTTTTTCCGCCTTTCTTTGAGCCAGCATCATTGCTTTCTCCCTCTTCACCTCCATCTCTGTGGCTCTTTGGAGGCAGAATGCGTAGGAGGTTGCTGTAATGTTGCAGTTCTTTCTCTGTCCTGGCAGGCAAACATTGATGGTTTGTGTGGGTGAGAGGTCTGACTCTTCACACACTGCCAAGATCAGGAAGGAAAAGGATGAGAGGAGGAGGGGGAGGCGGGGAGAAAGAGAGCGGAGTCGGGAGAGTAAGGACAGAGGCTGTAGTAGTGTTGCCCATCAAAAAACAGATCTGGGTTTGAACTTCAACCAGAGGAAAAGTGGAGATTTATTCTGAAACATGCTTTTTGAATATGTGAATTGATACTGAAAGACAAGTTTGAACACGTTAATGCTCAAAATTGTCACTTCAAAAAAATGTATTTCTACATAACAAATGCATGTTCTGCAGCACAGTACAAGAGTACAGTCATCATAGTCAGAGTATTGTTGTTTTTATGAAATTCATAATCTATTTACACCAACAACACAAACCATTTCTAGTATTTAATATGCTTCTGTAGATCATCATCTACACTGTCACTAAGGTATACAACTACAGTACGGGGCTATAGACTTGTCCTCTGTTGGATATCTCCCTCCTTTGCTTCACTCCTGTTGCTTTCAACTGTTCTCTCTGCATATCACAAATCTCTTTATGCAGCAGCAGAATCTAATCTGAAACATCTCCATATTTAGATGCACAGGCTGCTTTATTCAAGGTTTATCCATGCAGGGGAAATTTCCAGGCATAATATTATACCATTTTTCACTAGTGTTTTTGTTCTCGTGTATTTTCACACTGTTCATTTGAAATATAAGGTTTAGACAATTAGATTATCACTTTAATCTTTAAAATTTCCCTTTTTATAAGTTTTACTTTTATCCCAGTTTCAATCATATTTTAGTCTTTCCTTTTTGTGCTTGTATTGGGGCATTTCATTGCCAGAAACACAGTTTCTTTATAGCTGTATCCTACTTTCAAGGACAAGGGTTTCTATTTAATTTGAGAATGAGTGTTCTGTGTTGACTGAGTCACAAGATAAAACAAACAGAGATGACTGGCAAACAAAATATATGTGTATATGTACTGAAATTGGATGAAAGAGAAGGTCAGTTCAACTCAATCACAGATGAACATTTTCACACTTAATCTTGGTGGTTTAGTCATACCAGCAGTATTGTTTGTTGCTGGTATGAACTATGCAGATGCACAGGAATCTTCACTTCATAAAATCTATCCGTCACTCCTGCTCTTTACATAATTAGATTTATTATCTAATAAACAAAATTTTTGAATCTCGTAAAACAAACATTTTGAAATGATGGATCTGATTTAAATCTTTTCTCATAATTTTGCCTGGTATCTTAAAATATTTGATTTGCAGGTACCAGGTCGTAGAGAGGGAATTTTGTACATTTATTATTTTTTACAGTCCATTGCTTGGTTCAGCTAGATTTTTTTTTTCAGTTTTGAGAATGTATTTTGATGCATTGCCACAGATCATCGAAGGGTTTAAATTCCCTGTATCGATTTAAATCCCAGCCCCCAAAATAATCTTGCATAGGGTCCCCAAAGAGCTAGAAACAGCCCTGCATACCAGTGTACTAGTGTCAGGTGCTGATGTGTTAGAAGTCACTTAAATCTAAGTTTTCAATCAGTTTTCATAGGGAGCTGTAAGTAGTTCAAATACAAACTGTCTACACTGAGGTTTGTGGAGTAACCAGAGTAACAGACACATGGAAATCATGGAAAGACTGTGTTTATGCATTATAAGCGTGGGCAGCCATTTTAAATTGGTAAACTTGTCAGTGGTTTACTGTTTGGTTTCTCTCATATGGAATGTTTTTCTTCAATAGTGATTATCTTAAATTTCATAATTCTGTACTGCATTTCGTTGCCCTGTACTTGTACATGTGTAATGACAATAAAATTTAATCTAATCTAATCTAATCTATTTCAAAGCAATTAAGTGCTCAATCTTTATAGCCATGAGCCCATACATCTAGCACACTCTAAATGTGAAATAATTTTAAACCAACTCAACCTGAATTATTTACTGATATTTACTGTGTGTTGTTTGTGCCAACTCTCTCCTACAACCCACAGAACTGTGTTCTGAAAGAGCACCCCCATGACAACAGGTGTCTTTGGTGCCAGGCAACTAAATGGTGCCTAATATCAAATGACACCAAATGACAAAAAAAGAAAACTTGGCATGACACACTTTCTAAACAGTCAAAAACTGTAATATAATCTGTTCAAACACCGTCCACTGGTTGGACCAGAGTCCCAAAAGAAACATGGTTTAGGTTTAGGAAAAATGTGGTGGTTTGGCTTTAAATAGCAGCCTTGTTAATGTTACTCATGGCTCCAATAAAAACAACTTGAATTCCAGTCTCCTGTGGCAAAGACCTGTGCTTTGCTGACCCAACCATCTACCCCAGCCTCATTCTTATGTCTCTTAATACTGCAAACGTTGTCATATTTATGACAGCCACAAGACATCCAACTACCAAATACCTAGATTTTTATGAGGAGAGTCTCTTTTAAATACAATACCTCACATTACAGAAACATTATCTATGCTTTCCTTACTTAAACCACATTGTACTTTATGTGGTTTTATCATTTTCCAATATTTTCAAAATAAACACATACATTCCTGTCTGAGACTAGACAGTGACTGAGTAGAAGACTGGCACTTGTCTGCGCATTTTTTCATGTTCTTGTTTCAAGTATCAGAATAAAGCAGGGGAATGGGTGTTTTATCTGTCCCCTGTGTTTAGTAATCATTTTGTAATCCTGTAAGAGTGTTTTGTTTCAGTGGATCAGCATATCCCGAGAATGCATCCTCACAACCAGTGATCTACTGGTTGTGGAGCAGAGTGAGATTCCTTGTCACAGATGACAGGAGTGGACTAAGGTAACTGGTATGTGGTGTTTCTAGGCTGCAGGTCTTTTTAGAAAACTAAGCCTAATTATCATAGTTAAATTTCATCAGTTGACATTAAACATTTCATATTGTGGCTTTTCCATTGCTCTCTATTCTTATTTGCTTCTAATAAGAACTGGATTAAGTGCAGTCACTGTGACCTATTACGTCTTTCTAATTGTGCTTTTTGGTTTAATGACACACATGCCGCCCAGCCTCATGGGCATTGGCAGCTGGTGAAATTATTTTTTGGGGGGGCGCACTTTTCAAGTCAGTTTTTAGAAGCACTCTAACCACATATCACCACTAAACCAAAGTTCCTTTATCATACATCACACTACTTAAAAAAATTCAATTAAGGTGAAAATACAATAAATTTCCCTCAACTGAGAACATGCAGTCAAGCAGCTAAAGTAAAGAGAAGGAAAATAAGCAGCTGATTCTGCATTGTCTAAGACGTTCCTTTAAGAACAGTAACAGTCTTCAGGTACTACTGCATCAAGAGGTCCAACGACTTTGTTGCACCTCTTGATGCAGTAGTACCTGCTACTAGCCCCATGAAAATTCTGACTTTAAACAAGACACAAGCGTCGCGGTGAACTTCTGTCTGAATTTCCTGGTCTGGAGTTGTAATGTCGGTCTTGTAGCAGGTCTTTTTGCGCCCCAAGGTTCTCCTATACCTTTTATTGGAGGGGGTTCCAGTGCACATGCACCAGTTATTGCGTGGGTCTATGGTAAAGATTTTTGCACCCCAAAAGAACAGGAAATACATCACACAACTCACGGTCTGTATAATATATAGATTGTTTATTTCATTTTAAATGTTTTTCTAAAATTATTTTATGTGATCTATCTTCTTCTTCCTCGTGAGACTTTTTGGGCGGCGCCCCAGCACCCTCAATTGACGGGCCACCATTGCTCCTGGGTCCCTAACTGCTATACTTACAGAACACTAGATGAATATTGACTATATTATGATGATATAACTATATGCTGACCTGCACCCATGCCTGACTATAACATTTTTAAAAATCACATACTAGTGATTTCAGTAACAGTATTGTACTGTATGTGACACTGATACTAATATATCCATCTTCATATACAGAATTAGCTATAGCTCTCAATATTGAAACTGAGTAGAATTTTGTATCTAGGAATCTGAATTCACTCTTAGAACTCCACCATGTATTCCAAGCACATTTTCACATTGAAATCTATGCAAAAAAAAAAAACTATGTTGCTGCAAGCAAGAAGGATTTAACTTATCACAAAGCACAGCTTCTTTTTCAACTCTGGTCGTTCTACAGGTGAGTGATTGTATTTTCTGAGAGGAAACACTGCTACAGTGAATGTGCAAAAGGTTGCCATGCAGAGATGGAAACACTTTGAGAAGTTGAATCTTAAAATATGTTTCTGTGTCTGTCTGCTGTATAATCATAGCCACTGAATTCTCAGTGTGCATATGTATGCATTCAGCAGAACCAGCAACTGGTGTGTTACTGCATATTTAGACATTGAATAGGATAATTGATGTGTTATTTCATTAGTCGATTAGGCCCTCAGGGGGTCAGATGCTACTGTCAGAAAAAAATGAACTCAGCCAATCAATGTGTGGCTCCCGCTGGGTCTGGAGTGACAGTGGGTTCTGTCCCTGTCTCAGGCTGTTGTAGTTCAGTGTGTGATGTCCAATGTTTTAAAGTATGTCTTAAGTCATCATGGTCCCTCGTCAACTCTCAAATTACTATTCTTACTATTTCTGATAAATATGTCATGTCGGCTGAGCCAGTGAGAAAACCACTGGAGTTTTTATGACAGCATTACATATGGTTGTCTGCTTGCTATATTATGTATGTGGTTTATGTAATGCTGAAAAACCATAAGAAAAAGACAACAACATGTTGGTGAACACAGTTCTACATGCAAATCAACTATGACTATGTTATTGGTGTGTTATTCCAATGAGGCAAAGGGATTCATATCTGAAAATGTGGAAATCATCCCAACCTCATTCTTGCATAATGTGTGTTATGTGGCGTCATCTCTCCATTTGACTTATTTTGTTTAAAAACACAGAAGAATAGTCGAGTTTTCTCTTAATGTTGTCTTTCCACATTTTACTTTATTAATCCCCTTGTGGAAATTCATATGGACAGACAGCTACATTTTAGGGTTTAGGGTTCATGTCCCAGGGACACTTCCACAAGTAACCAGGAATCGGGAGAACCGGGAGTTAAACCACCAACCCTGGAGTTCATAGACAGCTCCCCTAATACATGTACCCTCAATTATGCCAAATAGTGGCATCTTTTATCACATAAAATCATTATAGTTAATAATATCGTATGGCTGGTTGAGATACAGTCATATCATACTGCAACAGAACCAGAACCCTCCAATCAAAATGTTTAGTATTTCACTTTTTCGAATTTTATTTTAACCTCCTAGCCTCTGTTAAGAGCCAGGAGTGTTCTGTGGATCAGTTCAATCAAGGAAATAGTCAGGTTGAAGCATTAGCTGTTGCAGACACAATACATGGTCATTTATTTGACTAGTGTTTGTGTGTCCAAACATCTGTTCTACCTGTGGTTTGGCTCCCACTAATTCCTAAAGGAAATATTTGTTTCTTCAGCTGCTAAATACTGCACCGTGTTCACCAGCCACAAACTGTGTCTGGACTCACACTGTATCTGTCTAGGTGAGACTGGGTTTCTCTATACAGAAAAACCAAACAGCTGTTTTTTTTCCCTCAACATCAGCTTGGAAGTTGCTGATGTAATTGATTGATGATGTTCCACCTGGGTCTGAATCATCTCATTTGGACTGAAGGTGCTGGCCTACAAACCTATGAACTGTTACAGTGCACAACAGAACCACTAATGCACATGAAGTGTGAGGTGTGTGCAGTCTTCTGTGGTATGCTAAATTATTAACAGTACTTGGTGGCACTTAGTTTGCACACCTATAAAGCACATTTGTATCTTTGTGTGTCTGAAAGTGGTCTGAGGATTAGACACAGACAAGCAATGAGTGTCAGAGAAAGAGTGAACATACACAAAGGTGTTTTAGTGATGAATCAATTCTAGGAAGACAGATTGACAAACAGCATCTTTAACTGGTCTTTTCATGCATACCTTGTAAGCAAACACACAAACTGGAGGACACTCTCACACACAGTCAGAGCCAGGAGGTGGTCTCTGGGGGAAACAGATGTTCAGTGCAATGTGATTTGCGTGTTTTGATTTGTTGCCATCCGGTCACTGCTGAATCCAAAGTGGGCCACTATTCTGTTCCAGTGCGGTTCTCCCACAAGCCCATGCTACAAACTTTCACAGCCAACAAACTACATCAACAAGTGAGTTAAGACCGTGTTGACTGTCACTGCCACTGCCGCACTGAACCTGCACTCTCCAATGCCACATGCAGTACGTGTCTCTGTCATTCATCCCTCCATTCATTCTCTAAACCGTTTATTCTGTTAAGAGTTGCTGCAGTGCTTCTCATTGGAGGAAAGGCAGGGTACACCCTGGTCAGGGTCTATCTCACAGCTGAAACATAGAGACAGAGACAAACAACTGTTCACAACTAATTTCTATGTCACCAATGATCTATTTAGACTAAACAGTCAAGAAACATAATTATCAGATTAGTCAGCAATAGAAATAATCTGTAGTTGCAGCCCTGCTAACAGGATTCATCTGTCTTTCTTTCCAGACATATTGAGAACTGGACTGGTCTGCAAACCTTAAGGGATGTGGATATGGAGCTCTACACCGGCTTACAGAGGCTGTAAGTAATAACACACTCCTCTATATGTCTGTTTGTTCATGCTGTTCTGTTGCTGCTTATCGCCACCAAAATGCCTAGCTGCTGGGAATATTTCTCTGTGCTCCAGTGACAACACTGTAAATCCTTTTCCAGACTTACACAAAGTATGCAAGAAAGACAGTTGTAGACAGTAGACCGTTGTCTTAATGAATAATTTCAGAGAAAACTTTACAATACATGAGAATCACAACAGGAATTGGTCAATTATCAGCTGGCATGGACAGGAGGAAAGAATGTAGCGCACAAAAATAAATACTTTTACTACACAGGTGGGCAAATAAGTGTTTCCACCCTGTGGAAGATGTGAATCCACCTTTTAAACTTCCATGAATGTGAGAGGGCACTGGTTAATCTATCACCTCACTATTTTATCCTGTATGAATGTTTTAATTGGCAGTGGTAAACAGCAAATTAAAACAGTAGGAGAAAAAGAGAAATTTGAAGAAATAGAGGCTGGACGTTGTATTGATTCTCAGAGGAGTGCTGTAGCACATCACAACTCTGTGGAACGGCTCCAGTCCTCCGGTTGGGCAAAAACGCTGGCTCTTCCTCCCACTTACAACTAGCTGATTAAAAGTGAGCTGCAGGTCACCCTTATACCCAAACAAGCTATTGTGGGAGATACAGAATACACTAATTGCCAACAGTTGGCCAACTGTGAGACTCATTTTGGTCTTATTTCACAAAGAAGTTACATTTTATTCTAGTGATTTGGTTTGGGTCTTTCTGCAAAGAAATACAACAATGGCCAACTGAATAATCAACAGATCTTTTCAAATGAAATGTTTTAAATCTAATGTTTTTGCATTACTTTTTGGCAGACATTGGAAAAACAGAAAATATAATTGAAAGTCCCAGAAAAAAGCTTTGTCCTAGCGTTGCTGTTCCCTCTTTCTCTTTTTTACCTATTAATCCCAGCTGACTTCTTTGCACAGCTCACAGGACAACATGTCCTTGTGTCCTACAGCTACATCAGTCTGTAATAAGATTCAGAGGAGCTAGATTTTAATTGAATTGGATTTGATAGGGTTATGTTTAAACTACAGAGTCTGAACAAAACAGTGAGAATTCATAGAGGATACTCAGCCAGAGGAAGGTATAAGCTGTTCTGTCTTGGACTGAGTTTCAGTCAAGCATGGCTGAAGTATATTTAATATGCAGACCCACCATGTAGTGTACTAACACCAGGCAAATGTCATCAGACGTCATCATATTTCTTCTCTCAGAACTTGCCAGAACACTATTTTAGATGTAAAAACAGCTTAAAGCTGAAAGCTTAAAGTATCAATACAACCAAAAAAACTGTTGGTGGACTGAAGAACAGGAATATCCCAGTCCCTGTCACCATCCTGAGAGAGGAGATAGAGATGGATTCATGCAGGTATACTGGGGTATACTGACTGTACAATATGTTCTCTTTTTCAATGACTAAAACTGCATGCTTGGTTAACTGACTGGGTCCAAAAGCATGGTACCAGACCTGAAAACTGCCCAGAACCCGATGCGCATAAATTCATTTTCAAAAACCAGAGAAAATGTAGTCAATCCAAACAGATCCAAACTGAGAGAGAACATGGTGATAGAAAGATTTGCTAGAATTAATTGGATTAATAACAATCAGCTGTGGTGGAAAAGAGCAGAAATGTTATTAATAATGCCCTCATAACTGTAAATCTGTAGTGTAAAGTCCTACACTGCAAATTCTAATTAGTTAACCTTACTTAAAAAAGGAAACTGATTGCCTAAAAAATACTCATTAAAGTTAACTAGGAATTGTATTTTGTACAAAAAAAGCTTATTTAGTGTAGTTAACTTGCAGTTAAGTTTGAATAAGTTTAAATATATATATATATATATATATATATATGTACTATATATATACAAGCACTAGGCAACAGTGGATAGGAAGAAACCTCCAGCAGAACCAGGCTATCTGCCTTGACTGGTTGGGGTTAGTGGACAGAAGAGAGAAAAAAGAACAACATCAAGGAGCAGCAGACGAGGCACTGGGGAGGATCAGTAACTACAACATGTAGTTTAATATTAATTACTTAGAATTGCTTTTTCAATTAATTATTAGTTGTGAAAATGAAGCACTGCAAACAGCCACTAAGAGTGGCTTTCCATTTCATTCACATTTCCTACAGTCATGGTTTTGTAACCATAATACAGTATAACGTGCGGAGTAAACATATCACATTTAACTGACAGCAGTGCACTGTGAAATCCCTCGTCAGCAAACACCAGCAGTGGTCCAGGAGCAGGTGGAGATATAAAAGCCAATGTTCCTGACTTATCAGTTGCGTTGGTTCAGTGAGAATTGTTCCAGGGTACTATGACCCCAATAATACTAGCTTGATATCTGGAAGTTGAGTCATGACAACTGGACTTCTTTCTTTAAGGTTGAAACGTTTCACCACTCATTCAAGTCGCTTCTATAGTCTGAGAGAAGTTGATTAGTGACCACGGGTTAGTTGTACTTCACCACTGCCCTGAATAGGCTCTTCAAGTGAAACAAAGAAAAGTGGGGTTTGGGCAGATGTAAATGGTCGACCTGGTGGAGCTGTGAACTGGGTCTGTTTTTTCCTGGGGATGGTTGAAAGGGCAGCATGGTAAATTAAAGAGGCTATGTCTAAGGCCTCCAACTCTGTGAGGGGTTATTTAGTTGCACATGCAAAGCTTATCTCACCCCTCTCTAAAACCCCTCTCTATCTAATATGTGGACATTATAGTCCTCAAATGAGTGCAGGTACACAGCTGATTCTGTGCTGGGATAAAAAAGCTGCTTTATGTAAGTTAGGACATTATAATTTACTACTATTATTATAATTTATTATTAACTTACAGTGTAGAAGCATTTTAATTTAGTCAGTGAAAAACTCTATATTTCAAAGACTAGTGGATAAATGATCTCACCTGGTAAACACCAAAACATTTTGTAGCCAAGAGAGTGATAACAGAAAACATGAGAGTTACAGAGTTTACAGAGTCATTGTAATGTGGGTGAATCCAGTCGATAATGAGGTTTTGTAGATGACTGACTTACTTAACATTAGCTTGACTTTAGATCAAAGCCCAGGTGAGTTCACAATTCTCATTCTCTCCTGCCTCAGAACAAACCTGATACCATGTGACACTTGTGTATATTTAGATCCACTCACCTGAGAAGACCTCTTGTCTCAGATGATCCCTTCACCTGCCAAAAAGCCACAGCTCCACCCAGGTTCTGTTGTGTTTGCCAGCTTTACAGGTTTTTACTGACAAAGATGACAGCTTGCGACACCCTTCAGAACTGTGTGGCTCACGTCCAGTGTGCTATATTGTATACTGGATGTGTTCTTTCAGCTAAAACTAGTATCTGAAGTAAATGTTTAAAGCAGAGAATCCTTCCACAGCTCCTGAAGGAAGTGCAATAAAGGTTACCAACATGATTTAGCTTAGACTGATATCTACTGTTTGAGTTTCACAGCCCCAAATATGAATGTTGTGTGAGCTGCAGTATATCTACTTCTTAGCAGCAGGCTCAGCCAAAGCACCTGCTTTCATGCATTTGCTGTTAATGACAGCCTGTTGGCAGGTGTCACACACTCCTTTGTTTGGAAATTCACTAGTACTGTCTGTCTAGCATTTATCCACAATCAGTAACCTTTGTTTGAAGCCTTGAAAATGAATGCAATTCATTAATGACTCTTTCTGTCTTTCTTTTACTTGACCTGTCTTCTTTGATAATTGTTCCTGTCCTGTTCTTATGCCCTCCTTTAACTGACTATAATTCAGAGTGATGGGGCTGAAAGTTACTCATCAAAGCTCTTGCTCTCTGTTGCATGTGTGCGTGTGTGCGTGTGTGCGTGTGTGTGTGTGTTATAGAACTATCACAAGGAGCAACCTTCATTCGATCCAGGCACGTGTTTTCTCCAAGAACCCCCAACTGCGCTACATGTAAGTACACACACAGAAACAGTATGTGTGCATAGCCTATATAAACTCACACTTTTCTCTAATGAATGTACTCATACTCTAATCAGTGTATGTATGTTTGTGTCAGTATATGTAATCACACACAAAGTGGTTGTCCAAGGCAATAATTTAAACAATTAAAAAATGTACCTTTGTGGGCTTGTGACAAAGTAATGATGCTGTCAGCCCTGGGTTTTTAATTGTTTACTAGTGGAAACTAAATGGAAGAGGGAAAAAACATATGTTTATAAGTCATATACTGTATGTCCAAGCAGCCAAAACAACGCAAAAAAGGGTACTGGTGTTCGCGACTACCCTCCCTCGGATTATTTAAAATCAAATTAAACCCCGACCCAGTCTCAATCAGTCTCAACTGAAGTTGTTTGTTCTTGGTGAAAATCAAGGATGCATATATATATATCTATATATATCTATATAGATATATCTATATATATATCTATATCTATATCTATATATATCTATATATATAGATATAGATATATATATAGATATAGATATAGATATATCTATATCTATAGGCAGAGACGAGGCTCTTTGTCACGGTTGTTTAAAATGTCTATTCTCTTTGTCTGAGAAACGCAGTATGTAAATACCTTAACAAATATTAATTCTAAAAACAGACACTACCACAGCCCACATCTTACATCTTACAATCAGAATTAACATTGAATAATTTGTCATTTGAAGTCAGTTAGAAACCAAGCGTGTAACACATAAAATTGTAGCTGCATGTTACATTTACCTGCTGAATTACTACCAAATGTAGAACTGTCTCCCAGGTGATAACTAAAGGACACACACTATATGAAAGAGACATTCAGTTTGGTGACACATAGTTTTATTACTTACAGTACTTAAGCACAATATATTATATGATTACTAATAATGTTCCCTAGTTTCAAGATGGTCCTGTGACAGGAATATAAACATCTGAACGTCACTTAGAGTCCAGTTGGTTATGGGATGAGTGGGAATGAATAAAAGTCCCAAAGGTCTAATGAAGGTGTCTTAGTCCAACCTCTTCATCTCATGTCCATATGATGATGCCCTCAGTCCATCGTCAGACCTTCCTTAACAGGAGGGCTAATTAACATGGTCCAGGTCTGGGGATGTGCATGAGAAAGTACCCTGTAATATCCCCCTTATCTATGCCATCCTGCAAAAGATGGGGTTAAGAGCTCACACAGGCACTTAAACAGAAAGGCCTGTTGTTGTTTAAGGATGGGGGCTAACAAGGGGGTCTGCAACCCCCCCTTCAGCTTGCATTGTCCAGGCCTGATGACGCAACGATATCTTAATGATTTCAGTAGTGAGCACAAAGTATTGAACAGCAGAATAACTTTTAGTTCTGCACTAAATTAAAGAAGCAGATACATTTTGACTTCTAGCCTCCGACATAGTGATGTCTAATGTCATGTAGCTCAACAATGACTGATTGCACGTAGCTTTCACATCATTGTTAGTAACACCGACTCTCTGTTATGAATTTATAGTCTTCAAGCCGACCAATGACAATACAACAATATTCTTAGGATTATTTTTTCAGGCTTATCGTGTTAGCAGGCTTCCCTTTAAGAAAACTTCCTGCTAACTGTGGATTTAACAGTCCCTTATGTTTTTGAGTCTTTAAACTATGACATGTCCTGGTAAATACCATATAACCCCATATTTAAGAATGCCTATTTTTCTGGAAATGTGATCCTGTCTGAGGTGACATTATATTTGAGAACTAGACATATTCACACTGTCAGACGCTGCAGTTAGTCAAGTATAAACCATGAGAGGTGTCTTTTATTAGATCCAATACAGTTACTAAGTCATATCAGAAAGCTTGATCACAATTATATACATTACAAAGTTAAAAAGAGAAGATTGTGTAGTGGGAGGGCATTTGGATGGTGAGGTGGAGATTCAGTAATTAACTACATGGCTAGATGTTTGGATGTGACCAGTTTTCCTAATGAGTTTCTCTGAGCTTTGTGAAACAGATGAGCATCACGGAGGAAGAGAGGAAAACTTGTCTTACCACACTGTCATTACAAATTACAGTTATTTGAAGTGCTACCAAACACTATAGATTCACCAAGTATCATTTGCTGCTGGACATTTTTTTCCTTCCAGTTCTTTTTATTCACACGGTTTCTATCTTTAAATTCATTTAAAGAGTTCAACAGTTTTTTTGTATTAAACTGCATCGCATTGTTGTAACTACTAGTCTACACTTTTTTCTCACTGGTCGAAGCCTGGAAATATTAAATGCTGATTAAATTATTAGTTAAATCACACTGGAAGCGTCTGACATGCGTCAAACCATTCGCACACATTCTTTTCAATGAGAGAACACACACCAGACGTGAATTGACGTGCATCAGGGGGATTTGCTTTCTGCACTGAAACTCGCCGGCCACATTACATCCACTACATCTGTCATTAATGTAATTTGTTTGTGTAGTTTAGCTGCATTATTGTGCAAATGTAAAGATGCAGACATCCCTCACGCAACACATGAGAACAGCCACAATATCATTTACTGTTCTGACCGATGCTGTATAATCATAAATATTTAATGAAGTTACAGATGTTGCGACACCTGCAGAAATGTGCACAGAAGTTCTTACTGTGGAGATGTTTCATATGGATCCTTTTACTTACTCTCAGGAAATGATTCTACACACAGCTGGAACTACAAACTAAATTTTAGTGACTTATTAAACAACTGGGATTAAGCTGGAATGAGGAGACGTGTCGGTGAGTCTCATTCATTAATACGTTGCAGACTCTTTAATCTCAGTTTGTAACAGATGTTAAGAGAGACTCTTAGAGTTAAGATTAATGTACAGGAAGGTTTGGTGAATGCAGCTCTTTCCAAAGCCAACAAGGTATTTTGTTCTCTGAAGTTTATGGATCAATATTGTTGCTCAAATGTGGAGAAAGGTTGATGTTCACATGTCGACACAGGACAGTCTGCAGTGTGCAGGCTTGGTGAAGGAGGCCCTGAAGGCCAACACACCCTGGAAGCGGCTAGAACGCTCTGTAGTTTTTGTTCTCTTAATGTTGTGTTTTATAAAGTTTCCACTCTGTTCTGCTAATACCTCTGGTACTGGGAGGTCTTTGCATGCACAGTATAAAGTACACAACCTCAATACTCAAGGAAAAGTGCAAGTACAAGAAGAATACTCCACTACATGTAGAAGTACCCTTTAATTCTCCTAATCAAGTACAAGTACATACTGTATTTTAAACACTGTAGAATTTGATGCAGGTGGAAACATAAAATGTTTGGTTCAGATTTATTTAATAAATTCTCAAAGGTGAAAAAATCATTACTAAAATGTGTTGTTACCTACAGACTGCGGAACAAAAATAGCAGTCACTAAAGGTGGAGTTGATTCGAGGTTAATCCATAAATTTGTATTTTATTAACATATAGTGGCTTTTATAAAAATCTAATCCTGCAAAGAGTAACTAGTAGCTAATAATAGTAAAATGAATATGAAGTAAAAGTGTATTCTCCTCAGATTTGTAGTGGAGTAAAAGTAAAAGTAACATTAAAACAAACTAAACGGTACTTAAGTACAAGATAATATACTTAGTTACTTAGCACCTCTGTTTGTACCTCCTCTGATGTCTTTTAAATGTTTTTACAGATCAACTCAAACAACACAGAGATTGTTGTTATTGGTTCCCTATAATTGGTAAAACACATTCTGTCTTCTACTGGTAAAAACTAGCGGTGATAGAGCTTTTCCAGTTTGGAATGACCTACCTGAGGATACTAGACCTGCAGAGTCAATAAGCTCTTTTAAATCTTGTCTTAAAGCATACTTTTATCAGAAAGCCTTCCCAGATTTGATTTAATTTTAGCAGCTTGTTTTATCATTTTTCATGAGCTTTTGTTGCTTTATGCTGCATTTTATTCATCAGACTTTTGCTGTGTTTTTTTATTGCTGCTTTTTTATCACTTCTTATTCGTGGTTTTCCCTATATGTACTGGTCACCTCTCAACTTTCTTCCTCTTTTGATCTTTCTTATCTCCAATTTTCTCTAAGTAAAAAAACTAAGCAATAATGATCATATTCACCATTATAGCACATAGCAATGACTAGAAATATAAGGTAACCATATCTGTAATCTCCTTAACCTCTGATCCCACCTAACATCACAGCTGGCTGTGCTCAGCTGCACTCTGTTTGACTTGGCACTGTAGGACATCATTGCTGTAGTGGATGTGGAAATACTATGGTGTGAGCACAAGGAAACCAGATCACTGGAGTTCAAGTTCTGACTAGTTCCTCTACCACTGCAGTTCTAGTCACTACTAAAAGCATTTTCCCATAGACAGTAGTGATGAAAGGGATGTATGTAATAATGTTGACAGGATACCTTGAACTACACACAAAATGAGTATGTTCTGTATGTATACTTTTATTTTACTTTACTTTAAACATCCTCGATGAGATAAGGAGGAGAAGAGGGGATGCAGAGGAGGAAGAAAGCAGCGTGGTGGGAAAGAACGTAGACGAGAGATGCGCAGGGAGAAGGTGAGAAGATTTAAGCCGCATCTCCCGTCTCTGATCATGGGCAACGTGAGATCACTGGACAAAAAAATGGACGAACTGACAGCTCTGGTAAATGGAGAACATCTTTACAGAGAGTAGTTTATGTTTCACAGAAACGCGGCTGCATGATGGTGTCCCCGTCTCCAGAGTGAACATTGATGGTTTCAGCTCTGTGCAGACAGGAGGAGGAAGAAGAGCGGTAAGAGGAAAGGAGGGGGGCTCTCGGTGTACGTCAGCAACAGGTGGTGCCATCCTAATAACTTTGAGGGATCGTATATGTACCCCAGATATTGAACTGTTGGCTGTGGGACTGCGTGCGTCCATATTATTTGCCCAGAGAATTTTCTCACGTCATATTAATCGCCGTTTACATTCCTCCATCTGCTAACGGCGCTGCTGCGTGTGACGTCATACACATGGTCACCTCCACTCTGCAGACCAGACATCCTGATGCTCTCCTCATTATCTCTGGGGACTTTAATCATGCCAACCTCAATAAAACACTTCCCACACTCAGAGCCAGTTTTTGAGCTGTCCCACCAGGGGGGAGAAGACACTGGACCTAATGTATTCTAATGTTAAAGAAGCATACAGCTAAAACTGCCCTCCCACCCCTGGGAAAGTCAGATCACAACCTGATTCACCTCCTTTCTCAATACACACCTTTCGTTCAGAGGCAGCCTGCCACCACTAAAACAGTAAAGAAGTGAACAAGTAATGAAGCCCTGCATGCTTTGAGGATACGGACTGGAAGACTCTCTGTGAACCTCACAGTGACAACATTGATGGACTGACAGACTGCATCACAGATTACATTAACTTCTGTGTAGACACCCGTGTACCCACAAAAACTATTCACTGCTTCCCCAGCAAAAAGCCCTGGGTCACCAAGGATATCACATCTATCCTGAACCAGAAGAAGAAGGCGTTCAGGTCTGGTTACAGGGAGGCAGTGAAGAGGGTCCAGAGGGTCCTGTCTGTCAGGATCAGGGAGGGGAAGTAGGCCTACAGGAGGAAACTGGAACAGAGCCTCCAGAACACCAGGGAAGTGTGGAGGAGCATGAGCACCATCACTGGCTATAAGGCCAGGAGCCAGTTAACTGAGGGGACTGTGGATCGGGCCAATGAATTTAATTATTTCTTCTCCAGATTCCACACTGAGCCTCAGAACCACCTCCACCTCAGTTCCACAACAGGAATATCTGCCCCTCCCCATAGCGTTAGGACCTTCTCAGCAGATCAGGTGAGGATAGAGCTGAGCAGGCTTCACCCCACAAAGGCGGCAGGACCAGACAGCATCAGCCCACAGTGCTCAAAGCCTGTGTCCCCCAGCTCAGTGTGGTCCTCCAACACATCTTCAACCTCAGCCTGCGTTTGGAGAAAGTTCCTCTTGGGTGGAAAATATAAAAGAAAATATATTAAAACACATTAATATAAAAACCACGTCCCACTGTCAACAATACTATTAGGATTATATGAAGAAAAACAAACTATAACAAACATTTCATGAAACATCACTGAAGAATTCAGTAAGTTAGAAAATTGTTTCACTTATATCATTGTTTTTTATTCTATTGATGGGTGTTCTTTTAATTTTCTTTTCTTTTTTGAGCAGTGAGCAGCTGTAACAAGGAAAAGCAACTTCTCCATGTGTTAAATTAAGTTCTTTGATTGTTGAATTAAAGCAAAACCTGCTCTGAGTTCTCAGTGCTGTCTTCATGGAAACAGTTGTAGATAACTTACAGCTTATGAAAGAGCAGAATACTAAATATTTGATCCGCAATGATTACAATGTACTGCTCCTAGTTCCTGCACAGAAAACATGTGCAAACAACAAATCACTGTTTAACTTGCTCATCTACATCTTGGCATCTTCTATCTTCTGGCAGAGAGACTGTCTCATATGATGAAACAGTGTCCAATCAGGGCTTGAGCCTGCTTTACATGGAGGTGGCCATCTCAGGGCTGCTGAGACGTCCCGAATAGCAGGAAGTGTGTAGATGGTGTTTGTTTCTGTCTTGTGTGTATGAGTATGTGGATTTGTGTGCATGTCCTCTTCAAACAGACCCCTGCTTAGTGAATTTAATTGAAATGATGTTAATCATGACAAAAAACATCCGCATTCCGACCCTTTCACCTTATTCTCATTTGGATTTAATTGATCATGACTGCATTGAAAACTGACTAGGTTTTTGAAGAACACTTGGTTTTTGTTGTGAAACCCTCTGTAGCCTAATAATCACCGTCTGTTTAGATAATGATTCAAGAGAAAACTGAATGGAAAGCAAAAGGTATGTAATGAAGGTCGGTGAATATGAAAGCTGAATACATTAAGCAGACAGTTTTTTGCACGTGTGTTCATGTGGTTTAGCCAATGTAACTTCAACTTCAATTGGTTTAACATGATGATACGGAACTTGCCAATGATCCCATATCCAGTAAAAACTCTCATTAGACAGTTGCCTCCAGCTGCTTCTTGCTGCCTTCAGTTTTAATTACTCCAAAAGTGCTGCACTGATTCTAGAGGACATATTTGTTCAGGTCACACTTTTTTTGCTAAAAACTTTAAACTGTAAAGTTAAACTGAATCATCACCAACCTGAGTTTTGTTGGAGTGACCACAGGTGAAAATTAATAGCAAATCAATAATATGCTACTGGATGTGAGGGAAGAATTGAACCAGGTGGAGTATTCAGAAAAACAAAGCACAAACTGAGCTGCATTGGGTTTGGGTTGGTTTCAGAAAGGAAATACAATATACTTGCTGGGTTCTGAAATATGCAGCCTGATCACTTTTCTCATCAGTCTAGTCTTGTTTCCAGCAGCAGGCAGCAGTTTAAAAGGAAAAAGCTCAGACATGGATAAAAACACATCTTCATACCGGTAATGTCAAACATAGGAGTAAGATTTAATTCAAGCCTGTCCTACAGTAATACTACATTAACTTCAGCTAGGCGGACCTAATCGACTGATAACTGTTATGTGTGTATATTAGATCAGAACATGTATTCTTGTAAACATTTAAAAAGTCACAAGTCTCTATATACAGAGAGAAATATCTGTTTATGTCTGAACACAGTTAGTTTGAAGGTGTGGACAACTTAGGACAAGAGTCCCTTTGATTGACAAGTAAAACAACCACGCACTGCATCGCATCACACCCACACAGAAACAGACAGAATGACTGACTGAATGAGTTTTAATTACTGTGGCAACACCTGTCATTTCACAGCCTAGTCAGTTGTTCTGAAAATAGCCCATGCTAATCAAGTATGTGTGCATGTGCGTGCATGTGCGGACATAGCATTATCTTCAGTGAAGAGTTTCATCTGTGACAGCCATTACACATAATAAGCATAGACAGTCCTATAAGTTATGCAGTGTGCAAGAGTAAATGGAGAGATAAAAATAAAAGAGACCTGTCATTATAAAAAGTCATGGAGTCTGTGGTGATGATGGTAAAAGTGATGATAATGATGGTAAACATACATCCATCCTGTTTCAAGCTGCAGGTCAGGGTACATATGGTTACATTTTGATATTTACACAACCTCTGCAAAAATATATGTTTTTTATTAATATTTACATTTTATTGTGTCTTTCTTTGGGCCACATAGTTTATATTGCTTCCTCTTGTGGTCACTCTCTGAAGCCTAGAATGAAATGGTAGTTCAGTACCTTTAATAGTTACTTGTTATTTTAACCATCTCTCTCTCTCACACGGACACTGATCACTAGTGATCTAGATAGGAGGACAAGCACACAAATATCCCACATCACTAAAATGGACCTTGTGAGTTGGGGAGATGGGCCATCAGCATCTTCCTCCTGAATCCTTCTTGTGATGGCTACATGTATTGCTTTAGAAACCCATTTAGTATTTAAGGCTATAAGTAATAGCTTCAATGTAAGCTGTGTCACCAAATTCAATCTAAATGTATTTGTCCGTTTTGGACTACTGCTGAAACACTGTGGTGCAACATGGCAGCCTTCGTGAAAGGTGACCCACTTCTTGTGGATAATGAAAACGCTATGGTTGGTATTTTCAGGTACAAATTAATATTACCATATTAGACACCATATTTATGAAAACTACATTACTTTTCTTCTAATGGATCCCTCATTTTACATAGTGCACCTTTAAAACTTTAAATCACATTTTTGAGCAAGTACTTGGTACTTCAACTTGAATAAAGAAGTGGTACTTCTACTTATAGTGACGTACTTTTTAGGCTTTAAGTACAAATATACAGTATATCTACAATACAACACATATTGTTGGAAGGTGCACATCAGATGGTGTTTTATAACCAAATTTCTATAAAACTAATCTCAGTCTGTGTGCTGATTCACAAATGCTGCTCACAGTAATATTAATGTTAGCACACCCATGTTAGCATTTTGCATATATTTTGTAAGGTGTGTACAACGTAAAGTGCCTTGAGATGGCTCTTGTTGTGATTTGGCGCCATACAAATAAAGCTGAATTGAATTGACTATGAAGTGAGATCTGAATTTAAAAAAACACTAGTATTATTAATACAGAGGAAAAAACTTAATCAGAAATACATAGAAAAGGTGTTTCTTCCCTGTTCTCGCCTCTCTCCTCTTGTCCTGAGTGGAACACTGATGAGGGCCATAATCTCAGCTGCAATGAATAATAAACACAGTTACATCACTAGTTGAAAGGAGGAGAGTGACAGACATGGAGCTGGAATCAAAGGAAAATGTGAGCAGAGGGAAACAGAGATAAGCTTAGAAACAGGTTGATTTTATTTTTATGTAGTGATCACTGAATTCAATGAGCTATTGTCAGTATCAGCACTACTCCAACTATCATCACTACACTGACTACAACCACAAATTCAGCGAACCTTATCCTCAATCAATGGTCATTAGTTCTCAAGCAGATGTTGCACAGCTGTTATATTTTTATAGCTGGGACTTCGCAAGATTTGATAATGGGAATCTTAGAAACTGAAGTTAGGGACAATCTTAAAGAAGTCAGTCAGATTTTTGTGAATAGTTTCTTATCAAATGAGCTCAAGATTTTATTGACTTGCTCATATTAAAGTGTATACACAACCTCCTGCTTTTAATAGTCCAGTTCTATTTCTATTACGCATGCACCAAGGCCGACACTAGTATCTGTTACTGCCTCATACTCGTTCTCTTCAAAAATATCCAGTATAAACACAGACAGCACATTTCTGTTCACCTCCACTGGCTGAAGTGGACATAAGGAGAAATGTCAATGGTTTAAAAATATTTTTAAATAGGTGACAATGACAACAGTGAAACTCACTGCAAGCCTTTTGTCCCTGCTCTATGTCCGTCATTTTTAAACTGTTGTACATTATCTGTTGTAATAAAAGGTGGTCTAAGCAGTCTGCCAGGCCTCACTCACTACTTCCTTTTTTTCCTCTCTTTGTCACTCAGTTATTGAGGACAGATGCAGGCAGATTTATGTATGTGCCATATTAATTTCTTTAGAAAGGATTTACATGGACTCAAAGGGTGTCTTAGAATAACAAAGTTGCCAACTTACCCAGAAGTCCTAAGATTACGGCTTGGCGCCTCGTAATCACCCTCCACCGCTTATACCCGGGTCGCGGTATTCTTATTTGATTCTCTACTGTTTAGTTCTGTGTTTGTGCAACAGTGCTCTACATGCCTCAAATTGCCCCTCAGGGATAAATAAAGTTTAGAGTAGAGTTACCTGTTACTGTACAGTACGAGTCAAACATGGAGCTGCAGCAGACAGAGACGTGAAGTGTTTACCATGACAATAATTGTTTTCTAGTTGTGATCAGTGTTTCCAGATGTCACGTTAGAGATAGAAACTTTGAAGATTTGTAGAATTTAGTGAGTATCCAAATTTGTACCTGTGATATAAGTTTGAGACATCACTTGTTATTGTAGAAAATTGCAACTCTTTCTGGAGGTTGACTCTCATGAATCTCCCACCTTTGTGAAAGTTAAATGCGAAATTGGGGAAGTGCCCTTTTAAAGACCCATTTCAGTCACATTTTAAGGCTAAAAAGTCCATGCTATGAAAAAACATGAAAAATATATATATGAAAAACAACTCACGGTTTTCTTTCCACAAAAACGTTCAGTAAAAAGGAAAGAGGTCTGGTCTGTTTTCCTTATTGTAAATTCCAGAATCTATGAATATTCATTATATGCAAATTAACCTGGCATCAGGGCACCACCCACCAGGGCCGCTTCTCCAAGGGGAAAAACCTGGACAATATGATAACGAGTGGAAATTTTGGAGATATTCAGCTGTAAATGTTTGTGTCTGTTATTCATCCTTTTTTTAATACAGTTTTTTAAAAACCTAAATAGGCTTCATTCATTTTATTATCTCTTGTACAGCAGTTCTGCTGTTAGCAGACTAATTTTGTTTTTCAGTAACAGTTTTGTTTTTCAAATTGACAAAACTAATGGCCCTGTTATAACACCATAGCATGGGCAGCTGCTGCTGAACACCCAACAACATCACATTTTCTTTCATTTAAGACAGGATTGTCTAAACTATTTTAACGAGGTCCAGAGTTGGTTACGTGAAGAGTACCAGGCATTTTTTACAGTAGGATTAACACACATACATACATGTTTTATAACTATTTTATTTTCATTGTTGTAATTATCATTTTAAATGTAACTGTAACCAAATTTAAGCCGCACAGGAGTAAACAAATAAAAAGGACAATTGTTTCCCTTCTCTCTGTGTCGGTGTGCAGCTGGTGATTGTCTGCCAGAAACTGATTACTGTATGTGGAAACACGCACATCCTCTTAGAGGATGCATCTCACAGTTCCATACGAGTACAGCTGCTTCTTTCAATATCAAATCATCTTAAAGTGCAAAAACTATCCACTAAATGTATCCCCGAGCTAATAGTGTAGGTGAAGGTATGTCCTAAGGTTTGTGGAGTTTGTAACTAAATAATTGCAAAAACGAAGCAGTTTAAATCAGTCCTCAGTCATATCTGAGCTGTAAAACTCAGAAAACAAAGAAAAGTTTTACAGCTCAGCTACAGCAGAAAAGCTTTTAGGGGCGGCTGTGGCTCAGGAGGTAGAGCAGTCGCCTGCCAATCGTGGGATTGGTGGTTTGATTCCTAGCTCCTCCTGTCATATGTTGAAGTGTCCTTGGGCAAGATACTGAACCCCAAATTGGTGTGTCAGGTCAAGCTGCATAGCAGCTCTGCCATCGGTGAGTGTGTGTGTGCTTGTGTGTGTGAATGGGTGAATGAGAAGCAGTGTAAAGCGCTTTGAGTACCAGCGTAGGTAGAAAAGTGGAGAACATTTACATTTAAAACAATAAGATTAGGTTATGAAGCAGGAGTCAGACAGTTTTAATGTGATTTATTAAGGGATATTAATGTTTGTAGAGGTTCCTACGTCTGCCTGTGTTTTACTACACTACTGATGTCAATGGTATATAACAATAAAGGAAATTCTTCATTCTTCAGTCATTTTATTGAGTCAGTGGATTTTTTCAGTCCATTTCTACCACTTTAAGACGAGTCTAACCAGTAAAATGCTGTTTTCTTCTTGCCAAAAATTGATTAAAGCAATATTTGTTTACTAGAATATACTTTCTATGTTAGTTTACCATTATTGCACTCTTCTAGGTCATATTTAAACATTTATTAAATATCTAATTCAATTTCATCACTTTACAACCCTATAAGACCAGTACAACCAGTATAATGCAGGTTTCCCAATGCCAAAAAGTCATTAGGGCCTATATCTTTTTTTTGTAAGCCATTTTCTGCTTAACTTTAACTTTATTGCAGTTGTAAGAGGTATATTTACACAATTATTAAGCATCCAATCCTTTTTACCCTCTACGGGACCAGTAGAACCAGTAAAAGGCTGTTTTCCCATTCCAAAAAAGTTATTAAGGCCTATATAATTTTCCTGAAAGCCCTTTTCTGCTTCAGTTTAAATTTATTGTACTCATGTGGCTTATATTTACACAATTATTAAGCATCCAATCCATTTTTACCCCTCTAAACCCCTCTATAGGACCAGTCAATCCAGTAAAATGTCATCTACCCACTGCCAAAAAGTGATTAAGTCCAATGTATTTATACAGAAAGAACTTTTCTGCTTCTGTTTAACTTTACTGTACTTGTGTGGCTTATATTTACACAATTATTGAGCATCCAGTCCTTTCTACACCTCTAAACACCCCTGTAGGACCAGTATAACCAGTAAAAGGCAGCTTCCACATTGCCAAAAAGTGGGTCATGTCACTAATCACAATCACTAATCACATTGCCAAAAAGTGATTAGTGATTAGTGATTTGTGCCTATAGCTTTTTCCTGAAAGCCATTTTCTGCTTCAGTAACTTAATTGTACTAGTGAGGCTGATATTTACACAGTTAATAAACATCCTATCCATTTTTACCTCTTTAAACACTTCTATAAGACCAGTCTAACCAGTAAAATGCCATTTCCCAGCACCAAAACGTGACTACAGTCAATATCCTATGAATAAAACTGAAATGAATGAAAATACTTACATATTGTTTCTAATAAGAGAGTAGTAAAGCTAAACTGAATTAGAAAAGGCCTTTGAGTAAAAAGATACTGGCCTCAATCACTGTTTAGCCACATGTAAATGGAGTGTCGAAAGAAATTGATTGGTTTCTTAAAAATGCTGTAAATATAAACCACAAGAGTCCCTTAAATATGTATGTCTGAAGATTGAGTCATGACACCTGGAGTTCTTTCTTCAAGGTAGAGACGTTTCGTTCTTTTTCAATCTGAGTGAAGTTGGCTAGTGACCACAAATGTATCCTCCAGGTTGGTTTCACCTCACACCTGCCTTGAATAAGCTCCGTAAGTGAAACAAAGGCAGGGGATGGGTAGAAACATACGATTCACCAGGGAGGACAACATTATTATTATTATATATGTATACCTCACAGAACTCCAATAAAGTTAACCTGAAGCAGAAAATGTCTAATCTTTATTGTTATATATCGTTGACATTAGTCGTACAGTGAAACACAGGCAGACGTAGGAACCTTTACAAACATTAATATGTGAACCTGTGAACCATCAGAGTCCTGCTTCATGACCTAATCTTATTGTTTTACAGCACAGACTGTTTTAAACGGCTTCCTTTGACTTTTATTGCAATTATTTAGTTACAAACTCCCAGAATCTTCACATTTCATGCAGACATACCTACACTATTAGCACAGGGATACCTGTAGTGGAGGGTTTTTGAACTTTAGGACAATTTGAGATCAAAAGAAGCAGCTGTAGTCGTATGGAAACTGTGCGATGAGTCTTTAACAGGCTATGCGCGCTCTAGCCCTGAGTAGTGTCAGGGCGCAAATCTACCAGCTGATCTATAAGGGACGACACATGATTTGCAATATGACTGTGTTTATGATGTGTGCTTTATTGAATGCTGGTTTGATGCCAGGACTGTTTTTTTACCCCAGTTCGTCCTGAGTCATAAATAATACATTTTTAAAACCGAAGCTGTGGTCTGGACTTAAGGAAACATAAGTAAAATTAAGCAATGAACAGTCATTGACACCTACCCACAATCTGTGACTATGAAGAAATTCTCTAGCTGCTTTGCTCTGTTTAAATGTGGATAAAAGTTTCTACTCACTAACAAGCAACGTGGTTCTAATGCCCCCTTGCTACCTGAAGCAGTCCAAACAGCCAGTACATCATTTTAATTAAACAATGAAAGCTAGACTTATTATTTTTTATTTCAATTCTAGTCTTGCTGTAGTCTTGGGCAGGTTGGTTGGACCACTAACTGCACGCATACAACAAACAGACAGAGAGGACAAAGCACAACCATGGGAGAAACACAATACAAAGTTAATTATTGACATGCAAAGGTGGGAGCGGACAGAGGAGAGGGGCTCGGTTGTCAAGCATTTTAAATTCAAAAATTACAATTTATATACTACAACTGCTCATATTTAGTTTATTTATAAGATAGATAGATAGATGGGTAAATCAGTGTGCAGTTATTTGTGTAATCTGAGTTTGCTGAGATCACTAGTGATTATGAAGTCTGGTGGCAGCAGGGACAAAGGACTTATGGTAACACTTCTTCGCACACTGTGGTGGATGGAGCAGCTGTTACTGAAGGTGCTGCTCAGAGCACTCAGGGTGTCGGGTAGGGGGTGACAGGCGTTGTCCACATGGCCAACGATGTATATCATACTCCTTTCTCCCATCTCTTCTACTGAGCCCATAGGACTCCCCAGGACAGAGCTGGCCTTGCTGGCCAGTTTATCTAGATTAGTCCTGACCAGTACATAAAGTTTGGCTGATGCCACCACAGAATCATAAAGCAGTCTGCAGAGTGTCCTGTTCATTCTAAAGGAACTAAGTCTCTTTATCAAGCTTTATCAAAGAGGAAAGTTTTAAACTTAGTGTTAAAGCAGAGAGGGTGTATGCCTCCTGAACCTGAAAGCAGTTAGCACTATGTCTGTAGCAAACAAATTACCCAGTTGTTTGTAATGTTATGCAGTCCTGATTCTGTAAATGGGAAACTCCTGCGTTTGTATGCAGCCCTGGTTTTAATGTCGGCTGTCAAGCCTTTCAGCTCTCTGAGGTCTCTCCACTGTTGGAAAGCCGCACAAATGTTAATGTGGGTCTCTGCCCTTGCCTTTAAGACCACTCTCTTTCTCCTGTGCGTGAGCAGGAGTGGTGCACAAGCAAGAAACCAGCATGAGATGTGCTTGTTTCACTGTTTACCCAACCACCACTGCATGAAAACAATGCACGTTTGTTTAGCACAATTTATGGATAAACAGAAAATGAAAAACCTGAAAAAACTGAAAAAATTTAAACCAAGGCAAACTCAAGCTACCTTTCAAAATTAACTTTGAAACAGGGAAACAAGGGTGTCACCACATTGACCTTTATATGCTGTGGGATCCTAACACACACGTTTACATTCATGCATGGTGCCACATGCACATAGTCATACACCTACACAGGTACAAATACACACACCTCTGTAAACAAGATACATACAGACACAGTGCTCACAAACACACACTTATCTAACCTTTTCATGGTCATGTCTCATTTCTCTTCTTGCTCATTCTAAATCACAATAACACACACATTTATCCTGTTTGGTGTGTGTGTGTGTGTGTGTGTGGGGAGTGATTTAAATATGAGGCTGTCCTTTTCAGCCTCATTGTAGTTGGGCTGACCTTTCAAAGGGACACCTTCTGCATGTAGAGAGGACTGAGTGTGAGGTGAAAGTGAGCTCTGGGACTGCTTCTATACACAGCCTACGGGATGTGTGCCATTTAGTGGATGCTTTCATCCAGAGTGCTTTCCAGTGCCATGAGTGTGTACATTTATAGCAGTGGAGGGCAGAGGGAGTTACAGCCCTTCTCTTGGCATAGTTAGAGCACCGCTCTCCCTGCTGGCCAGCTTTTCAATGAAGAGAGCTGCCTCCATCCAAAGCACTGTTCACAAATGTCCAGCTCTGTGGCACCAGTGTAGATACGTTTATAATTGCTCACATGCACATTTCAGGGACGCAAATGATGTTAACAGGTAATTAATAATAATCTTAATAATGTTTTTTTTTATAATTTAGGTTAAGTTATGTTTGCACTGTGGGGCTGACGGATGTGAAAAGCCACCACTGTATCTTATTGAATGAGAAACAACAGAGGATTAATTAGTAACTAATCATTACTTCAATAATAATTGATTTTGAAGCAGTCGTCCTCTTTTCTTTGTTTCTTTGACAGGAAACTGACTTGGGTTTTGGGCCATTGGTCAGGAAACAGTTTTTTTGTGTTAACACTAGAAATTATGTAGTAATTATTGTTTTTCCCCCTTTTTTCTGTTTTACACTAACGTAGTTATACAGTTAAATTCGATGGATAAGGCTTACTCACCCAAACCTTTACTACATATTGTAAATCTTAGTTAACTCAGTATTACCAAAATCCAGGAATTAGGCTGGTGTAAACATCTATAGCACAATTTTACTGGTACTGGCTGAACTCCAGTACCAGTCAGCTTGCAGCAGGAATGAACAAGCTAAAGTAATCAGCTAAAGCCACTGCAGTTTGAAGTTCAACAAAATATTGACAGTGTGTTCTTATTAGGATGTTTTTGGGGTCACGTTTGTGATTAATTTAGCAGCATCACAATTAACTGATCTCAGCTTGTGCTATTTATCAGTTAGAAAACATGTTCCACCAGAAGCCGCCAGCGATGCTGTATTTTTAAAAAGTTACCATTTTGCTGTTCGATAATGACATTGAAACGTTTTGCACTCACTTTAATAGCAATTTAACTGCATTTGATAATCTTGTGTCCCCTGACTAACAAGGATAGAACAAGCAGTCACAAAGCATAGAAAAAATAACACATCAGCACCATGGACAGCAGCCTTCTAAGACAAGCATCAAATACAGTTAAATTCAGTTGTCTCTGTGTGGACTGGCTGCACTACTAACAGCACTGGGTGGAGACATTGTATTTTCTGTTGTACCACACACTCTTGTGAACCTGATATATCAGAAACAACTCAAGGAAATGTTTTCAAAATTTCAAAAACATGTTCACTTGAACTCAAGGATGAACTGATTAGCTTTCAGTGGTCGAAAGTAATTTAAAAGTCACTGTGATTGTGACCATATGCATGTCTTATTCAGGTTTCAGTAATTCCTTAAGGGAATTTATTACATTTGTCACAAATATTCTCTCATACTTATGGATGAACTGATTACAATATGACACATGCGTGTCTGTTGTGTGAGTGAGTGTAGTGAAGCAGAAAGCATGAACTGGCCTCAATACTAAGACAATGGAGCACGGTAGCACAAATCACACTTCTTGCAAGTTGCCAGCAAGTCAAGTCAAGTCAAGTCAAGTCAAGTCAAGCTTTATTGTCACTTCAACCATATATCGTTAGTACACAGTGAAGCGAAACAACGTTCCTCCAGGACCAAGGTGCTACATACAACATAAAGACGTCTAGTCAGCTGGCCAGCAGAGACAAGACAGATTGACCTAACATAGACAACATAAAGTGCGCATGCAAATGTGCAAACAAGAGCAAGAATAAGTAATCCAGTAAGGTATGTCAATCCAGTTCAATGTTTTGAGGTAGTTGAGTTCAGCTTAGCGGTAATGAGTGGTAATGTTTGTGTCTGTTTGTGTGTTTGTGTCTGTTTGTGATGGAGCCCGTAGCACAATGAAACCATGACTCACATGTATATCTGTCAGGTCCTGGGATATAGGGTCTCTTTGATAGCTTGGACGGCCTTTGGGCTCTTTAGTGCTATGAGCTGAGCTGTGGTTATACTTTTTTCACACAATAAGGTTGTAAAACATAATTTCAGTAAAACACTGTGTACATGCTCAGCTATTGTGTGCAGTGTGTACCCATCAAGCAGGTAAAGGTTTTTTTTCAGAAAAACAGCGAGGTGGTGTATGCAAAGTAAGTCTCCATGTTATCATGCAAATGTTGAGTGCCAGAGTTAAGTATCTGCATGCATATTCACTACAGAGCTGAGATCAAACACACACGCACACACACACACACACACACACTCACACACACACACACACACACACACACACACACACACACACTCACACACTCCCTGAGGGCTGAGGGCAAACATGGACATGAAGAATGAGTCATCAGATTGTGTTTGGAGTAGTCTGATGATCCCAGAGGTTTTGGTCTAATGCTCAGAAATCAGGATCACATGTTATTCTAGAGAAGGCAATTGTTAGTTTTTACAGTTGCTGTCAGATGTTTTTTTTTTTTTCACATAGACAGCACATATTATTTTTGTATGAAGAACAAATGCAATGAAACAAATGTTTCCCAAAAAGTACATTGTTAATTTAAAGTTATCATCCCTGAGATTTTCATATATCAAACTTGTATACTCATTGCCTGCAGCAGTTGTCATTTGATGTGTGAGCATTCTGGTCTGCATAGAGTTGAGCCTTAGCTTCCTCCACATGACTCATTAAAAAGAATAAAATGTATACATTATTTATTTTTTTGTATGTGCTTGTATTAATTGCATATGTCTACCAGCTAGGGGACTGCAGATGTGAATTAGGATGTAGCTAAATCTGATACTAAATCTTTTCTCTGAGCTCATGGGCTTGTTTACTATTTAAATGTCAAATGTCTGTTAGATACTGGAAAAACACTGAGATTGTTGTGTTCCACACCAACAAGGAGGACGTTTCTAATAGTCATGGACTTTTGAACTTATCTGATAATCACTAATATCAGGGTGGCACATGCATCAAAATACAGGTCAGAATCTAAAAATCCACACTTGATTTTCTGTCTCATTTTCTTGAATTTAGATTTACCATATTTTACTGTCCAGTCCATTGACAGACCTATATGTCCATGTAGTTAAAGTATCAGCAGTAAATCAGCACCTATACCTCCTGATATTAATCCTGCATTAGTTAGTCCAGTGGTTCCCAACCTGTGGGCTGTGAAACTGCTATTCTATTGTATCAATGCAAGGGGTTAGAAGATGATTAATGTAAATCCTACAATGTAAAGTAACTTGAGATGACTTGTAGTGATTTAATAAATAAACAAAATTTAGTTGAATTGAACAGTGATCTAAATAATTTTTTGATTGACCGTAACCCCAATCACCAATACAATCAACTGGTGAAACTAATAGCTGCAGGTGTGCAAGACAACGTCAAAATAGTAAAGAACAGCATCTCAAAATAGTGCTTCAGTGCAGCATTCGATTAAAAGTATTTGCTTTCCACCACTGCTTTTATTATGAGGATAATAAGGAACTGAGACACTGCAGGGTTTCAGGTCTGTTGCGCAGCGTTCGAGTCAGATGCAATCAAAAGAATTATTTTGGAGAGCTGCATCATTCCCCAGACACGGAGAGGACATTCATCCTCGTGCCCCCATGATGTACTAATGTTGTGAGACAATTTGTCACTGTATGTGTGTGTGTACTTGTGTGCAGGTGTGTGTGTTTAATATCTGCTCATCTCCTGTTGACAAAGTTTGAAGGTGACTCTGGAAAGAAACCACACGTCTCTCTCGTTCTCCCTGGAGTCTCTTTCTCATTCTCACCACCACTCTCTTCTCTTCACATTCTTTTCCTCATTTATCTACACCTCCCCCTTTCTCTGTTTTTTTTAGTCTTTTTTTTTCTATTTCTGTCCCTCCCTGTCTTCTTCTGGTCCAGATCTGCTCACTAACCTCTCAGCTGAAAAGGACTACATCAGTTTTAACTGTTCTAATTGTTTGACACCAAACAAAAGCCCTGATGGAAAGCAGACAATATATCAGCTTGTGCTCTGATTAAATATGTGAGGAAGTGTATGTGTGTGTGCGTATTTGCTTGTTTCCAGGTCTTAAAAAGATGTTGCGACGCAAATCTAATCACCTTTGATATGATTGTAAATCTAAATCTTTATTATCTGATTTTCTCCAGGCATCAAGCTATTTTGTGACCACAGCTTACTTTCATGCCACGACTGTAATAAAATGGTCCATAAAAAGTTGTAAGTTATTATTAGTTATTACAAACCTCTGGTTTAAGTGGTTCAGTTCGAGAAAAAATTAACCTTGGGGTTTTTTTCAAAAGCACTGCAAGAATTCAGGTTTTGTCACGTATCAGTACAGCTGAAAATAAAACTTAATTTCCAGGCTAGTTGACACTGTAATTACTTGTTGTTTCCTTTCATCAGACTCTTGGTAGCTACATGACATTTAAATTCGACTGGGTCAGTAGTGGTCCTCCAACAAGCATCCTTGCACTGAATAACCAGGTTTGGGCACCTGAGCTTCTTTTTTTTTTTAAAGCTAACCTCTGTTGCCTCCTTTCATGGGAAACTCAGTTTAAAGAGCTTTATGTGATCTCACTGTGAAACTTCATGACAGTATCATGCTTCAGTCCAGTTCAGTTGTAGAAGGTAAATCTTGGTTTGGATCTTCTGTTGCCCCTCTGCCATATTTACCAAATGGTGTACCTCTTCTCATTACTTCCTACCTGACTCCCTTTAGGATGTGTTTTTTTCTGATAAGACTTGCTGATATCGCGTCTATAGCTCTCTTGTTAAAGCCTTGTCTTACAGCCAGACAGAATGTGCTGAAGGCTTGTGCTCGGGGGCATTTAGGCAGCATTTAGCTCTTCATAATCAAATCACTGTTGAAGCCTCCGTGGGTGAAGTAGTGTATCATATACACATTGCATATGCATATATTGCATTGGTAGCATATCCTTCCACAGGAAGTCCAACTGATTTTCCCATCAGCACATCCTTCCCACGTTGTCCAGCCAGCGAGTTGCTCCTGTGACAGTCCTGCCCTTCCTCTTTACACTCATTGCCCATCAGTGTCTTGGTGCTGAATCCTGCTGATAGCCTGGGCCACTTCAGTTTGGACTTTCTAAGCTTACATGAGTATCTACAGTCCTCACTGTCTGCTGTGTGGGCTCCCTCAGCCCAGTTTTTTCTAACCCGAGCTGATAAATTGCATGACATATGCAAGGTGTTCTTCCCAAAGAGGCCTGTTCAGTCACTGTTGTGAAACTGACAAGAGGGCACTGTTTTCAGTAGCAAATGAATCCATTGTTTCTGGACAAAACTTGAGCTCTGTGACACAGAGAAAGAGGATTTTAGGCTTTGGATACACATTATTTAGCAGCAGATAGAAAGCTTTGATTCTGAGGTGAAATTTAAAACTAACTGTTCTGATGAAGTATACATTTTATTTTGAAAGTTCAGAGAGACATAGGTTCTTCCACAGAGAGATAATTGACTCAGCAATGCTGTGACACAGAATGAGGGGCCACTTCATATTCATTGTGTATACATGTAACAAGAGGAGAAATAAAATGCACTGTTTACTGACACCATGCGTATGACACACACACACAGACACACACACTTTAATAATCTTGTTATGTGTCTTGTCCTTTAACACAACAGCCTGAGCACTTATTCATGGTTAGCTTTATGTTGCCATGAAGATGGACATCTCTGTTTGTGCCATGTGTTACTGCAATGTGCAAGGGGTTACGGGGGAAATGACTCATGATGGTGTAAAGTTCAAACACACTTTGCGTGCGTGAGCTTTTGTATGTTTTCTTCAGTGTGTGGCTGAGTGTAAAGGTCTCCGGGACACAGTCTGTGTGTGTACATGTATGTGTACATGTGAATGTGTTTCCAAAAATATGGAAAAAATTTAAACTAAAACTTGAATTTTATACAAAAGATGTGCATATAAAGTAACTTTAAATGTCTGCAAATGCAGTGAATTTTAGTTACATGGAGTAGAACGGCAAGACCACGACCACTGACATGAAAAACACACTGTTAAACTAAGTCCAACAAGTGCTAACAAGCTGCTGCTGTCCTTTTAAAGAGACGTTCCTGACATCCGTTTTGCCTTTGTCTCTTCTTCACTCTGTCCCTCAGAAACCTGTCCAGGAACCCCATGCTGACCACGCTTTCCTGGCAGATCTTTGAACATCTGCAGCTCTTTGAACTGTAAGTCAACCTCTATCATCTGTTGGTTACAGTTGACATCATGCACACACTGTTATCCCATAGCTGGTGCCAGTACAATCATGTTAAAAAAGAGCTGTAGCACAAGTGCTGGCCTGGCTCAGTCTACGAACCTGAGATGGATGCTTCACTAATATGAAAACATATAGCATAAATGTGACTTCAATGAACTGTCATCAAGTTTCCATTCAGTGAGAACTAGACTCTGTGTTTTTTACAACCTGCACAGTGAGAAAGTGAGTAAAGCAGTGCTTCAGGAAATCACACCAGGCATGTTGACCTGTATGTGGGTGCTTTGACATCAGCTTGTTATTTTTTTTTTCAGTGCTCACTCATTGAGTGCAGCAACCACACATGCAATTAGCGTTAGGCATGTCAGAGAAAGGAGGAGGTGTTAGTAAAGAGTGTATATCACATGTAATCAGGAGCTCTCGTGTTAGAACAGAGTCTGAATAGCAGTTTAGGTTCATTAGAGGTTTTCACCATCTATAAATAATATAAATGGCTGATTTGAAGCCAGAGTCAAGGAGGGAGCATCTGATGAAAGACAAAGAGCTTCACTTTGTGTGTTTTGTGTTGTGTAGCTGATGACTACACATATTCATACTGCATTCTCCTCACTGTATGTGAGGAGAATGCAGTTAATCTTAAAGACCTTTGTAGGAAATTGCTTTGCTGGGTCTGTCTACGTGTTTTAAACTGATACTTTAACCCATTAAAAATATTTAGAGGTATTTAGATCAAGCAAATATGCATTCGTAGGTTGAATTGGCTACTTGCCTGTTGATGAACTGCACATTTTGCATATTTAATATTGTGCCAGCAATAAATTGGAATTAGAATGAACACCAGTACAACACTGCCTCCATTTTACCTGTTTACCTTTTCCCAGGACATTTCATGAAAAATTATGTTACCTTGTTAGTTTGAAAATGCTCACTCTTTCAGTGGACACATTATGATATAAAGCTGACTGTAGGACACACAGACAGAAAAATATGCAAAACATGCATCTCTTTTAGTAACATTCTGCAGATGAAGTGGCTCTCAAGTGCTAATGTAGGTAGGAAAACAGCTCTAGATATAACAGTGAGTAGTCGGGGGCTGCAGGGGATGAGATACTGTTCACTCTTTCTGCCAGTGCTGGTCCATACTGACCCTTTAAATTTAAAATACTAACCATTTTCATATTATTATGTTATAGGAATAAAGCTATTTCTAAATAGCATTATTAATGTGGCAACATTTCAGTGAAAAAATGTTTATTTATAGACAAGTCGAGTTCATCTCTCTCTTACAAGAAGAGGTGCTGGTGGAGGGGGAGGTGGTACATCACATTTTCTGATGATGTGAATTGAAGTGCTATTGTTGTGCTAATTTTAAAACACTATGTTCTGTAAAGTAATGATAAATAATAATATTCTATGATCAAAATGTTATATTTTATCAAATATTTTACAGCTATAGAATAACTAAAATTGCAGTAACCATTAATTTTTCACAAACATGTCACAAGTGTGCTCTAGAGTAAACAAATTCCAAATAAGAAAACACACACACAAGAAAAAAGCATCAGTATGTTGCTGAGTCAGTGTCATTATAATAACTACTACTACTCTTGTTTTCATGAACACAAGTCTTCATAACAGAGATGTAAATGGGAAATGTAAAGAGGAGGAGGGTTTCCTTCTTTGTCTCCAGTGGCTGTAGACGTCCTCGTGTAGTACATGCTATGCTTCATTTCCATTTCAAAGCTTCCAGAGAAGTGCTTTCTTTTTCCACTTCTCTTGTGATTTTTGTGTTCACGTTTGAGAGTAATGCTGCTGTTGCTGTACTTTAAGAATTTTGCGCTTTTCAAATATTGCTCTGGTTTTCTTTAAAAAGGCATGGTTGCTGTCCAGGGTGCTGAATTCTCTGTCCTGTTGTTTTATCATAATTGTCCTCTATAAAAAGTCCCAGCAGCTTTTGAGTAACATGAAACCTGCATCACAAACCTGCATCTAAAATGGTGTCACTTTTGTCTGCACTAAACTGAATTAGCAGCAGAATATCAATGCTTTCTTCTGTGAATATTATGATAGCAGCTTGTTAAAACTTACCATATCTTATGTGTTCTGCATGATTCATGCCCTAAATTACCACTTCTACTTCAGTCAGGAAAGACAGCAGCAGCATGTACTGGGCTGAAATGTTGTTCTCCTACACTGTCTTTTGGCTAGATGCCAGAGAAAAATCAGTGGCATGACAAAATAGAGAAGGAAAGAGTATGGAAAAGAGTGACAGCATTTTGTGCACAGTCTGCATCTGTATCACAATATGGTGAAATGTAGGGTTTGGGTCTTTTCCAGCAGAATATGCAGCGATAGATAACATCATTGAGGGATGAAGTGGATCGGAATAAAAACCGTATTCAAGTGACAGCAGAAAAATAGCCTTGATCTCCAAAGCCAGGAGCCAGCCTTGGCGTGGAAAACGATCTATGTCATGTAATATGATGTCATGCTTTCATGTCACTTGGATGTCAGCTGTGGGTCAGAAGGTAGAATATGTTGTTCACTAATCATAAGATAAGTCATTCAGTCCTCATGTCCTTTAACTAATCATGTATTGTTGCTCACTTTGTGTGTGTGTGTCGATAACTGGCAACGAGTCTTTCACATCGATGTGGAAGAATTTTGGCTTCTTGCAGAATTGTTTTAATTCAGACATATTGGAGAGTTTTCAGGCATCTCAATTAGATTTAAGCCTGGACTTCGTATGGGCCAATCCAAAAACTTTGAATTTTGTTTCTTTTTTGAGCTATTCGGAGGTTGACTTTGAATCAGAACCCAGGTGAGCCTTTGTGTTCTTTTTGGTCAGCAGTCCATTTCACCTTGAGATTATCCCATAAATCCCAGAAATTACACCATTTTGCCTCTTTCTTATTATTGAATCATAAACACTGGCCTTAACTGAGGCAAATGAGACAGTTCTTTAGATCTTGTTCTGAGTTCTTTTATGACCTCTTGGATGAGTTGTTGTTACTCTTGGGGTAATTTTGGTAGGCTGGTCACTCCTAGGAAGCTTCACCAGTGTTACAAGTGTTCTCCATTTGTGGATAATGATTCTCACCATGGCCCACTGGAATCCTAAAGCCTGGCTTTGTATCCTTTTCCAGACTACAAGGAGGGGGCAATTAGCTTTTCACACAGTCAGGTTTGAACAGCTTCTTTCCTATAATAACTTAAATCAACATTTCAAAACTGCATTTTGTCAACCAGTGTCTTTGTGTTATTAAAGATTGTCAGTGTGACAAATATGCAAGAAAATAAAATAAAGTAAGTTAGGCAAATAATTTTTCACAGCACTGTATATATGATATCACATACAACATGCAATCTCTTGTTAATTTGTTGTATCCTATGTATACTAAACCAATATCTTGTTCAATGTTATGTTATCCATATAGTCGTGAACTACAGCTTCCATCCTCCTCTGTGAATAAAATGTAATGCATTGAAATAAGTCATTCAACTATAGTAACTTTCATCAGATCCGCTGGCATCTCTATAGTGTATGTGTATTTTACTGAAGTCTCAGCAAATATACAGTCAAGCCCATAAATTATAGATCTAAAAGTACCACATATATTTGGTAGTTCTCCAGCTTTTCATTGTCCAGTCACTAAGAACTGCTACATTTATCACTACTGCTGCAGTTTGTGTGTCTGGACCTGGAGGAATATTTGCCCTGTTGTTTGACATTTCTGAGCAGCTTTTCTCTGGGTGCCATTTTATTAATATACTTGTGCATGCTCTAGGTTTTTGTCCAGAAAAACAGTGTTGACACTCACCAAAGGCCGTTCACTCTTTTTCTAGCTGGTGCACAGTCTGAGCGTTTGATAAAGGTGGTCTCAATCTCCTCCTTTGGCAGCTCGTTATACCAGCAGAGTATCTGATAACTGGCAATATGTATAGCTGGCTTGGATCTTGTTCTTGCCATTGAGCTAGCTCTTCTAGACTTATTTCATCCTTTGGTGATACTTGGTTGTTTCCTTACCTCTTGATTCTTAGTGCTGCAATATGTGCATTCTTCACACTCCAAAAGTTGATCTCCCAGATGTGAGTGTGACTTTGATTGTGTGTCTTTATGTGTCACTGGTGATCTGGACAGCAACCCACTTGTCACTCTCTGGGAGCTTAGTATAGCAACTGGGACATGCCCTAGTCTTTTGTGACTGCAGAGGGGAAAGGAGGTATATAGTTAATGATGGATAGGTGGATGGATGATGCTCTGGCAGTACAATTGCTTTTTTCCAGCAAACTTTTTTTTGTTAGTCAATCATAGACCTGTTCGTCAAATGAAATGCTGTTGATATATGAACATACACAGAAAAAACATAACAAGAATGAGAACACAAATTTACAGATATGTTCATTTTATATAGTAACAACAAAGTTATGTTAGATAACACATGGCAGTGCACAGTGTATTGTTATACAAGAAAGCGAAACTGTCTGATCCACACCTGAACTTATTTTGAAATTTCTTTCACTTCCTGCCCAATCATTCTCCGATTCTCATGCTCTTTATTTCTAATCAACTTAACTTTTTTTTGTCTGTTCCTCCCCCCAAGCTACCCCACTTGTGATTGTCTTGCTCGGGATGTTGTATATCTCTGTTTTTTTGGGAACTCTGACTCTGCCTGCCTTTTCCCCAACTGGGAAGATTTATACTGGATTTTGGATCTTAGAATGGACACTGCATTTGGATTCAGGATTTTTGAACTGTGTATGCTGAAGAGGCTCACTCAATTAATCTCACTCACCTGCAGTGAACCCCCACCATCTTGTGGAACCTTATCCAGCCCTCACTCTTTGGCAATCAGTCTCCGCCATCTGGAGTGGCCTCATTCGGTCACTACTAAGATGCGATGGAGCTTGATCATTTAGTGCTTTATAAGTGAAGAGACAGATCTCTGGCTGCAGTATCCACATTTTTTGAAAAGCTGCGTCTCAAAGCTATTGCTAAGGTTTTGGGACTCCAGTGAACCACAGTGTGGTTCCACAAATGGAGAAAACCTGGAGGTGAAGCTTCCCAGAAGTGGAAAATTATTACAAGCTGATGACTCATCCAGAAGGTCATAAAACAACCCAGAACAACACCTAAAGATGTTCAGGCCTTACTTGCCTCAGTTAAGATCAGTGTTCATGATTCACCAATACAGAGACTGGACAAATGGCATCCATGGGAAAGTTCCAAGGTGAAATCCACTGTTGACCAAAAAGAACATAAAGGAATGTTTCACATTTGCCAAAAAACATCTTGATTATGCTGAAGATATTTAGACAAATATTCTGTGGACTGATGAGATAAACTTTTTGGAAGGTATGCATCTCATTACATCTGAAGTATAACAACACAGCATTTCATTAAAAAAAGTCCAAATGCACTTGTGCAGGAGAACAATGATCTGAAGCACACCAGCAAGCCCACCTAAATGGCTCAAAAATTTATTTCTTTTATATATATATATATCCATCCATCCATCCATCCATTATCAACCGCTTATCCGAGGTCGGGTCGCGGGGGCAGCAGCCTAAGCAGGGAA
>JAUYWH010000024.1:725266-748831 GCA_034779795.1 Ctenopoma multispine
GTACATAACTCCACATGTGTTCATTCATAGTTTTGATGCCTTCAGTGAGAATCTACCAATGTAAATGGTCATGAAAAATTTTTGCCGGCTACCATCACATTTTCTACTTGCCTCTTGCGTCTCTGCCGTTTTTTAAACTCCTCCATCAGCGCTCTCACTCTACACACTGGGCCACCCATGTGTGTGTGGGGTCGGTCTACTTCTGCTGGGTTAAACAGGCAGCCTGTTGATTACTTTGAGCGCTGCTGCCACCTAGTGACTGGGGGTGGTTTAGCGTTCCAGCATGAAAAAAAAATTTGATTCTCATGCGTCTCGCGCCCCCCCTTGACCGCCCCACTAATTGAGAAACACTGAATTAATTGAATGCGTCCAAACTTTTGGCCTGTACTGTAGGTGTGCAACTTCCTTTGACCTCAAAGGCCTACATTAAAACTAAATTGGCCTGCACAAACTAAAAATATAAAATATTACATAACTCTTAAGCAAACACTCAATTCAGATCAAGCAATGAGATCCAGGCAATGAGACTCGGGCGAAAAGGAATCATCTAATGAAAATGAGTGTGTCAGAAGGAGAAGAGGGCTGATCTAAACTTGACTTTAACAAACAGAGGTCATGCAAAAGACAGGGGAAGTAAGGAGATTTCCCAAGATGGCGAAGAGTAAAACGCTGACCAAGATAACACATAGAGAGAGAGAGAGAGTACAACAAACAAAGCAGTTCTTCCTAGAGGGGAGGGGGTGTCAAACTGTATAAAAGTTATGTTCAATGTATAGACAGTAGTCTGACCCTCCAGGGTCTTACTCACTGGTTTACTTGTCTATTTTTTCTTTTGACAATAAACCTTTTATACTTTGATTTTTTAATTTGGCCCAATTGAATTTGGCCCAAAACTTTTCAAAAATACACTTGACACTGCATGAATGTCATTTGTTTGTCATTTGTCACATAATGAACATTGTTTTACGCCAAGGATGCTGTCATTTTTAAAGACCCACTCCACTCAAAAACATGTTTTGCTTATTTTCCAATATCCTAAATTGTCCAACTTCTACTATACTGGGTGGTGTATGTGCAGAGTTTGTCAGTAGCAGGGTGTTTTCACATTGTTCAGCAGAAGGTGCAGGTGTAAGTTCACCTGCTTAAAAACCTGGTTTGAAAAGGAGTCTTGTGATGTAGGAATCACAATTCAATATGCAAATACAGAGTTCTGTGCTGTCTACTAAAACCTGACACCTGGAACCACTGAGCTGAGATCAGCTAGAATGGACTTTTTTTTTATTTTGGAAGTTGACAGTAAATTTGCCAGAGTGTGCAGTTTGGGGATGTAAACCAGAACCTGGCGTTTAGTAGCCTAGCAATTAATAAGTTAGCAGTGCACAGCTAAACAACAGCGAGTTTATACAGCCAGTTAGCGCTAGCTTTAGCATTACATACAGTGGGTATCACTGACTACCAGTAGCAAGCTAAAATATAATGGTAAACTAAAATAGGATGCTTACCCCTCTGGGTCCGATTGAGGCTCAAACATATACGGCTGAATTGCTCTAATATTTACGGTTGCCATCTTATTGTGCAAAGTTTATTTTTACCAGTGTGACTCTGAGAAGCGATGTTGGGCGGTGCCCTGAGGGCTCGTTCACTTGCATATAATGAATATTCATATATTCTGGAATTTACAATGAGAGCAGATGAACTAGACAATATATTTTTCATCGCAGAGTATTTATATGCCTTACAATGTAAGTGGAGTGGGTCTTTAAGGCTAAAAAGTGACATTTTGGCTATCTTACCATGTTTATTTAGTGCCTGAACCTAACAAATATGTCTTTACGCCTAATCAAAACCAAATTGCAGTGTTTGCACCATTGCAATCTAGTCACATAATGGAAGTTACCATCCGCCATTTTGGTGCTACTGTACAAGTACCCGATGTCAAAAAGGGTGCAGTTTCAACAATGCCTGCCTCTGTATGTGGAGGTGCTCTTAAATCAAAAAGTTGACTTTGGTTTTATGAGAGGGTTGGGACAAACAACCTATATGGGCATTGAAGTTGTAGGACTTGTTGAATCAAACAGCTAATGTGTGTCAGCTCTGCTTTATCGTTTAAAGAGTATCTCATGTTTTTACTTGTTGGCAATCAGTGTTGTAAATGGTTCAGTACCACATTTGGTATGGTTGTATTTGTTTTTCCACATACTGTTTCAGTCAAATATTTGTATCCACCTTCTTTCTTGTTTCTATTAGTCTACTTTCTACATGTTGGATTAATATGTTGCAGTAAAACATTCTGCACTAGGAAAATATGTTAAATATTGCACATTCTGCAAATTAGCCACTGTTTGACTTGATGACAGATTTGCACATGACCCTGTCTCCTTTGTCAGATCTTAACAAGCTCTATAAAATAATTACCTGGCTTGCATTTGAGTTAACTGGTGGAATTGATTCCCTTCTTAATGTTTTTAGACACTTACTGTGTTCTAATGAGCAAATAGCCCTAGTGAAATTTTGTAGTAATCCATATTATAACAAGAACCCCTCGACTGAGTAAAAAGGAACAGCAGTCCATCATTACTTCAGGAAAAAGAGAGTTAATTGGGACACAAGTACTTGACATTAGATGAGTGGAGATCTTTCATGTGTTGAGTTTGATTTAGAGATTTTTGCTTCCAGAAGCAGTGTCTTTTGTAACACACAAACACAGAGAATTGACATGCATATCTACAGTCATTGTACTTAAAATATATATTTTAATTACCTTTACACAAACAAACCAAAGTAGAGAGAACATGAAATACAGTGTGAGATCTGATAAGAAATGAAGCCAATTAGTAAAGTAGTCAATGCAGTGTATGAAATCACACAATGAGTAAAAGTGATTATTAGAACATTTTTATATTTATATTTATTTAGTTTTTATTGTTGTGTAATAATTGTAGTTCTAAACTGATTTTATGTATACTGATGTATCAATAAGGCCTGATGGTTAGCATGGTCGCAGGTTCAAATCCAAGGGTCAGCCGGTTGCCCTTCTGTGAGTTTTTATGTTCTCTCTGTGCCAGCGTGGATTTTGTTCAGATACAGCAGATTCCTACCACTGTCCTAAGACAAGCAGTATGTTAATTTGTAACTCTAAATTGCCCGTAGGTGTGAATGTTATTTTGTTTGGTTGTCTGTCTTTATGTCAGCCCTGTGATAGAGACATTGGTGCAGGCTGTCATATTAAATCTATGAAAAGTCAGAATGTTTTCCAGGCTTATCAAACCTCAAACCTCAGATGTGTCCCGCGGGTCAGCCTGCTGGATTCTTCAGCTTAAAGTTTCAAGGTCACATGGTGAACAGTGCATCTTCTGCACACACTGCAGTCTACATCATGGCTTTGCGAATGAGATATACTGCCATCAAGGATGTATTCAGCCTCAAAATAGGTCTGCACTTCACAGTATGAGTGCAGGTGAAAAAATATATGATTCTGTTTCTTGAATTGGATTAGATTGTATTTTATGCTCCATAGATTTCTGTGAAATTGAAAATGACCTCAGTCAGACAGCTGCTCGTTTTCATATTCACCTCCATGGGATCTTGCTAACAGCTTTTTGTAGGATAAATTCTTTTGTCAAATTTACTATGGCCACTAGATGTCACCTAATTACGACACTTATTGATGCGTCTCATGCCTACTGGTAGGTCAGTAGGTGCTAACTGTGTTAGAGACTGTTCAAAGGTCATCAGTTTGCCTTCAGGTGTTATTTAAAGCAATGATTTACAGGTAAGTCACTTGTTCCTGCTGGTTTCTGCTGTACTGTGTATTGACAATACAGAAGTGGATTAAAAATACAGAACAGGAGTAGGTAACCATCACATTTTGTTACTCCCCTATTTAGTTCTAGCTTGTCTCTCTGTGTATCTGCCCTGACACTTTTAATGAAAGTGAGAGGTTATCTGTGCAGTTTTAATGAGAGGGAGGCTATCTCTGCTACAAAGTGGAGCAACTCATTTACATCACACTCCCAGGTAAATGGGGGAGTTAATTAAGTTAGTGGCAGAGGAGCAAAGTTGTTTTTGCTGCATGTTGTCAGATAAACTCCAATCAGCCTAGGGGGGTAACAACATGATTCTTAGGCCTTAAAATGTACTAGTGGAAGGAGTTTAATTAAGTTCAGCTTACAGGGTGCCAAATAAAGATAAGTTTGTCCTAGAAACTTGATTCTGTTCATCTGGACAAAGTTTTTCTAGTGTGAGAAATATTTCAAGACTTATCTAAGTCTCTTCCTCAGTCTCAACTGACTGCAGGTTTCCTGCATAATTACAGAAACTAGAACCATTGACTAACCATGGGCCATGTGGTCAGTGATATGCAAGTTGTCCACTGATTAGTGGACGTGTGAACTATTCATAGAGGGTTGGGGAATGGCTGCAATCACAGCATTATAAGATGGAGACAGATGTACCCTTAAGCCCCCTCCTCGGTTCAGAGATGGTTGTTCCTTTTTCCCGTAAATGGACTCCTTGACTCTCTCAAGCCAGCGTTCCTCCCTGTCCAGGATGTGCACTTCATGATCTCTGAAAGAGGGACCACTATCCTGTAGATGTAAATAGACTGCACGGCCCTGGCCTGACGAGGTAGCTCTTCTGTGTTGTGGCTTAGCCAGTGGCTGCTTGGTTTCCCCAATGTATAGTTCACAGCAAAAATTGTTAGTGCATACAATTGCCAAATTGCACTGTGCCTGTTTATGTGACAAACAGTAACAAAAACACAATGTATACACTGTAAATTACAAGTCAGTAATCCATAAAACACATCTTAAATAGACCTGATTAATGTCAAACAAAAACAAAGCTCTAAAAAAGGTCTAAGGTTAGGGCTAATCCCACGTGTATTGACATAAAAAAAACACAGTGAATTCATTTAGTTTACAAGATATTACCTTGTTCTTATTCTCAAACTGTACCCTGAGTTAATAGCTTTAACTATAAAATGTACAATGTCTTCTACATCTTAGAAAATTGTCAGGACCCATAGGCATGTGTGAGAAAATTGTGACATAAATTGCATCATGGGAACTGTAGTATAAATACATTTTGATGCAGAGTTTGATCCAAACTACTTACCAAACGAACAACGAACGAATAACATGTATTCATGTTAATGTATGTATAACATGTATTCATGTTAATGTATGTATAACATGTATTCATGTTAATGTACCTTGTTCCCTACAAAAACATATTTTTTGACTTTTCAGTTTAGTTGAACAGAAATGTAATGTTTAGAAGCCTGCGTTACTTCACTGCAAGCTCTGCTGCACCTTGAAATTCTGCTCTCACATTCAAAAAAAGGAAAGATCAAATAAAACGTGATATTCTGCTTATTCACGTTCATCAGACAAACAGGTCCATGCAGAACTGGACTGTGACCGTCTAGGCTTTCTCCCAGTATCTCCAGCAAGAGGCCAAATTAAACTAAACACACTGTGCCAAAGTAAAACTGGCCCATAATATTTTTTCCGTCCATGCTGACTCATAATATCAGCTCCTGGGAAAACTGCCATGCAACTGCTAACTTAAAAAAAGAGGTTCACCAATTAAAATGTACGATCACATTTTGTGTTTGACTGCAAACTTTGACTTAGAACTATACAGAGAAAAATCATAGTAATCTGTTAGATATTATTTACACCTGTACTTTGTTATCAAAGTAAAGACATTAGGACAGTTTATCAGATCTCATCGTCCATTTACTGATTACGATGACATCTCTCTAATTGAAACTTTCTTTCCCTTTGTCTAATGCTACTGTTCTTTGGCTAGCATTAAATTGTAAAATCAAGTAGTGCCACAGCAGACATGCTAATGAGAGTAACTGAATACAAGCCAGCAGAGTGAGAATCACAGACACCAACACAGTGATCATGAGAAGAGTTTGTTGCAGGTTTTGGCTGAGGTTCCATTTTTCATCAGCTGTAACACCTCACTGCACAAACAGGATACTGTGAAGTGTGAAAACTGACTGTGTGTGGGATGGAGGGAAAAGGGTTCCTGATTGGTTTTAAATCAGGTCGGATCAGAGGAGAAGGCATATACTACCAGAAACATGATCGTAATAAAGCAGCTTCTCTGCAAAACATGTTTTCTCTGCATTGTTACATTGGAAAAACAATTTTTCAGCTTCACTGGGAAATTAGAAAATTATGATCATTCAGTGTAATTCAGGCTGTATTTCATTCCTTAGGCTTTTTTCCACAGCTCTATTTATCAAAGCATGTGGTTGTAATAATGCTCCCATTGATCTCAAGATTGGATATAAACAGGTGTGTGAGCGTGTGTGTGTGATAAGCTTGGGGTTCAGATCCAGATCAACAAATCTTCATTACTCTTGCCTCTTCCCCCTAGCAAACATCCCAAGGCACACACTTGATAGCCAGCATTCATCACAGCACAGCTGTAAGGTGTGAAAGGGCAGCTCCATTTCTACTCTGTGTCTTCACACTCTCCCCCCCCTCCCCCCCACAAACACACAGAATGCAAAAATAGTATGTGAGGAGAAAGGGACATGTGCATACAGGTGAAGCAAAAGACTTCAGTGACAGACATCATTACAGAGCTGTGAACCCTCCATTGAAGTAAGACAGATCAAAAGCCACACAACAAGAGAGTGATGAGAACAAAATTGTATTCATGTTTTCAGTAATATTTATTGCCAGTAAATATAACTGCCTTTTTTGGTGCTGAAAAATCTATTCCCAGGAGTATGTGTTTCTAATGTGTGAGTGAATGTGTAGATGGTGGAATTGTCCTTCACCTACAGCCGCCCCTTGTATGACAGTGATATTTGTCAATCTCCCTTCTCTCAACAGTCACATCAACTCAAGTGTAACCACTTAAAAAAAACAATGCTGTCCTTTACACTTCTATGAATCTTACAGATATTGTACAGCTGTGCCACAAATGTCCCATCAGCCACAAATAGTGACATCGTGGAGCCGCAGGTAGAGAAATATTTTTCTAAAAATGATGGATTTGACAACAAAGGATCAGGTTACCTAAAGAGGAGTAATTAGGAGTAATAGTTCACTAAAATATAAAAAGAGCTAATGTATAAGTATGTAAAAAAGTTTGATGTTTAATATAGTACTAAATTTGAAGGACACAGAGCCATTGCATATGGGACATTGTTAAAACAATGCTTTAACAACTTCAGCATTCAGTCCTGGAACAGAACTACTGTCTTTGCTGCTATAAATGTGCACCATAAAAAAGGTCTATGATTCTGATTCAGCAAAAAAAAAAAAAATTTTATGACGCAAGGTTACCAAGACACAGACCAGAAATTAGCGTGCATAGCGAGCGCTAAAACTTTTTTGCCAAACCTAAATAGGCTTCATTAATTTTATTATCTCTCATACAGCAGTTCTGCTGTCATCTGGATCATTTTCTTTTAAATGCTTCTCTGGAAGATCCCCTGCCTTTGGTTTCCTCAGTCTTTAGTCCGTCTACTTTATTTTTTAATAACAGTCTAAATGAGTCCATGAGTTTAGGAATTTATCAGACATGTTGGGGCTATTAAAACATGCAAATATATTAGGGCTGGGAAAGTTAACACGTTATCACCGAGTTAATGCATTACATTCCATTAATGCTGTTAATTATTTTAACGCTCGTTAACGCAGTTTTATTACTATTAATATGGCGATGAAAGTCCGTCGCTCACTAGGTCTGAATACACAGACACATGATGGGTCACAGGAGGGGTGGAATGTTATCAGGTAATCATATTTAAACTGTACAACTGATATTAAGCAAACAAATCCATCAATTTCTGTGACTTTTCCTTGTTCTGTTTATAGCATAGTATGTAGAGTTGTTTGCGTGTTTAGAAGCGTCAAAAAGGATCCATATGCAAACCTCCAAAAACGGAATCGTAACCCTCTACGTGGTCGCGTTTTTTTTCTCCTCTGATTTCTGTGTCCCGCACCTCGGAGCTTCACTCTGTGTGTGCACACTGATAGATGATAGATGATAGGCTGATAGAAAAATTCAACATCCCACCCCAGTCATCCATCGTGTGTCTGTGTATGTATTCAGACCCAGTGAGCAATGGACTTTCATCTTCATATTAATAATAATAAAACTGCGTTAACGAGCGTTAACATAATTAACAGCGTATTTGCATGTTTTAAAAAAACGGCATTCACCCCCCATAACATCAAATCTAGGGAAAACACTGACCTGAGACAACCAACCAGTCGTAACTAAGGAAATCTTTCACATTAGAGGTGAAACATCCTCAAAATAGTCAACCAAGTTCAGCTACCACTGAGTAGCACCTTGGTGATAACCATGATCTGGATGACTGGAATTTTCCATTCCAGTGTTGCTGTCATAGTCCATTTACAGGAGGCAGTCAGAACTGCCATCTTTCCATTTGCAAAGCTGTATCTGCTTTGCTGAAAAAGCATCATATCAAACACACATGGTATCATGTTCACCAATTAATAGTATGTGTGCTTAAAGAATGATTTGTCTTACAGAATTAAACATAACTAATGAATACTGACTGAACTGAGATCTAGAGGACAGGCCTGACAAAGAAGGCAGTCTTAACAGGTCAAGGCAACCAGGTAACTGCTACAACACTAAGGTTGTCGGACATCCATGTGCGTGACATCTAACAGATAAACAAGCAGTAAAATGTTTTCCATTGCATTCATGCTATATACCAGTGACACACAATACAGTGTAACCACAGTGATTCCTAGGTGACTCCCACTCTATACTGTACCTGAAGACTCCTAAACAGATCACTGAAGCTGCTGCTTTTTACAGTATATAGCATTTGCCATTACACTCACAATGCCTAAAAGCAAAATCCATACAAAAGGTACAAACAGCAAACTCAGTGAAACTAAATTCTACTTCCAAAAGACATTAAGAAATAGAAACTATTTCAGTTAGGTTTTGAATGGAGATACAGTACTGTGCAAAATTCTTAGACGACAGAAAAACTAATCCAATAGTGGACTAGGACTTTTGCACAGTACTGTATTTTTGTGACAGATCCCATGACAGCAGGCAGTTGTTTTTCAGACAACAGGATAAAGGTTTCTAGGTCCACTAATATGTTGGGCTTTAATAGTGGTGGAAAGTAACTAAACACATTTACTTAAGTACGTTTCTTCTTTTTCTCTACATCATGAGGTTCCAAAAATATATGAAATCTCAACTGCCTGATGAGAGGGCTGAATTTCAGAATGGTTACAAGGCTGACTCATTCCACCAGAACTAATAAAACACACTTTTCACAGAAAATGTGCCCTCTTGGGCTGCATGGGCTTACATATTACATAATCACCAATCTGTGAGCTTCCATTTCAGGCGTGCTGTGTGTGTGTGAGTATAAGTGTGTGTGGGTGATGAAGTGGCATCTTTTACTTTTCCACATGTGTCTATCTTTCTCTCATTTTCTCAACCTGTCTAATTCTGCAATCTGTGTTTTCCGGATGCAATAGACAAAACTGCTCTTGCTGTACACTCAGTGTGATGAGCCATTGTTTCACCTTGCAATAGTTGTTTTCAGAGTCTTGGTTATACATGTATGTTGGCAGTAGGTAGCAGAGTTTTTACATCATGCCTTGTTTGAACGCGAATATCTTAAATTCTTTATATATTTGTTTCTCTTTCTGTCCAGGCATTTAGAAGGAGTTCTGTTTGACTGTGGCTGTGAGATCCGCTGGCTGCAGCTATGGCAACAGAGAGGAGAGGCGGGGCTAAGCACTCAACGGTTACACTGCCATGATGGCTTAAGGAAGATACTGCTCAACGATATGAACATTAGCAGTTGTGGTGAGTAATAAAGTCATCACAGAAACATGCACTGCAAATATTGACATTTCACTGGAATGATTTGGAATGCTAATTATGCACACAAGTGTTCACTCAAGGTTCAAATGCTAGAACTGCAGTTAGGCTTCATTTATGCTACTTTGTTGAACCTATGGAAAGGCTATGCCATATGCCACTCTGATTCTATACTTCAAGTCATACATTAAATAGATTTCCCTACAAAGTTCCTAACAAAGACATCTTTAAAAACATGTAAAAGAGAAAACGTAATTAGATGGTAACCAGCTGATTACTCTAGACTGTCAAATGTTACCCAAACAGGAGGAAATACACAGTGAATTATGTGGCACAGATTTAAAATTAAGTTTAATCAAAAATTTAGCACAAGCTTTATTGACAACTTGTGGACCTTACGATCCTTGTTATTTTGCCAAATCTTGGACATATTGCTATGCACATTCACATACACTATATATTTGGTACACCAGCACATTTTATTCTAATCCAGGACATGTACATATACTATGGTTTGGGGAAGGTCAGGTTTATGTAGGAATGATTTTCTAATTTAATGTAGAAGAACTTGACTGGAGTTCACATTCCGAACTCAATCTCATCCAACACAATTGGGAACAACCGATTGCTAAACCTCATTAATGCTCTTGTGTCTGAATAGGAGCAAATCCCAGCAGTTGACCATCTGATGATTAACTGAAACCAGAGGAGATGACACTCCATGACTTTGCCAATAATAGCTATTTTTGTGTGTAAATGTATGATTTAATACTTTGGTGACTTCCTATCCAGATTTGGGGTATTCAGTGAAAGAAGGCATACATTATAGTGTTAGTCCTGGAAAAGGAACCATGTCACTTTAGTATTCAGACCCTTAATCCTGCCATTTAGAGAAGCATTTTATAGCAATTACAACTTCAAATCATCTTGGCTAAGTCTCTACAAGTTTCCCACACCTGGGTTTGGGCTTTTTATCCTATCATCTCTTTGGCCATGATGCTGCCATCACTGTGCTTCACCATAAGGATGTTCTGTTCATGGAATTAACAATGTTTTCTCTTATGTTTTCTCCTTCACTCAGACCTGCCGGATATCAGTGTCAGCCACAGCAACCTCACAGTCATTGAGGGTGATCGAGTAACAGCCATCTGTAATGGCTCAGGCTCCCCGTTACCTGAGGTGGATTGGCCTGTCAACGGCTTGCACTCCATCAATGCACAAGAGGTAGGGAGAGCACACACTCAAATTCACACATATTGAGAAAAACACACAACAGCTAGAGTTGTGAGTGTTGCATTTTACACATAGTAGCTGCAAGAAGCTGGCACTTATCTTATAAATAATTGATGTGTGTCTGTTGGCATCAATCACTGACATGATTTCCAGCAGAAACAAAGCATTGTACAGCAGCTCAGTTTTCATCTGAAAGGAAGTGTTGAAATCTTATTTTAATAATTACCTGTAGCTAGTTAGATGAGATCATGGAGGACAAATTGGCAGTTTCATCTGGCAGCTATGTGTGATTTGGAGCTGTCTACTTAATGGCATGGATTAATGCGTTATGTGTTCCACTCTGTAATTAGCCTCTCCTGACGCAGAACATGCAAAGTTCAAACTAAAATGTCCAGTCCACCTATAGGTTTGAACCCATAACTTCCTTGCTGTGTGGGGTGAGTGCTACTGCTTCACTTTGTCTAGTTTCTGTATGTACACTACCAGTCAAAAGTTTGGACACTCATAGAAATGATCATGTTTGTGAAAGAAAAGCAGATTTCATAACTTAAAATTGATCAGAATGAATGTGTAACATTGTTCATATTGTAAATGACTATTGTTGCTGAAACAACTATTTTTTAAAGGAATATTTACATAAACATACAGAGACCTAAATTCTGCAAACATTAGTATTGTTTTTGTTGTTTATTACAATACAACTAGAAGATATAGAACATATGTACACAGTATAAAAAACACAAATATTAACAGCTTATTTAGGCTAAAGTGACAAATACTGAGTATGATCTCTGTAGAAGAATCTGGAGAGGTCGAGGACGTAAATAGGAGAGGAAGACCTGTCAAAATATAATGGAAGTTTCTCAGAGTTTCCCCTTTGAGACGCCGGAAGTAGTCCAGCAAGGACCTGACTCCACATTTGGGAGCTTCATCTGGATGCCAAGTTGATCCTTCCAAAAGCCTGAAAAAAAGCTGATCGGGAATGGGAGAGTAGCCAAGAAACCAGTTTTTGTGTTTTTAGTTGTTCTAATGTAAAAAAAAATTAATATATATGTACGTCATCGCATTGCTGAAAAACTAATCCAATAGTTGCCTAAGACTTTTACACAGTACTGTATATACTATACACTATACAGTACTATACTATCTAAAAGATATGATTTCAACCACCTTAGTGCTGTTCCTTTAACTCTAATGAGATGTACCAGTCTGTGTAATAAAATGTGTACTGTGTTTCTGTCCTGACTGGAAATCTTCATAATGATTGTTCATGCGCAAATGGTCACATAGCTGCTTCACCAATACTTTTTCAAGGATTTTAGAGATAAAGGGCAGATTGAATATTGGTCTATAATTGGCTAAAACCCCTGGATCCAGAGTAGGCTTTTTGAGTAGAGCTTTTACTACAGCTACCTTAAAAGCCTGTAGAACATAGCCTGTTAGTAGAGATACATTTATCTGCTCTAATATGGACCTACTGATCAAAGGTAAAACATCTTTGAGCAGTCTAGTCGGGATGGGGTCTAAGAGACATATAGTAAATTTAGATTAATTAGTTATTGAAATTAACTCTGCCTGATCTACAGGAAAGAAGCAGTCTAAGTAAGACTGAGGTCTTACAAAATAAATCTAGACGTTCTGTCCATGTCAATTGCAGGGAAGATCTGATTAATTGTTTCTCTAATAGTTATAATTTTATTTGTAAAAAATTAATAAAGTCATCGCTGCTGAGAGATAAGGGAATCATAGGTTCAACAGAACTCTTCGTTAGCCTGGCTACAGTGCTGAAAAGAATCCTGGGGTTTGCCTCAGTTAATGAGGAATAAGGTTCTAGCTTTACGGAGGGCTTTTTTATATGTTATTAAACTGTCTTTCCAGGCTAAGCGATATTCATCTGAATTTGTGGAGCGCCACCTCCTCTGAATAACTACCTTCTTTTTCAGAGGGGCAAAAATTTCAAGACCCAGTATACTACCCATGCTCCATTCCCACCTGACATGTTGAGTCATTATATACTCATGCCTGTTGCATTTTATTGCACTCTTCCTCCAGGCCAAAGTCTACGACAACAACACCATTCATTCCATCAACATCACTTTGGTCAATGTGAGCAGAGACGACAACAACTTCCTGCTAACCTGCACCGCCACCAATGTTGTGGGCATGACCAATGCTTCTGTCCAACTAACTGTTCACTGTAAGTACACACACAGTAAACACACACACACACACACACACACACACACACACACACACACACACACACACACACACACACACAGACTGCTCTACTGTTGGCTGACTGTTTCCATTTAATGGTCACTTTAGGAAATAACTTATTAGTGTTTTTATGGTGATAAACAGGTCCATCCATCATCTTTACAGTGCATACCTACTCTGTGTGTTTGTGTATGTGTGTGTGTGAGAAATTAGTGTATTTACGGTATATTCATGCAGCCTACAAAAGGGACTATTTACAATGTGTTGTCATATGCAAAGGCCACATAAATTATTCTGTCGCATGGTGATTAAAAAGGTCACAACAGCATCACACCTACAGTAGATCACAAAGGAAAACATGTGCTTCAGCTGTTAAACTCACAGTGAAGAATCTTTAAAACAAATGAGCTACATTTCACTTTTTCCAAGTTTTGTGTTAATTTGTTATGATTTCTTCAGTATGGTAATTATGGATCATAGATGCCATTAGACGCCATGTTAGTGAGAGACATTGTCCAAGTCCAATAATCTTAATATTCATCATCTAGGCTTCAGTAATTTTATTTTACTGTTAATTAATTGTACTGAAATCACTGTGGATAGTTGTGGACATGCTATTTGTAATGTCTGTGAGTATATTCCTCTCAACATCAAAAAAGGGCCAAATTTTCAACTGTCAACACTGATGTAACAACCACTGAGATGAGTGACCTCTTTCCAACGGAGACCTGGCCAGTTTCAGGCCGGCAACAATGAAACACTAAAAGAAATAGAACTAAAAACCAGGGACGGTGGTCGGACTGATGCAAATATCAATAGTATTGATACCAATATTGGTAATGGTATTGGATCAATACCAGCATGATGTGATCGATACCATTTCTCAGTGTGCTGACTGTAGGTTGAGCTGCTGATTTTACAGCATATCATCAACAAAGCATGAGCCCTCTCAGTTACTCCAGCAACAGCATCTGCATCCACTTCAGCCAAAATGCCCTGCCCCTGCCCCCTATTTTTAATTTTATTCAAGTAGGAAAATATGAGTAACATCCACAATCACAGCTGATGCGCTCCCAATGTAATGCTGATTAATTCTCTGAGAGCATAGTATTTCACAGCTGCAGTGGGATTCATTAAAAAAGATGTTATGATTATTTCACAGTACACTACCAGAGATTTTCTAAGCAGTACTTTTTTAGACATACGTATTATCAACTGGCAACATTTCAAGTCAAACTGATGATTGAATTGGAATGTATGTAATACAGCATCCTTGTCATACTTCACTGCAAGCCTGTGCATGATAATGTAACACATCCATGGATGCTATTTTCAGTGTGAGCTCCGCCCGCAAATTATGCATACATCTTATAATACCCAGAGGCTTGAATTTCAAAACACCAGGCCTCCGATTAGACTATTTTAAGGTGCTCTGTACTAGAACGTCATTTTAGAGGTGAGCAGTATGAGCCAAAACTCTTCTGCTTTCAAAAACACTGTAATTGATTAATAAATTTCCTTCTCATGAATAATGACAAGTGTTTGATGCTTGAAAGGTTTCAGTGGCAGGACTGGCAGGAAAGATGAGTCAGATCACAACATACTGGTCATATCACATTCATGTGGACATGGCTGCATTGTTCATTGACTTACGAGAACTGTGGTTTGTGAGTCTTATTTTAATCATACATTAGCAACATGTTTAGCAAATGGACATAAGCAACACTGCCTGAAAGAGCAATACAAGAAGAGTTTGATGACAAGTATTTGAGTTACTACAAGGTTTATCATCTTGACCAAGCTTCATCTCTGTTATACCTACTATCTAGTGTGGATAAAGAAGGGGGTCAAGGGGAAGACTGCTTTCAACCCCCCAGCAGGTTACTATGAGGTGATGCCCATTGGGCTCACCAATGCCCCAGCCGTGTTTCAGAACTTGGTCAATGTTGTTGTTGGAGAAATGTTGAACAAATGTCTTTGTTTACTTTGATGTCATCCTGCTCTGAGAGCGAGCTCCAGTGGCTCCTCCAGAATCAGTTATTTGTCAAGGCAGAGAAATGTAAGTTTCATGCTACCATTGTTTCATTCCTGGGATTTATTTTATATGCTGATAGCATTGAAAAGGTTGAGGCAGTGAAGGCATGGCCAGCCACTGAGAATCATAAACAATTTCTTCTTCAATTTCTGTGGTCACCACCTAATATCTTCTGAACAGAACTATGACCGCGACATTGGTCATCGTGAGCCGTTGGCAGTGAAACTGGGGCTAGAGGAGAGGCACCATTGGCTGGAGGGGGTGGAGCAATCTTTTATAGTTCTGACTGGAATTAAGAACTGGAGACTGGGCTCCAATTCCTGTGCTAATGAGACCCAGCTCATTGGGTGACGAATGTGTTCTGGGTTAAGTTAAGCACAACTCACTTCCATCTTCCTTCATGCAGTTAACACCCTTCCAGGTAGTTTCTTGCTCAGTCATCTCTCTGGAGATTTTTTTTAAGGAAGATACGGCTAAACCTGAGGCAAGGTTTTGTGGGTTTGTTAGTTTCCTGAACTGTAAATTTTGATAATGCAGTTTAGCCACAAAGCACTCAGTCAGGTTCAAAAAATATTTAAACTCTGACAGCTTTTACTACAGAATCTACTATGAATTTGAAATGAAGATTCAAAGAAGAGTCAAGATGTTATTAAAGTAATGTCGGCTTTAATTCAGTGGGGTTAACAGAAATATTACAAGAACCATTTCATAGGCTTAGAAGGAAAAACATATTATTATTAATACTTTGATGAAAATCCTTTGCAGTCACTGACTTCATTAAGTCTGGAATGAATGGACATCTCAGGGCGGCACGGTGGTGTAGTGGTCACAGCAATAATCTAGATTAGAATCCATTGGTCTGCCAGGTGCCTTTCTGTGTGGTGTTTACACATTCTCTTTGTGTTTGTGTGGGTTTTCTCCAGGTACTCCAGCTTCACCCCACCGTCAAGACATGCCTGTTAGGTTAATTGGTGACTCTAAATTGCTATTGGTGAGAATGTGAGTGATAGACTAGAGACCTATCCAGGGTGTATCCCACCTCTCACCCATAGACAGCTAGAATAAGCTCCAGCACTCTTGCGACCCTTAAGAGGACAAGTGGTTAGGACAATGGATGGATATTTGAATGGACATCTTAATGCTGTTTTCTCAACTGAAGAAAGTTCCTTTTTTTCTAGCCGTACACTTCTCTTCCCCTTACTAATGTTTTAGACCTTCAAAGTATAATGCAATCTTGACTACTCCATGACTGACTTACTCCATGTCAAATCCATTGTAGTGGCACAGAGAAACAATTACAAAAAAATTGTCACTGTCCAAGTATGTACCCTATAGTCCAAAAACTGGATCATAAGCCTTCCACTGTAGTTGTTAGACAACGACCCATTTACCCTCAAGATAGATGTATAGTAAGTGTTACAGTGAAACTAGTGACCCTGCTTTAATTAGTTCAACATATTTGGTTCTTGTGCTCTCTCTTTAACATACTGAGTTATAGCATGATTCACAAAAATAACAATAAACATAACAAAACCATAAAAATAGCATTTCATTAAATCATGACTGGTGACACATAGCATCATCAACATAGCATAACATACAATAAAAACCAAACTACCACATAACACTGTCATGTGGCATGCTCTCAGACTGTTGTGCACCCAGCCACCAAGAACAGTCCCAGTTGTGGTAACCAGGAAAGCCCTCTTCTCTGTATAAGACCAGCAGGATTCCTCATTTTCCACTTCCACAGCAGGCTGCACCACAGTCTTTATCTGTTTCATTGAAAGCAAAATGAAATTCTATAGGCTCTCCCGAATTCCCTCTTGAAGGTTGCCTGAATTCCCTCTTGTACTTATCAGAAAATGCTTTTCAGTTTTCCACAACTAAAGTCAAGTGTGATATGATGAATTCATTTCAAACCAAACTGTCAAGCCAGTGGAAGTGGGCCTCCTCCCGAAATGACACTATGGGGGTTCACTATGTCCCTGAAATCTTTGCAGGTTAGGGCCAGCGAGCAGACTGCAGGGGTCACTGTCCTCAAGCACAACACACATAAGGATGAGTATTACTGTAATGTTAGTTTTAGTAACTAAGGTAAACCAAAATATAACTAGCTTTAAGCAGAATTCTAGAGATAGTATTCTATCCTTTTTATCTTATATTTTGTTCTATTATATTTATTATAGCTATACTAATCTATTTCTATTCTATATAATAGAATAGAATAATAGAGTTTTAGGATAGAATCCTTCTAAATCCTCTCTGGTTTTAAGTTTTGTTTCACTATGTAATGACTTTCATATGTAAGTGAGAACATACTGGGAACTATGATCAGGAGACTCACTGAATATCTTCAACCTACTTTATTGGAGTGACTTTCCAGTACACTATTCTTCACACTTCTACCTTTTAGTTACTGGGTGGCACTGCCCATTAGAATAAGTCTTGGGCATGTACTCATTTAGCGTTATTTAGTGAGTGGTATGGAACTTCTTAACAATTAAACAGCAGAGATTAAATATACAACATCAGAAAATCTGTCAGTTCGCAAGCATAGCAACAACTAATACCAACTTAAAGCCAGTCAGATTTTAATATAAAAAATATGAATAACAGATCAGTTATCAACATCAGTGACAATGTGTGTTACCTTTACATTCATTTAAATTCATAAATTACCATATATTCTTATTCTTATTATTAAAATACACAAATTTACCACAAAATAAAAAAGTCTTACCTCTCCATGAGCTGCCATTTTCACTACAATAAATTCTTATTACTGTAGATCTTGTGTGGTTAAGGAATTACTACAAATGAGGCGGATCACGTACTGTGCAAAACCTTTCGCAATCTGCCTCTGTTTTGCAATCTGCAGATAGAACCTTCTCTATTCTTATCCACCAAAATATCCAATCTTGCAGTACAGCATGCAGCTGTGTGACTCCAGCATTAATAAAGATGGGCTGGTTCAAAGTCTCATGGCCCTGGGTTAAAGTCAGGGAAATATTGTGGTCTGGGTTAATAGAGGAATAGACAATGTCTAGAAAAAAATGAAATCCACATTGTGTCCCTAATCCTAAATCAAGTGCTTTTGTTGCCTTAATCCAACCTGACAGAAGGCTCTAGACTTAATCTTGAGTCTCTGGTTTGTCAGTCCTGCACATTGTTTAGGTTGTATAGCTGCAGACCTATGAGAGAGTTACGTTATTAAGAGATTAGACGCCAATGTGCACATATTTCGTCATTCTGTCTTTTATTTATGGGATCAAATTATTAAAGAACTGCAGAAGAACAAATGTAGAGCGCCAGAGCGACATCTAGTGATAACATTTAACACTGACAATGAGTAGCTTATGCGTTTTTTAAAAACTCTACCATTCAATGTGTGCAGTAATTGCAAAATAGTGCAAAGTCATCTCGAGGCACTTTACAGTGTAAGGTTTAAGACCTTAAAATTATAAGTAAACACAGAGTAATGTAGAAAACCCAACAGTCCCACTTGAGCAAGCACTAGGCAACATCGGAGAGGAAAAACTCCCTTTAACGGAAGAAACCTCCAGCAGAACCAGGCTCATGGTGGGCGGCCATCTGTCGCGACCAGTTGGGGTGAGTGGAAAGAGGAGAGAGAAAAGAACAGGCAAATCAAAGACAACAACAAGAAGCAGCAGAAGAAACACTAGGCAGGTTGGTAGGGCCAGCAGCTGCATACTGAAAATCATTGTATTGTTAGGAGAATTATTTTAAACTCTACTTTAGATTTTACAGGGAGCCAATGGAGAGAAGCTAATGTAGGAGAAATATGATATCTCTTGCTAATTCTAGTCAGAATTGCAGCATTCTGAATTAACTGGGTGCGGCACGGTGGTGTAGTGGTTAGCACCGTCGCCTCACAGCTAGAAAGACGGCCGGGTGCCTTTCTGTGTGGAGTTTGCATGTCCTCCCCGTGTCTACGTGGGTTTCCTCCGGGTACTCCGGTTTCCTCCCACCGTCCAAAGACATGTCAGGTTAACGAAACGAAATTCCGAAATTGTCCGTAGGTATGTATATGAGTGTGCATGGTTGTTTGTCTGTTTGTCTGTATGTATGTATAATAAATTACAGTAACCTAGTACCAACCTAGTAGTAACTAGACTAATTTCTCAGCATAACTTTGAGGCAGAATTCTGGCATTCTTTTCTTAGCAGGATTCTGCTAATTTTAGAAATATTCCTCAGGTGAAAGAAGGCAGTTCTACAGATTTATTTTATGAAAGGGTTAAAGGACATATCCTGGTCAAAGGTGACTGCAAGATTCCTCACAGTTGAGTCTGATAGGTACGATTGATACCAGCTCAGTGCTGTTCCTTAAATCCCAATGACATGTTATAGTCTATGTATTAAAATGTTATGATCTATAGTGTCAAAAGCAGCACTTAGACCTAACAAGACGAGTATAGAGAGAAATCTGTTGTCTGAAGCTAAGAGAAGATCATTGGTGACTTTGAGGAGTGCCGTTTCTGTACTATGATTTATTCTAAATCCTGACTGGAAATCTTCATACAAATTGTTCCTGTACAGGTGGTCACAGAGCTGCTTTGCATCTACTTTTTCAAGAATTTTAGAAATTAAGGGTAAATTGGATATTGGTCTATAATTGGCCAAGAGTAGGCTTTTTCAGTAGAGGTTTAACTACAGCTACCTTAAAGGTCTGTGGTACATAACCTGTTAATAGAGATAGATTGATCTGGTCTACTATGGATGTACTGATTGAGGGTATGACATCCTTAAGCAGTCTAGTCGGAATGGGGTCTAAGAGACAAGTCGATGGCTTTGCTGAATGAATAATCAAAACTAACTCTGCATGGTCTACAGGATGTAAGTAGTCTAAGTAAGACTTAGAGAAAAAATTGATCAGATCCTCCCTGCAACTGGCATGGATAGAACGTGATCCAGACCCAGACTCTGTCCTGTCCGGACCCAGAGCCAGAACCGATTTCTGGTAGAGATTATATTTTGACCGGCGACGCTTTTCTGACCGTGTTTCTACACTGCTACTCAGCTAAAGGTTCATCCTACCTGTCTCTGATTGGCCAGTACTTGTTACCTCTGTGGTTTCAGGTTGGTTGGGTTTAAGCATGAGGACGGAGATTGGTCCAGGTGAGGCCAGAAATCAGCCAATCACAGGCAGAGTAGGGTGGGACTTCACTGAACAGACGCGGAAAGTAAACAGAGACACAGAAATATACGAAGGAGAGAGAAGACGAGAGAAAGAAAAGCGGCGACAATGTCAGTCAGTGTGACATGATGTGAGCTAAACATTGGAAGGTCGATTATGGATTCCAGACTTTCAATCTCGAATGTACCCAGGTGTTTATCTTCATCCTTCATACTTTAACTGCTGCGTCTCCTCTGCTCTTAGATCTGCTCTCAGAGGTTAAACGTGGGAACGTGCAACACCACGATGTAAACACAGAATATCATCTCAGAAATATATACTGTGAGGATTTCCCTGACTTGACAAGTTAGCTAAGCTAGCAGACTCCAACACCGCACTATCCGTAAACCTAGCAGGTTCTCTAATCACCTGTGACCTGCCTAATATGAATTGCCTAAAGTCAAACCTGTTTTAAGCCCCTGTCTATGTTCCTAGATAAAATAGCAGGCCGTCGGCTTCAGGTCAGGGTGGCCCCAGAAAGAAGGCCCCAGAAAGAAGGCCAGTTATCTACAAACTGTTCCTTACCTGTCCCTTACAGTGTCCAGCCAGCGGTTAAGTGAAATAAACCTACTATACATCTCATCATTTCCCTGAACAACTAAGGGACCACAGACAATTAAAAGATGCCGAAACATCGCCTTGGCAGTCTGAAACATCCTACTTAAACTGGCTTTTGTTATCTCAGACTGTTTTCTCCTGCATCATTGGTACCGACATGGCATACAATGTTCCTATAACTTGTGGTGGAGTGTGCCTGGGTCCCCTGTTTAAGCCGCCGTATACTGATCACAAGAAAAAACGTGGAAACAGCCTAGTACTGAAACATCTGGTCTTTTCTAGACAAGTTGAGATAATCAGCCAATCAGAAGCTGGCAGAGTGATGCAGGGTTTGTGATCCAAGTTAAAACTTAATGGGCCTAATTCACTTGCTACTAACACAGTGGTTCCCAAGTCTGGTCTTCAAGGCACACTCCTGCTTGTTTTCCAACCATGCCTGCACTTACAGCTTCTGATTGGCTGAACATACCTGATCCAGGTAATCAACAGTGGGTAGGAGAGGGATCGTTGGAAAACAAGCAGGGCAGTGTACCTTGAGGACCAGGGTTAATTGCACATTTTATTTGTGGGCGTTTTGTAGATGATCTGCAAAGAAAAAATGTGCAGTTAAATTCAATAAAATTCAATTCAACTTTATTTATATAGAGCCAAATCACAACATAGGCATCTTACAGTGTAAGGTTTAAGACCTAACACCTTAAGACCTTATATATATACACACAAACACACAACCCCCCCTGCCATAACGCTGTAGCCTGTAGCTCACTCAACAACTCCACTAGATCATTAGGCAGATGATATATTTGGATTTTTTTATTATTATTCTTACAAATATTAACATGAGTGATACACATTTATAAAGTGGGCTATGTTTTTCATCTGTCAGCTGTCTTCTGTCATCAGACCAGCACACTGCTGACCGAATTGAAATTTGGGTTAGAGTTGTTCTCTTCTCGTCACTAATTATTCTGTTTTAGAAAAAACACTCACTGGTTAATGGCTCTGTTCTTGTCTTTGCTTCATATCATTTCAAACACAAATTAATTTCACAGCAGCAGCACAGAGAATTGTTCCCGTGCTATATCCTTACTAACTTCATGTGTGCTTTGCCTATTTTAGTGCTGTATCAACCTATCAACCTACTCACACACTGGCCATTCCACTGTTGTTTCCAGACATAAACTACAGCTAGCTGCTGTAGTCACATCCCTTTTATCCATGGCTTGGGCATCCAGCCAGTGTTGGACTTCTTGCTGGAATAAATGCATAATAATAAAGCTTTTTCTGGTACTACAACAATCAAGGAAAAAATATCCATATTACACCAGGAGGTTTGTATGGTACAAACTGAAAGGCCACGCCAGAGACTGCCTGTCTGAAGAGTGCTTGTCTTTCTGAGCAGCTTTTAAAGATCAGTGTTCATACAGTCATACCAATATTTGAAGTCGGTAGATACCTAGATACTGAATGCACATGTAATGACCAGATTTACAGGAATCTTTCCTACACACCAAGCAGCCTCCAGACATGTTGCCCGACAGGCTTCACACTGCTCTTTTTAGTCGTATGTGCAACTTGAAATTATTCCAACTTAATGTTAAGATTAATATAATAATATTAATATTTCTAAATAATGCGTATTCATGGAGGCATAGAAGAAAAAGGTGACGGTTTTAGACCTTATGCTGAATATAAATACTGTATATACAAAATGTTGTAGAAAACACAACAATCCCATTTGAGCAAGCACAAGCCAACAGTGGAGAGGAAAAACAGCATCATTTAACGGAAGAAACCTCCTGCAGTATGGAGCATGGAGAGTGCCACAATACATTAAATATAATAAGCATTTGAATAACTTTTTAAATGTGTCATTAAATTATTAAATACTGAAATACTGAAATTAATTCACACATAACTTATTAAATATATTATTTATTATCTTATATAAGAAACCAAATATATTCATTTAATTAAAAAAAGTATATATATTTATTTCCCTATTTATTTAATTCATTCATGGTATGTGTTGCTGCACATCATGAATTTAGGATCCAGGATACCTCTCTTGAACCTACAGACAGTCAGAGTGCATGCTACAAATAAATAATGGCAGACTGGCCTGCCACAAAATGCACCCCCATAAAAATACAGTTTCTGTTTGTCCCAGAATTGAATAATTTTAGAGTGAAGTTGTAGGACTGATGCTGGTTAGTGGTGTAAGTTTCATGGATGTGACACTTTCCTATAGGGAGATAAGAGGGGGTGCAGACTGACGGGGTGCATTTTCTGGCACTAATGAGGTTCTCTCTAAGGCAGGGGTCTCAAACTCAATTTACCTGGGGGCCGCTGGAGGCAAAGTCTGGGTGAGGCTGGGCCGCGTCAGGATTTCCACAAGAAAAGCACTGATAAAACATTCCAATGTTCTCAAATATCTTTATTTTTAACACAAAATAATG
>JAUYWH010000024.1:759030-770596 GCA_034779795.1 Ctenopoma multispine
AGTTGTCCACTTCAACATCTTATTCTTTTTCTTATATAGTTTTTTAACATTTTTAACAATAGTACTGCTATTTTCCTCATTTCCAGCCGTATTCACAGTAAATCCAAGCACTAAGTAGGCTTCGTCATATTTTCTGGTCTTTTTTTACCGTCACATTCTCTTCTTGTCTCTGTCATAAACGTCTCCATCTCTACTCCTCCATCTGCACTCTCACTCTGCACACTGGGACACCCGTGTGTGTGTTTGCTGTCGGTCTACTTCTGCTGGGTTAAACAGGCAGCCTGTTGATTAGTTTGAGCGCTGCTGCCATCTAGCGACTGGGGGTGGTTTAGCGTTCCAGCATGAAAAAAAATTGCTAAAAATAATGGATTCTCATGCGTCTCGTGCCCCCCTCGACCACCCCTCGTGCCCCTTAGGGGGGGCGCGCCCCACTAATTGAGAAACACTGGGTTAAACCTACTTGAATTAAACGTTTCAACCTAACAATAAAGAAATTCAGTTTCTAGGACTCAACTTCCAGATATCTTCATAGTAATCTATGTGCTACATGACGTAGGAGATAGTGAAAGAATAAACACATTAGAAATGTCACAGTTCAAAAATACATATGTAAGCTGGGTGTTGGTTTAAAAAGCTTTATGTTGAGAAAGTAAGATTTGGAAATTTGTTTCTTGTGCCTTAATTTGTTATTTTGTAAAGATGTTATTTATTTTGTTTTAATTTATTATTCAGAAAAAAATTTATTTGCAAATTATTTTATTCATTCATTTATTTATAAAAAATTAGACATTAGGATAAAACAGTTACTACTTGAGTAGTCTTTTCATGAAGTACTTTTTTACTCTAATTTTTTGAATTACTACTTTTTACTTCTACTTGAGTAATATTATTGTGAAGTAAAGCTACTCCTACTTGAGTACAATTTTTGGCTACATAACCAAAGCAATTTATACTACAGATATAGAGGTGGGTAGAACCTCTATATCTGTAGTATAAATTACTTTGGTTATGTCTGTAAAATATATTTATTTTGACCTAAGAAAATCAAGAACTACTGCCAGTCACTAAACCTGAGTGAAACATCCTGTTTTCATTTTCTCAATTTATAATACACAATTAGCCATTTCTCAAAAAGCTTGTGTGATGGAGGACTATGGTAGAAGTTATTCCGTGATCAGCATCACAAAAGAAATAATTTGAAAAGAAATTATAAAGTAAACAAAAGCATTGTAAACTATTCACACACACACACACACACACAGAAATATTGTACTCAGGAGAACAGGGTTCCAGGTCAACCAACGCTAAGTCCCTGCTATTCAAAAAAGAAGATCTTGTTTTCATTAGGGGGGTCAGTCAAACACTTCCTGCTTTATAGATAGATAATCTTTGTAAGTGTAATGATTTGTGTGATTCCAGGTTTCTATAGCAGTTGGCCTTGCAGGGTTTGCCTGTGTGATGCTGGTGGTTCTTTTCCTTCTCATTAACAAGTATGGAAGACGGTCCAAGTTTGGCATGAAAGGTAAGAAGCCAGTATACGGTTTCACTTAATTTGCTGGATCTGTCTTTCTGAAGAGTTTCCATGTGTTTCATCACACTTGTACTTAAGGATAGAAAGGCGTAAATTATCAGCCAGTGTCTTTAGAACTGAACAGACAGTAGGTGTAATGGCAGGGGAAAAGATTACAGGATAATAAAGAAATGTAAAGGGTTAGGGTTAGTACATTTTTTTTTTATAGCACTTTTCACTGTACTGCTGCAAAGGAGCAATCACCACGTGTCTTGAAATGGGTTTTTGGTACCACGAGTAACAACTGATGGGCTGACCCCAGATGTTGTGTGTTGGAATGTAAATTTGGAGCAGATCTGAGATGTAGGGAGGAGACCGAACATGAAGAGCTTTATGCTTTAGCTTATGTGTGTTCCAGTTGCAGCCTTGCAGCAGAATTTTGAATAATTTCAATGCGTTCCATCTCGCTCCTAGTCAAACAGGTAAAAACTATTACAATAATCCACAGCAGTGATCATCTCGAACATTTGCACCAAGGTTCCATACATAGGACTGGACAGACAAAGCTTTAGGACCAATATAGTTTTAAGAGTGATATTATCTGAGGCAATAATATAAGTTTCTAAAAAAAAAACAAAAAACAAAACGAAAATCACTTAACCACTGATTAATGTCAGACAATCAGTTAATCAAGGTATATAATTTATGGAACTAGACGAAAAGAACAGTACAACTGGATATCTTCAGCTGAGAGATGCTGGGAAACGTGTTTGCTGAAAAGGCTGTCTTAAAGGCAGCAGATATAGGAGAAAAAGTATCAGGCCCCAAACAGAACCTTGAGGTACCTCACAAGTGAGGTGAGTCAGCTCATATTGAAATTGATTCATGTAAACACTAAACTTACGGTTAGAAAGACATGAGGAGCACCAATCTAAAACCACGCCTGAAAGCCTAGCGACATCATGAAATCTATTAATCAGAATCTTGTGATCAACTGTACTGAAAGCAGCAGAAAGATCTAAAAGGACACCTGAGTAATGTCCAGAGCTGCCATCATGATGTCACTTGAAACCCTAAGTAATGCAGTTTCTTTTGAGTGCAGTTTACGACTGAACAGGCTGAAGTTTATCTAAAATATGGTTATTCTCAAAAAAGAAGCGATGAGCAGCTCTACTACTAGCTTCTCAAACATTTTAGAAATAAACATAATCTTAGATAGAGACCTGTAATTTTCTAGGAGATCTAGAGAAAGGCCAGGCATTTTGAGGAGTGGTGGTGCTACAGCAGATTTAAAAGAGCTATGGACTATGCCTGTCATAAGAGATTTATTAAAAATATCAGTAATGAATGGTCCAATTATACCAAACACTTTTCTAAACAGTGTTATAGGAAGAACATAATTAGGGCAAAAATACACTTTCCTAATATTGAGCATAGCAATTCCTTTATGCAGTGTAACAGGTTCAAAGGTTGCCCAAGAATAAGAAGGTAAGGTGCAGCACAGGGCCGTTTCTAGCTTTTTGGGGGCCCTATGCGAGATTTTGTTGGGGGCCCCTTTTTCATTCGCTATGATGCTAAGGATTTGAAACCCTTTGATGATCTGTGCCTCACTTTGTTATACTTTCAAGAATAAAAAAAACACGCTAGGTTCTTGAAAGTGAAATTAAAGATAATAACAAAAAAACCTGAGAAAAAAACAAAAAACCTCTGCTTTCTTGGCTTTTTTGGAAGCCAAGTCAGCAATGATGTCATCATATGAGAGCTGCTTGCCAATCTCATGGTTAATGCTGATTATCGCAAGACCAGAGAGGCGATCCTGTCCCGTGGTTGACCTGAGGTAAGTCTTGATGAGCTTCATCTTTGAGAAGCTCCTTTCTGCTGAAGCCACAATTGTCTTTCGTTTGATACTGCCTCTCCACCCTGTTACATATTACATATGTATGGGGATAATGACCTCTCGCGCCAGGGCACTTGGAGACTCTTTTAAGACACACCGGAATTTCCGGTCACGCCTCCTCCGTGAGGTATATAACCATCGATCTCCGTTGAGCGGTGTCCAGCTGGAGAGGCAGTCTCTGCAACTTGTGTTGCAGGAAGAGTGCAGGTGAATCGCAGGGCATTCCAGAGATTTGGATACAGTTCCTTCAAGTGTTTTATGTGGATGAAAGAGAGAAGCTCCAGTGCAGTCATGTTAACTGAAGGCAGGGTTGGCAGATTGCTAATTTCCACAGCCAGCTCTGTTCCATCAATGTCATATTCATCTCCAGTTCTGCAGTCTGTCACACTGGTTATGCAATTCCCCACTATTCAGTTTTTGGAAGTTGAACAGTACTCCAAATTTGGAACTCACATCACCCAGTGTTTCAAATCTGTCCATTAGTGAATCAATGGCAGTATCAATAACTACAGTGGGATGAAGTTTGGGCATCCTTGTTAGTCTTCCAAAACCTTTAGAACTAATTATTGGAACTCTAATTGGCTTGGTAAGCTCAGTGACCCCTGACCTGAAATGGAAGACCACAGGCACAGTTCAAGTCAAGGCTCGAAGTGGCAGACCAAGAAAAATCTCGGATAAACGGAAGCGACAGGTGGTGAGAACAGTCAGAGTCAACCCACAGACCAGCACCAAAGACCTACAACATCATCTTGCTGCAGACAATGCACTGTGCATCGTTCAACTATTCAGCACATTTTACACAAAGAGATGCTGTATGTGAGAGTGATGCAGAGGAAGCCTTTTCCCCACCCACAGCACAAACAGAGCTGCTTGAGGTATGCTAAAGCACATCTGGACAAGCCGGCTTCATTTTGGAACAAGGTGCTGTCGACTGAGTTATTTGGGCATAACAAGGGGCGTTATCCATGGAGTAAAAAATAACAGCATTCCAAGAAAAAGACTAGAAAACTGCTACCTAGAGTAAAATATGGTGGTGGTTCCATCATGCTATGTAGCCAGTTCAGGGACTGGGAATCTTGTCAAAGTTGAGGGACGCATGGATTCCACGCACACAGATTCTGGAGACCAATGTCTAGGAATCAGTGACAAAGCTAAAGCTGCGCTGGGGCTGGATCTTTCAACAAGATAACGACCCTAAACACTGCTCAAAATCTACTAAGGCATTCATGCAGAGGCACAAGTACAACGTTCTGGAATGGCCATCTCAGTCCCCAGACCTGAATATAATTGAAAATCTGTGGTGTGAGTTAAAGAGAGCTGTCCATGCTCGGAATCCATCAAACCTGAATGAACTAGAGATGTTTGGTAAAGAGGAATAGTCCAAAATACCTGAATCAACCAGAATCCAGACTCTCATTGGAAGCTATAGGAAGCGTTTAGAGGCTGTTATTTCTACAAAAGAGAATCTACTAAATATTGAGTTCATTTCTTTTTTGTGGTGCCCAAATTTATGCACTTGCCTAATTGTGTTTAAACAATTATTGCACACTTTCTGTAAATCCTATAAACTTCATTTCACTTCTCAAATATCACTGTGTGTGTCTCGTATATGATATATTAACAGAATTTTTTTATCGTAACAACTAACAATTTATACAGGAAAATCTTGAAGAATAACAAGGCTGCCCAAAACGTTCGCATCCCACTGTACATTAAAAAATGTAGTTTATAGTCTTTTCATGGCATTTGCCATGGGCTCGTCTGGGGCTTCATAGGCAAAATGTTTATTGGTGCTTAGTCTCTTTTCTTTAAGCACAGCGTCCACGTTCATTTCTTCACACGTCTTTAGCCGAGGCCTTAGCTGCAGCATAGCCAGTGTCTCTGCGTCTCATCAGTGATGTTCTTGCCTTCATGAGGAGATCAACAGTAACATCAAGCTGCATTTTGGGAGACTGCAGGAGCTTGCTGACATGGTTTACGTAGCTTAGAATGTCATGTCATACCACTAAGGAAATGAGAAAGCGATATGATCCAATCTCTTCTGCCAAGCTTTGTGCTTCATCACCACAAATGTAAAATCTGGGCTAACCTGAAATGGCGCTCTACCTACTATATCTGTCCTGAGGGAACCAGACAAAACTGAAGGCCAATCTGCTGGCTCAAGTGCTGCACCAAAAATTGTCGTAAAACGTGTCTGCTGCGATGTGAGATGTTGTGGGTTGTTCAGGAGTTGACAGAGGTTGGTCAGGAGTTGATAGAGATGCTACAGGTTGGTCAGAAAATAGACGGAGATGCTGCTGCAGGATCTTCAGGAGGCGTAGAAGCTTGAAATTTAACAAACTTTAATTAATTATAATTATTTTTGAAAAGTTAGTGTTGATTTTATTTATGTTTATTGAGGTGAGATTTCAAGGTCAAGCATGAGGTTCTACTTTTTGGACTTTGCTCTATGATTTCTAAGAACACCTTTGTCACAGACCATTTTCTCTCTTTGTAATATTGAAACTCAAATAGCTGTCATTTGTGCAGTGCAGTACAGGGTTTCTATACAGAGAATCAGCAAAAATAAAAAACTACAATTGTGGGAAAAGTATTTGCAACCAGTTCACAATTTATTATTATTATTATTATTATTATGATTAACACAATGAGTAGATGGTCATTAATACAAATGAGAGGTCACAAATACTAGTTTTTTTCTTTTCTTTCTTGACCCATAACTAAAGTTTAGAGGGCAGATGTAGAGCAGTTTGTTAAGCCAAACCAAGTCACAGTTGACATTTTGTATCAGTTTTAGTTGCTTTGGTCTTATAGTATTCGTCAATTTGCTTTTAGTCAGATGTAAAAACACTATGAACCCGCGTTAAAAAAAGTCCTATATAAATAAATTTGACTTCACCCAGACTGACACATGACTTTTAACTCAAATTTGGGTCTGCGGCTTGTCAGTCCCGCACATTATACACCCTCCATCCTTTCCAGCCACTACCTTGTGACTCACCAACACATGTCCTGCTGCCTTCAGATGGCTGCAGGGAAAATAATTTCATAGAGATACTGTAAAAACATCTGCAGATGGATTTAATGATATAGTCAGCAGCTGGACTCTGGCAAAGCTGTGTTGCGTTGTAATTTACATCCACTACTCCAACAATGTGTGCAATTTGTTTTTCTATCCAGTTAAACACATGTTGTAAATAATCAGGTAAAATTGCAAAGATCAGCTTTTTCTCTGTTGTGTTGACAATTCTGAAATGCGTCAGAGAATATCTGCATAAAGTTGAGACGTTTTTTACTTTCTCCTGTATTGTAGTTTGGCTCCTGTTGAATCTGTAGTCTCTGTGGGGGTTCCACAGTAACAGAGCTGGCTTTTTATTGATAATGAGTGGAAAGCTGTCGCTAGCGCAGGCTTATCCTGGGCGGCTGTGGATCAGGAGGTAGAGCAGTCGCCTGCCAATCTTAGTTCGATCGGTGGTTGGGTTGTCCTTGGGCAAGATACTGAACCCCAAATTGCCCTCGGTGTGTCAGGTCAAGCTGCATAGCAGCTCTGCCATCGGTGTGTGAGCGTGTGTGTGCTTGTGTGTATGAATGGATGAATGAGAAGCAGTGTAAAGCGCTTTGAGTAACAGTCTAGGTAGAAAAGCGCTATATAAGTGCAGACCATTTACCATCCTTGCAGCATGTGTGAAAACCCTGATATTTTCATTGTACTTTAATCTTGTAAATTTTTTGTTGTTTTATTGTTTAAAGTATAAAGAATAATACTACAACATGACTACATGGTTACAATTAAAAATAAAGCTGAGTTTTAAAGAGAGATTTAACTGGAAATTTCGAAGCTGTGTTGGTTACCCTATATGGCATATACAATGGGAGAAAGCCAAATGCTAGTAGATTAAACTTTCACAGACAAGCGTACACAAGTAAAATTCAGTTTATCCAGGGAAGTAGACAGGCTGCAGCTGAGCGAGTGTAACAGCTCCAGTAGAGCAGTGGAGGATTAAAGCAGCATGCGGCCTCTCACACTACCTCCCTTCAGCTGGCAGTTAGAGGTTGGTGTTTGCAGACTTTAAAACCCAGAGATGGTGAAAGTAAACTGCCCACAGCATGCTCATGTTTACCAGCCTGACTCCTTTGTGATGACTCATATCAGCAGAGACATGGGGGATGAGAGAAAGGAAAGGACTAGTGCTGATGAATCAAGTTTTGTCTGGAAGGAGCAGACAGTTTGGGCTTAGCTCCTCAGTTTCAGTCAAGCAGAAAATTTTCCACTTACAGTTCAGACTAACTGATTATCTCACATAATGTGACAGGTGGGCTCTTTTCTGTTGCAGTACCTCTAATAAAAGTAATTTTTGCACAAACGAAGTTGGCATGTCGTACTGTGGATACATGAACATATTTTAACTATGATGCACAGTTCTACTTTTGCATAGTTTATACTTCTATTCTAATTTCATATGCTGCCTTCATTTGCTTTCATTGTGTCATTATTACTTTTATTACAATTATGCTTATTATTGATCTTGTATATGTAGATTTTATTATGGTTTGGCATTCATGGTGGACAGCAAAGAAAGAACTTAATTGTTCATGTTTCCTTACTGTACATATGAAAACAAATTTTGAACCTTGAATCTTAAACAACACATTTACTAATTTACAGGTTAAAAAGAAAAAAAGTTGTTTCCTTCTTCACACTGAAGAGATATTTTAGCCTGAATGTCACAGAAAACTGCGATGGACTGGGGATCTGTCCGGGCTGTACCCCGCCTCTCGCCCGAAGATAGCTGGGATAGGCTCCAGCACCCCCCACGACCCGAAATGGATTAAGCGGTAGATAATGGATGGATGGATGTCACAGGAAACATTATACAAAATACTCATAGTGACCTTAGTCTTATGTCAAAAATCTCATTACTCCATTTCTTGACACCAACAAGTGATGTTACATTAAATGTTAACATTTCTTCTTATAGGATAAGGAATTTTGCATTTGGTGTCACTGGCATTTCAAATAAAAGGTTTTACAACTGAACACTAAAGTTATTGCACAGTGGTTTAATGCCTCCACCACCAGTGAATTTGCAATTGACATACATGTCTTATTATTCTAATAAGTTTATGCCTGAGACCAAATGGATTTTTGTTCCAGATGTAATTATATTTCCTTCCAGACATTTCTGAGTTATAGCATTGACGGGAGTGGTGGAGACATGAAGTCACCCAAGCACTAACCCGAGCACCACAATCTAATGAGTTCATCCTCAACTTAAAGTTGACATTTGTGGCAAATCAGTAAAGACTCCCTCAATTCACACCTTGCATATTACACAGTTATGGGCATATTTGAGGTGTGTGACCTTCACCTTCGAACTTTGAGCACTAAAATCTAATCAGTTCATCCTTGTATCCAAGTGGACTATTGTGCCATTGCTTCAGCTCATTCATTAAATATTGGGTATAGAAGGGTGGGACTACTGAAAATATAATGCCTCCAGCCACAGCTGTCATATAGAGCTGTAAACAGTAGATACACACTCTTATGGCATGTATGTTACTGCTGTGCAAATGTATTATAACAATATGCTGAATTTATACATAACTTTTTTTTTTACAGCTATTTTTATTATCTTTTCAAATCATGTGTCGCGAAGCTATAACATGACTTGGCGGACACACAGACAAACACACACACACAGACCCCATCTCTTAGGGCCATATACACCACCAAACACCATATCAACCATCTGTTGATTACATCCATCTGTTCGTTTAGTGCTGCCTTACAGCCAACCTACATTACATTACTGCCTGTAGGGTGAGTGTGCACTTCCACACATACACACACACAATGTTGGCATTTGACTTGGGGCACACACCAAGATGAAGTGTGTTGATATGGAGTCTCAGCCACTGAAAATGGATGCTTTTTAAACAAGACAGAGCTGAGTAAAAAAAATATTCCATTAAGTCTCCATAAATCCTCCACTTCATACAGTGAGGAGGACATTATATCTCTGTTTTCTCCTCAAAAAGAATATCACCATCTTGATCACACTGTAATCTGCTTATAGATCCAATAGTTTTTCAATGTCCAGACAGCACTGGGTGACGGCTATCTGTCTGCCCACCAGTGTCTGTCTCTCTCTCTCTCTCACCATCTGACTGCTTGAAGTATTATTGAAAGGCTAGTGTCCATGTGTCTGTCCCCCACGTAGACTTTACTGTTATATTTATCTCTGAGACATGTGAACTCTTCATATATAACATGCTTTGATTCTTTGGCAAATACTAACACACAAGTCTATATGTGAGTCTGTATATAGTTGTGCCACATCCTGTCTGACCGCACAGTTAAATTACATTTTGTCTTCCATAAATAGTATTTACAGTGCAGTAAAGTGTGCAAAAGGGGAAGGGGTCTAAATCATTTCTGAAACAAGTGCAAGTGTCTGTGGTTCCCACACTGGTTCCCAATTCTAAAATATGCAGCATCTGTTCCCAGTTCTGGATTTGGTTGCCTCAAACTTCACATCACAAGAAACTGACACCACATATTTTGGAACCTGCTGTCAGGGGCTGTGTGGCCATGGGGTTAGGGTTAGGTTCGCTCTCCCTAGCACTTCTGGTTTAGCATTATTTATTTGCAGCATTTTCTTTTTGTACGTGCTTTTCTGTTTGCTGCATTTTGGAATTTGCATCATGTTTCCTTTTTGGAAGCATTTTGGGATTTGCAGGGTGCATGTTTCCTTTTTGTATGTGCTTTTTTACATTTAAATGTGCTTTGTCTCTATGGACCACCATCAGGGATAGCCTCCAGGGTTATAGGGAGGGAGCATGTATAGCAAGCGCTAAAAATCTTTCAACGAACCTAAATAAGCTTCATTAATTTTATTATGTCTTATACAGCAATGCTGCTGTTATCTGGCTCACTGGAAGATCTCCTGTCTTTGGTTTTCTTAATCTTTATGATGTCTAATGTGTTTTTTATCTTTATTAGTCTAAATTAGTCCATGAGTGTAGGATTTTCAACAGGATATACATGTTGGGGTTGGGTTTTTTAAAAACATACTAGCAAATATATCCATCAATAATAATAATAATATTAAATGTGACACATAATATTTAAAAATCTATTGTTTCATAATTCATTTCTTCTTGCTTGGTGTCTTTTCAAATAATGTTAGTTATTTCTGCCTATCATTGATATTTCTCTATGCATCTGAAGACAGGAGTTAACATAATGGTGTGCTGCAGTTTATTTACTAGTAGTTAATTAAATAACTGATTTAACAGCAGCATTATTCAGCACTGATATTCAGTCAAAATACAAGAAAAAAGGAGGACAACTGCAGCTGAACCTTATCTAAATTAGTGTTAAAACACCCAACAACAACATCACCTTTTCTTTTACTTATGGCAGGAGGTATCCAAACTTTTTTTAATGAGGGCCAGACTTGAGGTTTTTTTACAGTAGGCTTTACATACATATGTGATTACATATATTTTATAAAAAATGTTATTATCATTGTCACAATTATGATTTTTAATTGATTGTAGTGTAACCAAATATAAGCCTCACAGGAGTGAACAAATAAAAAAGACTGTTTATGCGACAAGATGTGATAGTATGCGGTGGGCTGGTCTGAACCAAGGTGCCAGGGGTGATTTATTTTATCCCAGTCTGTACCAGGCCATAAATAACAAGTTACTTAAAACTTGAGGAAACATAAGTAAAGTTAAGCAATTAACAGTCACTGACGCCTACTCACAGTTTCAGTTATTCTCTGACTGCTTCGCTGTTGAGGAACATTGTTAACAAGCGACGACATGTAGCTTTCTCCTATGTCCTAATGCCCCCTCCTACCTACAGCAGCTTAAACAACCAGTACAATGATTTTAATCATTGATTTAATCATAATGTTAAGACTTGTTATTATTTATTTCTATTCATATTCTTGCTTCTATTCGATGTGTGCGTAGCTGCGCTCAGTGATATCTTGTTTATACACATATACAGTACAGGCCAAAAGTTTGGACACATTCAATTCATTCAATGTGTTTTCTTTATTTTCATGCCCATTTACATTGGTAGATTCTCACTGAAGGCATCAAAACTATGAATGAACACATGTGGAGTTATGTACTTAACAAAA
>JAUYWH010000024.1:775440-797101 GCA_034779795.1 Ctenopoma multispine
TAACGAGCCTATTCAGATAGGTGTGAGGTGAAACCAACCTGGAGGATATATTTGTGGCCACTAGCCAACTTAACTCACATTGATAAAGTTCTGTGGATGCAGAACGAAACGTCTCTACTTGGAAGAAAGAAGTCCGGTTGCCATGACTCAATCTTCAGACGAGAGGAGAGGATGTTATCCAAGCTGACATCTATCATGGACAACATCTCCTACCCCCTGCATGAGTCTATACGAGCACTGAGCAGCTTGTTCAGCAGTAGACTTTTGCACCCACAGTGTAGGAAGGAGCGCTACCAAAGGGCATTCTTACTGGCAGCTGTCAGACTCTATAACACAACTTAACATTTCTTTATTAACGATTTATTTGCTACTCACTTACAGCATCTTTACATTACATATTCCATCCTGATCAACCATACCTCTTTAGATTGCTTATTTATTATTATAATATTATATTATTATTATTATTATAGTTTGTTTAGTTGTTATTCTGTTAGTTTTTTTACTGCCTCTTTGTGTATATAGATATCTTTTCTTGTTTTTATATCCTTCTTTTGCTAAAGCTCTGTAACACCAAAATTACTCATTTGTTTATTCTATTCTATTGTCACTCAGACAATAATTATTTTGGATTTATAAAGATCCTGTTCATATGCCTCATTTAGTTAGAAGTTAAGTGAGTTAAAAACCAAGAAGAATATTTTTTTCACCATGAGGTTTAAGATAGAGGGTTATTCAGTTTCTGACACCGTCAGTTAACAAGGAGAACTGTACAAAAGTATGAAATTAAAACATAATTTTTATTAAAAGCTAGCATATGGTGGGAGAGAGAGAAAAGAAGATGTTGCACTTGTTTGTTGTGTCATAAGATACTGTAGTTTTAGGGATAGAGAATGGTGTCACCCATCATAGAGCCCAGCAGATTAATGATGGTACGATCTGATACCCCCTAGGAGGCCCAGTGTAGATTAAGGCATCAGTTAACATGAATATTGGGCTTTAATTGGGATGTTCACCTAACCTTTAGCACATTTGTTGACTTGACAACTAACAGGAGGCAATAAAAACACCAACCTGATTAAATTGTTTTACTTTCTTCCATCCTTTCTCTGCCTGGAGGCTCAGCCTGCTCATCTGTATTCAGAGAAGAATTCAGGGAAGCTGTCCGTATTCTTAAGTTTATTCCATAATGCAGCAGTGGCATCTGCACGTACATATAATGTCTTGTGAAAGTGGTTTAAAATTGCGTTCTAAATCCTCAATACTCCAAATACCAGATGCTCAGGGGCTGAGCTGAAAACAATTAAAGTAGTCATTAAACCAAAATAATCCTCTACATCAAAGAAGAAGGTGAAAAATTAAGATGTCAAGACACGAATTTGAATGTTCTGAAGATTTGCTGTGCATCACAGCAGAATCTGGTTTACTCACTTTTAGTCATACCAATTGATTGATGAAACAAGGCTCTAACCAAAACTATCTCTGTCCTTTTTGTCAGAATCACTTACTACAACACAATTTTTTTTTTCTAAGCAGAATCAACACATTTTAATCAGTGTTTTTTGAGTTATTTATGTGTTACCAAAGCTGTGGATGCAGGCAAAACCAACAGCCAGCCAAAGGCAACAAAACTACCTTTATATCAACAGATATAACATCTCTGTAAAGTCATCATGCTAAGTGCATGTGTGGACATCATACTTTCCAGTGGTGAGTGCAGATTCAAAGTTTTATTGTCATATGTACAGTAAGGAAACATGTTTCCCTGTACAATGAAATTCTTTCTTTGCTGTCCACAACAAACGATAATAAAACCAACAGATAAAGATAAATAATAAGTAAACAGAAAATTAATACTGACACAATAAAAGCATTTATAAAGGCAGTCTTTTAAAAATACAGTGCCTTGCGAAAGTATCCGGCCCCCTTGAACTTTTCCACATTTTGTCACATTACAGCCACAAACATGAATCAATTCTATTGGAATTCCACATGAAAGACCAATACAAAGTGGGGTACACGTGAGAAGTGGAACAAAAATCATACATGATTCCAAATATTTTTTTAAAATGAATAACTGAAAAGTGGGGTGTGCGTAATTATTCAGCCCCCTGAGTAAATACTTTGTAAAACCACCTTTTGCTGCAATTACAGCTGCCAGTTTTCTTGTGGGAGGCAACAAAGTCATGGGTGAACAGGGTGTAGGGCAGGGCAGAGGATGCATCCCTGTGAAGTGTTTGTAATAATTCTAATTGAAATCCTGTTGCCAATCCAGGCTGGGGCCTGCCAGTCAGAAAGTCTAGAAGTCGATCTTCCTCAGTGCTTTGTGTACTTGGTCTAATAAAACTGTTGCAGGAGGGGAGGGAGATTGGATGGTCCAGGTGTGCATGTAGACTAAAAGCGGGTGTAGAAGGTGTTAAGAGACATCTGGCACACTATCTATGGAGCTGAGGGTGCTGGTGGGGGTCCTGTAGCGTGCAATGTGCTGTAGACCTTGCCACATCCACCTGGAGTCAGCAGTAGAGTAGAAGCCATCCAGTTTACAACAAGAGTCCTCCAGAGTGACTGTAGCCTTAAACACATCCCAGTCTTTTTGAGCAAAACGCCAGAGTTTACTACTACTTGTTTGAGAATAGGTGAAGTAATTGGTTATGAAAGAATTCACAAAAATTTGAAAGTCTTGTATTTTGTTTGCTTCCGAGAAGAGGAATGTCGTCTTACCTTTGTGAAATAGTTATAGTCTTGCAGTTAGCTAGAGCATGTACCTCACAAAATTGCACCCTTGTGTCCGAGTGTGCAGCACAGTGTGACATAACTTCACATTTTCTATACTGGAATGTTTGCCAAATTGACACATAAATAAAAATGCAGTCCAGTCATGTTTTGTGTTTTTGAGTTATTGAAATCCCTTAAAACCATGTGAATGTTAACAATATTCAGACAGACTCTTTTTTACTTCTATCATTCTCACCCAGTGTCATCTTGTCATTACACAACTATCACCTGTGCTATGCAGAAAAATTAAAACTCCCACTCATCAAACATTCATTGCACATCCTCTCATTACTGGTCTGGCCAGGAGGGGGAGAGAGGGATGAGGGGGAGATGAACGATGCAGTGAGGGGAGAAAAGAGAATGTGTACTGAATGAAAAATGTTACACTGTTAACAAGCAGGTGTCAGCATGATTTTTTGGAAAATGGAGAATTCCAGTCCAAGTGTCCTTGAGCAACATACCAAAGACCTTGCAGTGGTCAATTCTCAGTATCTGACCTCTAAAGATTCACCGAAACTAAAACTTTACATCAACATGTATCAGACATTTTTTTGAATAAACACAAAAATGAAAAAATCTAACTCTGTAAATACTTAAAACTTTTGTTAATCACTGCTCAATGTTCACAAACCTCTTCAAAGTTCTTTGTCGAGAGAACTTTGTTTCACTAAAACTTTGTTTCAAAAAATGTCCTCTCAGTGAGTACTTTCCCCCAGGCTCTACATTACTAACAAGCTATACCCATTGGCCATTTATTTTTATTTATTTATTTTTAGTATTTCAATTATTTAGCTTGTTGACAGCACTACACAATATAGGGAGGCATACCTCAGAGCAGGGGTGGGCAACCTGGGCTTCGAGTGACACTTCCCTGCCTGTCATGAATCAGGTATGTTAAATCAAACAAAAGTTGGAAGATACCAATTCACTTTGTCTTCCAGCACTTCACCCTCATTTAAGATGTTGTCTTGAAGGACAATGTTAGGGCAGCTGCCCTTTGAGGACCAGGGTTGCCCATCCCTGCCTTAGAAACAGAGAGAAAACAATTATTGTGTAACCAGACTGTGTGTTAGTCTTACCAATGTTCAACCAGTGATGATTGGAACAGTCTGTCTGAATGAACTGCAAGTCAGAATCATTGGTTCAGTTTTGGAAACTAGGTACATTTATTTGACTATAGTACAACTTCACTGACTGAGTGTACTTGGGTAGCTGAAAAAACAAAAAACAATATTTGTCTAAATGGCTACATACCATAAACATATCTATGTTTCAATGTTAATCCAGAGAAAACATTTAATATTTTATCTATAAAATCAATACATTAGTCCCATTCTCTGTAATGAAATTTATGAGTGAATGAATTTATTTGTGTAATGCTTAATGTTGTCTTTTGGGTTACATACTGTAGGTGTCCTGGCTGTTTAAGAGTGTTTCCGTTTCTCATACTCATCTCCACACAAGATTCCACCCCAAGCAGGCCAGACCAGAATACATGTGGGGCACGTTTTGTAGCTCATGGGCCACTAGCAGGCCAGGAAACAGTGTGCTCTGCTATGGTTTACCAGCATGCTATAGGGCAAGAACTGTTCCCAAGTTCTACATGAAAAAAATGGTCTCATAAAAGTTTCTGATTCTTATCCAGCTAAACTGCAAAAATTATCATGTTTTTATCAGGATGATTATCTTTGGATTAGTTTCTGTCTTTAGTTTTAGAATAAATGCAAGTTGGAGGTTGCAAGGTGGTGGTTTCGTTGGATGATAGGTGTAGAAAAACACGACTGTCATACCACAGGTCTGTGTTTGTAAGCAAAGTGCAGGCATAGCAAGAAAAGCAAGTTAAGGTAGTAGCAAGACGGTGGGTTTCTTAAAGGTCAAGTTGATCCCAGATGACGCTGGAGGGCTGGAATATTCTGTGGATGGGCCAGCAGTCATAGAGCTGACATAGTTTCTGTTCACATTTTTCAGCACATTTATATATGGAAGCATTCGATGTATATGTTTACTCAGAGTAAGTTAAATCAGTGCCTTCCTTCTGTATTCCGCAGACCACAGAACTGGCATGTTTTACATTGGAAACAAAACATCTTTCTGATATAATATACAAAACTGTGGTACAGTCTCCTTTATGTTGGGAACATCACACATACACATATTTGTTGCAAATGTCACGTTGCCATCTTTCGTCCCCCTTAATGCATTTACGTCAGTATTTATCTCAATATTTCTTCATCAAAAAAAAGGTTCCTGTGTCACTGAAGCGAAAAATGGTTTTTGGTAATATTAAGGAAATTAAATCAAAATTTGGCATTTTCATCCTGCCTTTCCAATTCAATACACCATGATTCATATAACAAGACTTGGATGGAAGCACATAAGCACTCCATCCCTGGGTCTGGCTCCTCTCTCTTTCTCTCTCTCTGCTAAGCACTGGGCTCTGTCTGAATCTGAAGCTTTACTGCTGAGAAATAAGAAGAGGAGATGGGACCTCTGTCTTTGCTTTTCTCTGCACTCCACCTGAGTTTATATCAGTTTATTTTAGTCATTTTAGTTAACTTAAACCCGCGCAGTCATTTTAAATTTATAAATTGCCATTTTTGCCCATCAGTCTAAACACAATAACCCATAATAAAAAGGTGAAAACATGTTTTTGAAAATTTTTATTAAACTTTAATTTACAAAAGAATTCACACACTTAATTCACTATTGTGTAAAAATCTCATTGGCAGACTAATCCACCCAGTTTGTTGCGTAGACAATTCCAATTCTAGTCCCAACCCACTGCTGATTACCTGGATCAGTTGTGTTCAGTCAATCAGAAGCTGGGACATATATAGTCTATTCTCCACACTCCACCGTCATCTAACATGATATCTTCCAGTTTCTGAGTATCTAAACACACCTGATCCAGGTAATCAGCAGTGGATAGTGCAGGGATCCTCAGGGACCAGCGTTACCCAGTTCTAGTTTTACAAGCTTTTTAGGTTCAGGCATTCTTCCTGGTAGATTTTCATGTCCTCCCCTACTTTTTCAAAAGGCAGTTTTGGTCCCTTACAGTTTTTACCATTCAAAAATAATGTTACACTATATTAAATGTATACTGGTCAAGCACTAGGACCGAGCGGAAAATGGCTGCTCAAGCTGAAGCCTATTTCCCTTTAGACCACCCACGAGCTCATCAATCAGCTCTGCCGTTTCTTGCTAACGTGTGATTGGCCGTCCCCGCTGTCACTCCATCTGGTTCTAAACAGCACTTGGACTTGCACACTGGTGTTTTGACCAGGAATCCGTGTTCATCTGCCGCTGTAAGTTGTTAACATGTTGGACGTTTGTTCTGGCTGGGTCATGTCAGCTGGACAGATTTTATTATCAAAGCTTTGATTTACATTAACATTTGAATCTGTGTATGTGTGCGTGCGTTTAGGCTGTAGTTTTATCCATATTTTGAACTTCATATTATTTTTAGGTGTATGGTAGATATCATGGCAGTTCAAGCCCCCTCACCCCTATACTCAAGCCAGTTGTGCCCCCCTCACCTCTAAAATCTAAATTTTGTCCATGATAAAATGTTTTAATTCAAGCGATTTGAATCAATACATTGATTTGAATTGTTAAACTAGTACACAACAGATACTAACTGCCTCAAGTTACTGTTTTTTCACCATGAAATAGCATGAGGAGACAAATTAGAGGGAGGGTGCTCAACTAGCATTTCACCTCTTAAATCCACATTGTTGGTTAGATGATAGGGAAGATAAAAGGTAGGATCATGGTGAAAAAAGGTAGAGTTGAAAGCTTGTGACAGATGTTAGCATTTATTACAGTGTTCACTGTAAGTCATCCTCTCTTCATTGAAATTAAACCTTCACAACCCAGAAACAAAGCATAGTGAATACAAAGCATTCACCTACCCTGATGGGCATGAAGATAATAATAAAAAGCTTTGTGAATAAGTGTCAAATGAGTGAAATGCATTCACCATACAATTAAATTTGACGTCAATCTGAGGCATTTTGTAAAGAAACATGTAGCACACTGATGCACTAGAGATTAGAATCCAGACAGTCATGACAGTCATCATGAATCCAGTCATGATAACATTTTTATTTCCTTATCCACTGAAGAGATCTGACAAATGTAGACTCCAAATGTAAAAGCAGAAAGTAGTCCTCTCTACCCTGAATCAAATACAATGGTTTCAGAGGTTTTCTTTCACATTTGATGTTCTAAGAGAAGATTTTATGAGCTTGCATTTTCCAGTCAATGAAGTGATGCTACACTGTTTATCCAAAATCCAAGTAGGGCTGCAACTGACGAATATTTTAATAATCGATTAATCTGTCGATTATTTTTTCGATTAATCGATGAATCACAAAAAAACTAGAAAAACATTCAGTTTCAACCCTGTTCTGTCTCCACCATGTGAAAAAACTAGGTTCATCACTTTCTGTCTTAAAATGCCCTGGCCGCCCTTAACGTTTCCAGAAATACACAGAACTTCTCACTGTGTAAATGTTCATATGGATCATATGGAGAAGTAGATGGTTTCGTTTGCTTACAATCAGCTGTATAGTTTGATATGAAGCCCGTGTGTGTGTCTTCTGGGGTTACGTCATGTTATGTTGCCTTGTTGATGCTCCACTTTGTTAACGTGCTGATGCTTCCACAAAAACATGAGTAATGTTGTCAAGTCTGTATGTTTGTGGTACGCCAGCTCAGTTTTACAATGTAAACACTGGACCGCGTTTTCCTCCTTAACCATCTTTGTTGACAAACGGAACTTGCTGTTTAACGCGAGCTATATGACGTAAACGAAGCCTAAATTGTAGATAAAATGTCTCAATCATTTTTTTCTAATCCTTGCAGCCCTAAACTATACCACCCCTGCTTTACTACTGTTATTAACGAGCTAACGCTCACTTGTCATGTTTGTCAAGCTGGGTAACAAGTAAACACCAGCACCAGGGAAATTACGTTCCTCACTTCAAACGGAACAAAAGTAGGATTCTGTACCCTGCTGCTGTTCTTCTTCTTGTTCTTTCTCTGACTCTGCCATGTATCTTTCCTCTACCTCCACTCGTTTTTTTAATTTTATTTTTGCTCCACCCTGTCGATGAGGAGCCGAACTCTGCTAGCATCAGTGCGCGATGATAGTGTTCACTCCGTTCCGCGCTCAACTAAAGTTTTTTTTTTAAATAATCAAATCAACAAGTCGATTAGGAAATTCGTTGCCAACGGTTTTAGTAGTCGATTTTAATCGATTTAATCGATGCGTTGTTGCAACCCTAAATCAAAGACACACTTTATCAAGATTGGTTTTATGCTACCTCTACCTGTAAATGCAATACTACACTTAGATCTGGTTTACACTTGGTTTTAAAACCCTTTTTAAGATCATCAACCAATGCATTAGTACTTCATCACTTCTTCCAATGTACAGTATATAGTTGGACATTCAACATCCCCGAAGCCAGCTGCACCTGGTGACATGGGTTGTCAGAACGATGAGGTCACACAGTCCGGTGCACACAATCACAGTCTATCTTGGTGATTGTTTACACTTGTATATGTCATTGTCCACTTGTAATCTGATTGCCTGATGCATTCTAAAGTGTAAACAAGATGTTAACCTAGAGGGATGATTTGCATAGGCCAGGCTTTAAGTATAGATCAGGCAGGTAATAGTTACATCTGGTAATGGCAAGATCTGGAATGACAGCTGACTTAGTGAATATCTGTCTCCATTAGCTGACAAAGTTCTGGAACTGGTTTCTTCTTGTGCCCACACAGAGAGCAGGGCTAACTGTAGTTAAACTGACATTTCTGTATTAATACAGAGTAAGTGGTACGGGTGGATTACACACTTACTGATACCTTTTGTAAACTCAATGCTGTCCCAGTAACCAGACTGCCATTTCAGCCAGTACCACCCAGGCAGTGTAATTGTTTCTTGTTTATTGTTTTCTCCTCTCTGTCTACATGCTGCTGTTTCGCTGTCAGCCTATGCGACATCCTCCTTCTGCCTCCAACACCCTACCCCCCAAAGCCCTAAGCAACAAACCAATTACAAGACAGAGAGGGAGGATCAGAGGCAGGTTGGGTGTGGGGCAGGTTGGTGCTCAAGGCTCTGAGATGAGGATGCTCTGCCTGCCTCTGTTGTTTAACATCACAGAGATAGAGGGACATTAGAAAGGAAGGGTGACATAGAGAGAGAGAGGGAGAGAGGAAATAGTGCTAGTGCAGATTGGGAGTGAGGCAAAAGCAATGTAGAGCCAGTGAGGGGAGATCTGAACTTTTCAATCTCACCACGTATCATTATTATTATTATTATTCTATATGAAAGAATATTAAACAGAGAGAAAATAGAGGTCGCCTAAATACACCGTGAGTACACACTGGTGTGTTTACACTCGCTACGGTAACAGCCAACATAACCGTATATAAAAGCACATGTAAAGTCAACCAAATGTACACACTATGCGAGTAAATAAAGTAAAGAGCCTTCTGTTACGTAACACCAAACACCGGTATGTATAAATATACATCCATAGAGGATCCGCTCTGACCCTGAGCAGCCACAATTACAAAAGTGCAAGCTGTAAAACTCTTAAACTGCAAAGTGTACAAAGCAGGACGGACATTTGGCAAACAGGTGAATTATTGAACTCACCATTAGAAGAGCTGGAGCCGCCGGCTACAGTTGCTAAATCTCTCCAACATGACAACTTTTCCACTTTTCTTTGCACAAACTAAAACAAGCCAAATGTTCCTTAGACGTCCTGAGTCTGTTAGGTCCCTCATGGTTTCTACTGCGTGTCTCCAGTCGGTGAATCCACTGGTAGTGAAAGCTGGGTCACAATTTTAACGGAAAAGAGTGCAAGTTTCTGCATGTATAACAGCAGATATCTCAGGGTCAGGTGCAGTAATTGTGCAGTTATTGTTAGCCAGTTCATTAGCCTGTACTTAGTGGTCACTGCTCCAGCTTCTCCAAACCACTCTCTGATCTCCATTTTTATTTATTTAATGGAAGACTGGCTATTAGCATCTAAATTAGCTTTCCTTACCACAAAAAACGTCTCCACATTAGCACCGCCCACTTGACACCGCTACCTCACTAGAAGGTCTCCGTGTAATGACCTGATTGGAGGATCACATAACGTGAATATGGTAGTTGGTTTTAATTGGGTAGATAGAGGTTAGCTTTATAGCTGTAAATCTATTTCACATTTCTTTTGTCAGTGAGGGATTTCAACTGAGGGGGCACAGTAACTTGAGTGGACGGGCCAGGCCTGTCCATAGCGCCGACGCTGGGGCTGCATCTCATTTCAAGAAGGAGAAGGAAGTTTAACAAGATGACAAACACTAGGAAGATTATTTGATCACCAAAGTTGAAGTGAACACAAAAGCAACATGTAGGGAATATTTAGTTATTGCTAAGAGGTAGAGTGGTTGGCCCCCATCAATGGGATTGGTGGTTTGTTTCCAGGCTCTTGACCTGTAGCTGGTTCTCTGGTTCTCAGGCTTCATTTGTCCACTGGTGCTACAGTACTCTGATGCTCAGTTTGACTGGCTAACTGGTGTGACAGCATTTATATTAGATTAAACAAGAACTCACATGCATTTTATAGAGTCTTTGAAGTATTTTCTGGTTTTGGTTAGTGATGCTGAACTGCCAATCAGAGTGGTGTCTGTCGCTGATTGTACTGATACTGTCTGTCCACTGTGACTCTGTTGCGTCTGACATTTCTCACGACGTGTGCATCATCTGAATCAGAGTGGTTCACACTGTGAAGAAGATAACTACACAGCTGTTTAAGTTGAGGAGTTGAAGGAATCCAAAGTCTAATCTTCCATTTTGTTGACAAAAGACCTGAATTTGGCAAGAATCAGATTCTGCAGGGCTAGTCTTTAAGGTTTGATCTATAGCATAGCCCAGCTTCTGCTTTCTTTGTCTCATATGCCTGCATTGCCTTAACAGAGACATGGGAGCTCCAGCAGAATATATCCAGTATTAAAAGTTTTTTTTAAATATAAAAAAAATATATATATATAAAGTGGCTGTTATAACTTCAACGTACAGCATATGTGTTTTTGTTAGAGCTAGGTCATGGCTAAGGTCACATGAAGATCAGGCATGTTGAACTGATGAAGAGTGGACACAAAAGAGTCTCTTCACGAGCAAACTAATGCGTGTTTGTGTGTGACAGCTTTATGTGTCATAGATACTAGTGATCAACATGCCTCAAACCATGATAGTGAACACAGCATACATATACACACAAACACACTGGTAGAACAGGTTAACATTGCTGTGTGATGGATTTTTGCAGTTAGTTCACCATCTGATTTACATCCTTTAAGAGCCTGTGAAAGAGTCAAGTGAGTCACCCCCGCAGGTGTGGTGAAAATGCTCGTGTGTGTGTGTGTTTGGCAGGGTGGGTGTAAAGGTGCATTTTCAAAGACTCTTCTAGCAGAGTGATTTACAGGTTTTGGGCAGACAATGACAAAGGGCTGAGAGGGTGGTAAGAGATAGATGGAGGATAAATGCCACAGCAATCATAGAGCTGTGAAAGAAAAGTGTCACATATTGACTCTGTTGATGCTGCTACCACTGCCTTTCATACTTCAAAACCCCCCATTTCACTTATACATCTAGACACATAATGTATGAGTCACCTCCCTTCCAATCAAATCCTAAGATCACTTAAAAATGTATCACCTTTATATTGCTTTTGCTGTCAAGCCACTCACAGAGTAATGAGATATTTACAATAAATGGGAAATACTCTATTTACAACTGCTTTTTTATTTTTATCCATAGAAAATAAAAATAATGTAATTTTGTTTCTCATTATACCAATCACTCTCACTGACATGTCCTACACTAAAAGGCACAGCAGCCACATACACTAGTGCAGGGGTCGGCAACCTTCAGCAAAAGAGCCATTTGGGTCTGTTTCCCAACAAATAAAACCCATCTAGAGCCGCAAAACCAGTTGATCCCTAAAATGGAGAAAACGCAGCATATACTGTATAGTGTATGTCTGTGAAGATTCTCAGTCATCCAGGTAATAGATAAAGTTCTGTGGATGCAGAACGAAACGTCTCTACTTGGAAGAAAGAAGTCCAGTTGCCATGACTCAATCCTCAGACTGTATAGTGTAGTTTCATTACACTGACAGGATGATGTAGACCGGACAGTTTAAGAACATTTCATGTATATATTCAGTATCAACGTATTTGCGACTTGTCATTAACGCTGATTGTGAACATATGATCATTATGTAATCTGGTCGCAAATACGTTCCGTAAGAAAATGTTCGCTGGAGCTGAATTAATGCTTCATCACCAGTGAAAACAAATTAATCTGCCCATTAACCATTAAATGTTTAATTTTCTTCTTTTGGATTTTGGATACTTTCTTTGGATTTAAATCCTTGGTTAGATTACCGATTTAAACAAGTCACATGTCGGGCGGCGACAGGTGACGCGTGATCGACACAATATTACAACACGTTTTATTTTAATGTTACAAGATTTTATCTCTAAAATAATAATAATAATTATATTTATAAAACTAATTAACCATTTGAAACCTTTTAATTTGAACATACATCCTTGAACCTTACTTTGTTGTTGCAGAAGTAAAATTGTCATATAATCTGCTGTGAGTATGTGCTTGTGTCATCTTTTCAGGACAATTTTTTTCAAAATCTGATAGTTGCTTTTGTGACTGTTTGCTGTAAGTGTCATAACAGGCTGTAATAACAGAAAGCAACAAATAATGGAATTAAAATTTTACACATTATCACTGAATAAGGTAAAATGTACATATATACAAAAGTAGAAGGTTCAGTATGAAGCAACAAGTGTGTGAACGTGAGCGACTGTCTTTTGTTATTATTGCGCTGCTGTGAACACATGCTGTTACGTAATGACCCGAATATCACCAAAAAGATCCGAATCTCCGCTTTCAAAAACCTATGCATTTTTTCTGATCGCGCAAACAGTGAAAGAGTTACAGTGATTTAAAAATGCTGAAGAGTCCTGTTCGGTTTGAAAGGGTTAAAATTAATTACATTTCCATTTTTACACATTTTTTCAAAGCCAACAGGCGGCAGCCGCCACAGATGGATGAAAGAGCCGCATGCGGCTCCGGAGCCGCAGGTTGCCGACCCCTGCACTAGTGTATTGCTTATGGCACATCAAAGCAGAGCCAGTTACACAATGCATTATGTATGTGACCTCAGTTTTCTGAAGGAGAGAAGGATTGATACAACACCAGAAAGCATGATAAATATTTTCTTATACCTTCTTGTGTTGCGCTGATATGACTAACTGAAAAGGAACACCCAATCTCTGACGGTTAATACTCACACTATTACCTGCTCTATTAACACAGGGGCTCACACAGACATTAAACTGACTTTGTACTTATAAAGTCCAGGTAACCTCTGAGCTGACTTGCATTTTTCGCATTCTTACATGCGGGGTGCCACTACATGCAAAGCAGCTTTAGTGGTTTAGCTCATGGTTGTTCTTCCTTGCTGTTTCAGTAATTTTTTCCTGTATCAATTTAGCTCTTTTCTTAGTTCTAGGCTTAGGGTAAGGGTTTGTGGTAATAGTGTTGTTTTCCTCTGTAGAGTTATTGTCAGTTTACCTTTGTTTTCCACTTTGTTTTTTCAGTCTTGCTTTTTCACATTAAAATCCATTTGTCTCTAGTGTCTTTGCTCTAGTGTGCACTTGGTCATTTTGTGAAAATTGACATCCATCTTTCATAGTAGTCACATTAAATTTATCCCTTTTTAGTAAAAAATTATCTGTTTTTGTTAGTTTCTTCCCACTGCAACTCAACAGATAAATACAAAATGAACATTTCACACCAATAAAACTTTGAGAGATAAAAAACTACTCATACTGCTTAAGTGCATATTAGCATTTGAATATAAAACAAGAACTGTGGATGTTGGCCCTCATCACGTCCATTGAAAGGAATTTTGTTAGAAGTCTCTTCAATGTCCAAGTTGAAAAAGAAGAATTATTATAGCAAGTGAGATTCCTTTCAGTTTTCACAAAGGTATATGACTAATTTTTAAGGCAGACTTGAAAACTGTGAATGTATCCTTAAATGCAGGGTAATTAATGCAGCATGCTGACATCAGGACATTAACTTCAGTTTGAGAAACACTGTGCATACTCCAGTGCTCAGAAATGACAGAATGACACTAACAGCTGACCAGGTGATTTATAGAGGTAATGAATTCTGACTGACTGTTCTGTGAGCCAGTGAGAAGCAGGTATTGATATTGGAGGACTATTAGATTATTGTGAGTAATAAAGTGTGACTGAAAGACTGTGGCGCCTACTGGGCAGCAAGGAAAATGGAGGGGGTGGTCATGTTGTAAACTACAGCATAAATCACTATGACCTAAGGACGTTTTTTTCAAGTAGATTCCCTGGTAGTTCCAATAATCCATTAGGGTCTCTGTGTTCCTGTAGAATACCATAATTGGGTACAGGAGAAAGAGAAAGAAACAGCTACATATCTGCTGTCAGCCAGAGTACGATAAGCTTTATTCCCAGGGCCCTCTGCAGATTGGTCCACTAAAGCCATCCAACATATGACCTTTGTGCTCCCCAAAAACTGCCTACTACACAATTACTCACACCATTTCCTCCATTATACCCTCATGTTTCTGTGTCACTTGATTACCAGTTGACCATGTAGCCTACATGTCAGCTTTTCTGACATATGGCCTAAATTACCATATATTCTTCTGTTAACTGACAAAGGTCATAGGTATGATCACTGCAGCAGCCAACATGTTAATCAGTACTCACATGTTCTCTTCAAGTGTCCTTCAAATCCTCTTCACTGAGACCCCTGTCGATGTCAGAGCTACTACAAACCTGAGCAAGAATTAATGGAAAAAAACATACTAAGAATAATGAAGTCATTGTGGCTATGTGGGTTGTCCACATACAGCAGGGTCAGTAGCTGGATTACCAGCTCCTCTGATCCACATGTTGAATTGTCCTTGGGCACCTCAATTCAACACACTGATATATCAAGATATTATAATAAAATACAATTTAACATGTAAATAGTCCATTATTTTGAGAAAATATACTAGTTTGGTTTCTCGCTCAAGGCGGGATTGATATCAGTGTCATGTCCATGTGGTAGGGCTATGACACACAAAGCCAACAATCAGCAGTTGGCCAGTGTCAGGCTATTGGTAAGCATTTGTTAGCCTAGTTTTTGCACCTTGGTTTGCACTACTGGTCAGAGACTTGTCAACATCTTTTTGGCTGATTTAGCTTACTGAATTGGCAAATGACCTATCTCTGACTCACTGTTCAGCTTTGTGAATAATTGACTGAAATATGAATAATAACTTCTTATTACACATATTGATTACAGGGAACAGACAGAAAAGTTGAATAAAACACAAAATTGTATGCAAATTCAAACAATTTATTTTGTGATTCTCAGTCTTAGGTCAGTCTGATCAAATAAACAAAACTTTTAAAACGGTCACATCAGCTGTGAAGGTTCACTGGGTCGGTTGTAGTAACAGAAGCCTGATGTGTTTACTTCCACTAGAGAACATTCACAGCTCTACATCAGTAGTTGTTACTGATTGTACTGCCACAAACCACTGGACTCTTTAGTCCCCAACGATGAGGCCTTTATGTATACAGCCCAAACTCTGCTTCCCATGCTATGAATTCACTTACTGCAGCAGAACAATATAACAAAGAGAAAAGTGAATACGAAATAGTATCAAATATCATTGTAATTATTCTTCCTACGTTACAGTCAAACATCCAAGCACTGCATGTGTGGGTAGATTTCCAAATCAAGCATAAAAAACACTGTGGCCAAGCAGTACAAGTGTCTAATAAGTGAACCAAATCTGTTGGTTCCTAAAGTACAGCCTGAGGGCATAGAGCCTGACCAATGAAGCACAGGTCTCCCAGAGATAACTCAAAATCTAACATCTAGCATCTAACACAAATCTCATTACAATACCCTGGTCCTCGAGGGCCATGGTCCTGCTTGTTATGCAAGTATATCTGCTCTACCTCTTGTTGATTACCTGATCAGGTGTGTTCAGGGATTGTTGAAAAACCATGTGCGTCTTGAGGACCAAACTTAGCTACCTCCAATATAGACTGGTTTACATTTCTTTGAGCATGCAATTTATTGAAACAGCACTGAATCATTTTGTTTTACAGCTGATCAAAATCTTAGGACAACATGCCTTTAAAAGCCCAAATCTGTACAAAAATGTGGATACATTGCCAGGTAGTCCCACTGTCATGACGTTCTGATGGCAAAGGCAAAAAAACTTGACTGGTTGACTGTGGAAGACCCAAAACAATTTCACCAGCACTGAGCCAGGGGATCCAATTGGCTGTCCGTCAAGACACTGGACGATCCTCAACCCAAATTAAGGCCGTTACTGGTGCCGACTGCAGCCACATAACCATCATATGGCATCTGAGACTGACAGGCTTCAAAAACAAAATATGTCTTCCAAAGCCTCGTCTCCTTGAACGCCATAGAACTGCCCGTTTGGACTTTGCAAGAGAGCACCAATATGGGACATTGAAAGGTGGAGAAAAGTTTTATTCTCTGATGAGAAAAGATTTACCCTTGATGGTTCTGAGCATCCCTTGTCTGTGTGGTAACGACTGGGTTTTTCAACAGGACTTTGCTACAGAACACAGTGCCCGCAGGACAAGGGACCTCTGACAGCCAATTGGATCCTGCGACTCAGTGCTGGTGAAATTTTTTTTGTTCTTCCACTTTACTTTTTTGTTCCATAACCCTCAGGATTTTCAATTCAATTCAACTTTAAGTATACTCTCAACAATTCACAACATAAGTCATCTCCAGGCACTTTACAGTGTAAGGTTTAAGACCTTACACATTAAATAAATACAGGATAATGTAGAAAACCCAGCAGTACCACTTAAACAAGCACTAAGTGACAGTGGAGAGGAAAAACTCCCTTTAACGGAAGAAACCTCCAGCAGAACCAGGCTCAGGGTGGGCGGCCATCTGCCTCAACCGGTTGGGGTGAGTGGACAGAGGAGAGCCTCCCGAACCTAGATTGGGAGCTGGTTCCACAGGAGAGGAGCTTGTTAGCTAAAGGCTCTGCCTCCCAGTCTACTTTTGGAAACTCTAGGAACCACAAGTAGACCAGCACTCTGAGAGCAAATGTAGGGAGTAAATAATATATCTTGGTCAAAGATGACTCCAAGATTCCTCACAGTAGCACTTGAGTAGTAAATTCATCCAGTGTAGCAATCTGACTATATACCATTTCTCTGAGATTTTGGGGTCCAAATATGATAACCTCAGTTTTGTCTGAATTATGGAGTAGAAAATTACATGACATCCAAGCCTTTAGAGTGTGTCCCTGAGCGAGACACTCAGCGCTAGCTCCACTTAATCTAGACCTGTTGAACGAGTGTGTGTCCATGCCAATTGCTGAAAGGATCTGATCAATTTTTCCTCTAATAGTTATAACTTTATTTGTAAAGTAATTCATAAAGTCATTGCTGCTGAGAGATAAGGGAATTTTAGGTTCAACAGAGCTATGAATCTTTTTCAGCCTGGCTACAGTGCTGAAAAGAAACCTGAGGTTGTTCTTATTTGTCTCAATTAATGAGGAATATTATGTAGTTCTAGCTTTACGAAGGGCTTTTTTATATGTTAGTAAACTATCTTTCCAGGCTAAGCAATATTCATCTGAATTTGTGGAGCACCACCTCCTTTCCAACTTTCGTATTGTAATTAATTGATGTAGTCTCCATTATAGTAAACTCGAATGTTATTAAGAAATGGTCAGACAACAAAGGTTTTGGGGAAAAACTATTAAATGATATATATGATTTTTACTCCATAAGTCAGTCATTGTGAGTGGGTTTATTTACATGCTAATCAATCCAATGGACTTTTATCAACATCTACATGAATGGTAAAGTCACCCACTATAATGATTTTATCTGTACTAAAAACTAAATCAGTAGTTAGATAGAAAGTCTGAGAATTCAGATAAAAACTCAGAGCAATGGACAGGAGGACGGTATACTATAACAAATAAAACAGTTTTTTGCCTTTTCCAGTTTGGATCTGAGAGACTAACAGTGAGGCTCTCAAATGAATTATAACTATGTTTAGGTCTAGGGATGATTAATAAACTTGAGATTGCTGCTACTCTTCCACCCCGACCTGTACTTCTAGGAATATGATAATTAAAATGATTTGGGGGGGGTCAACTCATTCAAACTGACATAATCATCCTGCTGCAGCCAGGTTTCAGTGGGACTAAATAAATATATTTTATGGTCACTTATCAAGTCATTTACTAACAAGGACTTAGACAAGAGACATCTGATATTTAATAATCCACTATAATTAATCTAATCCACTAAGGATCACGTGAGAAATTCCAAATGACTGTTTTACCCACCTCAGCAGCTCAACAACCCGACCACATTCAAAAAGGACGTCAGAACGTCATGACAGAAAATGGCAATGTATCCACATTTTTGCACAGATGTGGCCTTTTAAAGGCATGTGGTTTCAATGTTGTTTCAATAAATTGCATGCTCAAAGAAATGTTTTGTCTCACTCCCATTTTTTGTTGTTGAAGCTCTGCGTGGAAACTTGTAAGATCTAACCATGCAACATATAATTTTTTGCCATTTGTCAAGTGGTCTTAAACTTTTGATCGAGACTGTATAAAGTAAGAGGTACATTTTACAGACTGGTCAAACATTGCTGAGACTTTCAGTAGCACACTGTATTAATTTTATTTACCTTGCCTGAGCTTTGGCAAGTAATCATTGCTAACAGCAGTGGTGTCCTGGCTTAATTAACCCATTTCTTAATACTGTCATTATGATGCCACATGCAGTGTAACAGGATGTTGCATCACAGACAGGGATCTCATGTGGTGAAAGAATGAACTAAAACAACAGCATAAAGATGTTGTAAAAATCCAATTAACACAATTCAGCGAGTCTCCAAAAACTGTCACAGCAGTGCCACACAAAGTCAAGTCTTTCCAGTTGTATTTCTAGTGTAAATTTGAATTCACTTTAGGGTTGACAATGTACGCCAATGCCAATACAGCTGACCTATGCTCTTTCACAGATTCTGCTAAAGGAAAACATAAAGATCAACTGGGCTTTTACATTTAAAATAAGCCATAGCATACATTACAGTCAGTTCTGTTTTAAGCCAGGATAGATCAAGAGGAGTTGCATGGCTCTGTGTTAAGCTGGATAAGATTGGTTGCGGGAATTTTTCCTGGTATATCTAAAGCTGCTGGGAGTCAAAGGAGGGACAGAAGAATATATTTTTCATGTTTACTTTACTTGGCAGAGGCTTTTATCCAATGCGACTTACAAGGAAAAGACACCAGCAATTACCATTCGGTTCCCGTAAATTCTGAGTTACTACAAACAAAGAGCCCTGATAAGGCCTAACTAATCAAGATAAAGAACATGCTAGGAATTGTTTAGTGCTAGACAATTTTTGTGTGTGTGAGACTAATTTGAAATACTTCTTAAACAAGTGAGTTTTCCCAATTCTTTAAAGGTGGTGATAGTCTCAGCTAGTCGAACGGGGCAGGGCAAGTCGTTCCACCAGCCAGGGACAACATAGGAGAATAGACTCTATTGGGATCGAAGACCTCGTGAGCAATTATTTTATTTGCAGATCTGAGAGGGCGTGCAGGAGTGTAGCTTACTAATAGTGTGTATTTCAATGAAAATAAAGGCTTCCAGTTACCCAAATAAACGTTCTAATATACACACAAATATAACAAATACATATGAAAAACAATGAAAGAGAAAATACATTTAGGATAACATACCTGGAAAACACGTAGCAAGGTGACAATTAATAAAGACACACACCGGCAGGCTCTCCCGACGTCCTGTAACAACGTTAGACAACACGCTAATGAGGCTAATCTTTGTCAAATCGGACACTGCTAAAATATGTTTTCTGCCGACGAAAAGTGATTACAGAACCCTAAACACATAGAAATCGACATACTGCGATGTTTACCAACAGTTTGGGACAGAATATGACTCTAAAAGTCATTAGCTTGCTCAAACCGCAGAGCGTCGAAAAGCAGCCTACCTGTTACAGCGTCACCCAGCATCTGCCGGGAGACTGCTGTTGCGCTACATGTGCATCCCACTGGTGTCCCACTAAACAAAGCCCCCCTTGCTACAACAGGTAACCCGGAACCGCTGTACAACTGTATGAATTACAATAAATCTAAATCAAAATTCACAAAGTAAACTCAAGAAACCAAAAGATTTGAGAAAGTTCACAAGAACAAAATACAAGTAAAATTGACTCGGCCACACGAGCAGCTTCAAGCTAAATGAGGCAGGCTGCTGTATTCTGGACCATCTGGAGGGGTTTGATGGTGACTGCAGAGGTTCCAGCCAGGAGAGAGTTGCAATAGTCGAGTTTGGAGATGGCCATTGCCTGGACGAGGAGCTGTGTAGCCTGTTGGGAGAGAAAAGGCCTAATCTTACGAATGTTATAGAGTGAACCAGCAGGACCTGGAGGTCGCAGCTACATGATCATTCAGACTTACTTTGTCGTCTATTCAAACCCCAAGGCTTTTTGCAGATTCCGTAGGTGTTAGTAGTAGCGAGCCAATTTGAACTGAGATGTTTTGCTGAGGGGAGTTGTTGCCAGGACAGATCAGGATCTGAGTTTTGGATAAGTTCAATTGGAGGTGTCGCTCAGACATCTATAATGATGTCTGAGAGACAGGCCAAGATTTTTGTTGAAATAGTGGTATCCTCTGGTGGGAAAGACAGAGCTGAGTGTCATCAGCATGAGAGTGATATGAAAAACCATGGGATTGGATGATGTGACCAAGTGAGCTAGTGTTTAGTGAGAAAATTAGTGGGCCAAGGACAGAGCCTTGTGGGACCCATGTGGCTACCTTAGAGAGTGTGGATGTCTCACCTCCCCATGATATCTAGAAGGACCTGTCTTGAAGATAAGAGGAGAACCAATACAGTCAGTTCCTGTAATTCCTAAATCTGACAGTGTGGTGAGAAGAATCTGGTGATTAACCGTGTCAGAGGCAGCAGATAGATCCAGTAGGATGAGGACAGATGATCTGTGAGCAGCTCTTGCAGCACGAAGGTCATCCACCATTGCCAGGAGGGAGGTTTCAGTCAAGTGTCCTTTGCTGAAACCAGGCTGAAAAGGGCCTAATAGGTCATGCTCATCTAAATCATTCATGCATCAAATCCATCAGCACATTGCAAATAGTCGTTGTCATACTCATCCTTTGGAGAAATTCTCTTCTCAAAGTGCTGGCAAATCTTCATGTGGCATCATCTGGCAAATGTCATCAAGTAGTTGCGTGCACCTAGGGGACCTGGAGAAAAACACAGCTAGGCCATTGAGATTTGCAGAAAAAAATCTTATATTGTTTGAGCATTGAGGCCACTTTATTCAATACAGTTTCAGTGGATGTATAACAAACAGCAGCAGTGTATGAATAAAACCATTATCCCCCTCTCCTTAGCCTGCACCCCATTTAGTTCAGTGGACATGAGTATTGGACCATCAAAAAACTTTGTTACGACTTTATCCAAACATTTGTATTCCTCCGAGAAACGGAAAAGTATAGCAGCAATGTCATCGGCTTGCAACATTTTTAAATCTGACAAATCACTCCTTAACACCACTGTCCATTAGTGAGCGCAGCATAATTGCTGAATTACGTCATCTCCTCCACCGTAACAACATAGATAGATAGATAGATAGATAGATAGATAGATAGATAGATAGATAGATAGATAGATAGATAGATAGATAGAT
>JAUYWH010000024.1:797201-811043 GCA_034779795.1 Ctenopoma multispine
CTCTCCACTGGCTCCCGGTAGCTGCTCGCATTGAGTTCAAATCCTTGATGCTTGCTTACAGGGCTGTTAATGGAAGTACACCTTCCTATATCAACATGCTAATGGTAAGCTACACTCCTGCACGCTCACTCAGGTCCGCTAATGAGAGAAGACTGAAAATTCCCTCCGCACGGGGTCTTCGATTACAATCAAGTGTATTTTCCTTTGTTGTCCCTGGCTGGTGGAATGACTCGCCCTTTTCCATTCGACTAGCAGAGACTATCGCCACTTTTAAGAAACATTTGAAAACTCACTTGTTCAGAAAGCATTTCAAATGATTATCTCTCACTCACACATACACACACACACTGACATACACACACATACACAAAAAAAACCAAACCAAAACAAAAAAAACCTTAATCTAGCGCTTAACAACGCCTTAGCATGTTTTTTCTTCTTGACAAGTTTTATTTTATCAGGGCTCTTAATTGGAAGTAACTCATAGTTACAGAACCCGAATTGTTTGTGTCTCCTTGTAAGTCGCTTTGGATAAAAGCGTCTGCCAAATGAACTAAAGAAAAGTAAAGTATAAGTAAAGCTACTCTGCTGCTTGACCAGCAGGCTTTGGAGAGGATGAGCACTGTTCCCCATGATGTTCAGCAGCTTGATGAGCAGCCTCCTCTCCACCACCTGCTCTAGGGGTTCCAGTAGAGTCCCCAGCACAATGCCAGCATTACTGATCAGTTTGTTTAGTTTGTTGGTATCTATGGCTCTGATGTTGCTGCCCCTACACACAGCAGCAAAGAATATTACACTGGCAACAACAGACTGGTAGAAGATCTGCAACATCTTGTTACACACATTAAGGGACTTAAGCTTCCTCAATAAGTAGAGTTTGCTCTGTCCCTTCCTGTACACATCTTCTGTGTTGCATTTCCAATCCAGTCTGTTGTCAAGGTGGACACCCAGGTATTTGTACCTATATTTTGTTCCTCCTAAAGTCCACAACCATCTCCTTTTTCTTGGTTACATTTAAGGTAGGGTGCTTTATCAATCTCTTTTTAGCTCCTCCACCACCACTATAGCAGTAACATTATTCAGGTTGTTTTTTATTTTAAGCAATGGTGGAATAAACTGCAGACTTGGGTGTCCCCAAAAGTCCAGCCATGTTTTGGTCGCCCGCCACTGCATTGGAGGCAACTCAAGTTTGCAAACCCAATGTGTTGGGTCGCAGGAGCAGAGCAAATCTGAATGTGAGCAGAGAAGTTTTGAGTATGAGGAAATGGTTTGAGAGAAAGCAGAACAATATCTGAACATCATCATCATCATTTAAGCTCTCAAACCAAAAAACTACTATGCTCTGTAGTAATTTTATCTCACATATCAGCACCTACTGTAAAACACAAACCATATAAAGTACATTTTGATGGGTGGAGATGTACAAGTATTATGACTTTTAGCATAAGTCTTACTTTTAAAGTGAAATGAATCAGTGTGTGTGTGAGAGAGTAGGATAAAGTTTAGAATTAGGCATTTATGGTGGCTAGGGTTACAGTAGGGGGCTAGGTGATGCATTATGTCAAGGAGTGTCCTCACAAGTAAAGTGAGACATGACTGCATATGTGTAAAGGTGTGTATGTGTGATAAAGAGTGTGACAGAGGGGTATCTGATGGACTGGAGGCCTGTCCACACATACACACTGTATGAAATAGTCAGGTTGTATTTTTAAGTTCATATAGCAGATTCACTGCTAGGACAAATAATAAGTAAAAGTACGGTAAAAATAAGCTTTGAAATTTGCAGTTGTACTTTTCTTCAAAGATCAAGAACAATTAAGAATATTGTTAATTATTGGACAAATGGGTTTGACTTGTTACAGCTGCTCTCCGCACAAAATGACAAAACTTGATCTGTCAAAAAACTAAAGATGAATGAGGCACACAGTAATCAGAGGTGGGATGCAATGCAATGAACGATAATGAAACAATAATTATAAAGATGGTCAGATGTTGGGTGTAAGAGTGAGATAATGTTTGAAAGTTCAGTTAACAGTCATGATATATTTTTTTTAATAGTGAAAAGACATGATGCATTTGTGTGTGTGTGTGTGTGTGTGTGTGTGTGTGTGTGTGTGTGTGGTGAGAGAGTGTTTGAGACCACTAAGCCCTACATCTGTGAAAATCAACTTTTCAACCCAGTTTCCCCTTGTTTTCTAAACAACTGCTCTTCGTCTGAAGCAATAGTTCACTACCACCCCCCCACCACCCTAAGCTATTATTATTTTATACCTTAACAGTTTTTTTAAAGACTGAAAGTGATGCTTTTCTTATCTTGTGTCTTAATATCTTAATAATATCTTAATAATATTCCACATTAATTAAATTTCTTAGGATAGAAATATCTGGTTGTTTCTAAATGGGATAATGATAAATTGACTGGCTGATTGATGGACAAAATGAGTAACTACCCAGCAGCCTTTGCTGAGTCACAGACTGAATCATGAACTGCATTGGTGTAAGCATGATTTAGTGAATGACTGACTGACAGCCTGGCTGTGTCAGTGATTGGCTGGCCAGCTTACAGCAGATGCCTGAATGTTGGTGTGCTGGTTTAATCTGGAACGCTGCGCTAAAGTTCATAATCACACTCTCTGTTTTCTCAGGACCAGTAGCAGTGATAAGTGGCGAGGAAGACTCTGCCAGCCCCCTTCATCATGTAAACCATGGGATTATCAGTCCTTGTACCCTGGATGCAGGGCCAGACACTGTGGTGATTGGAATGACCAGGATCCCCATCATAGAGAACCCGCAGTACTTCAGACATGGTCACAACTGTAACAAACCCACCACATGTAAGTACACATGTCTAGATAGACTTATATGTTCATTTTCAGTTTTCACTATTTGTAAAAAATGCTCATAACTTTTAAAAAGATTTAACAGGTATGATTTATGTGTATTCCACAGTGAGCTAGCATTTAATTAGCTAGCATAAAATTATCTATAGATGATTTAGTTTCCTTTGGTCCACAACCTTAATCAAGTTTCAAAAACATTTGCACTCAACAACAAAGCAGAAAGCAGCACAGTTCACCATAAACGGTCAGAGCAGATATAATTTTAAATTCAAAAAACTTTCTCTGTGAAGAAAAGGTCAGAGAAGATTAGGTTAAGGGAAGACTCAACAAGAACAAGGGACTTTTGTTTCTAAATGTGCCACTGCTTTTAAAATAACCTTTTCTGGCATAGTTTTCTTTTTCATATAAACTTTTTTAAAAATCTACTTTTTATTGTCCAAATGTTTTAAATAATCTCAAAATTGCACCTGAAGGCCACTGTACAGCTGGTTGAATCAACTGTGTTATGTGTTTGTTTTTTAAAATATGTGAAAAGTCTGGCTGGTGTCTCAAAGGTAAAGCTAAACCCCACCAAACTGCTACATGTGCACAGCTGTAATCCAGCATTGTTGAGTGTTTTGGACAGGAAACTGTACAAAGCACCACTGTAAGAGATGGCAGCCAATGGGGTGTAATTTCAACAGATGCCTGCTGCAATGGTGGTGCTCTATCAACTGCAGCACTTCCTGTGGCTTGTATGAGAGTGTAGGGACAATCAGTGTATGTGGTCTTTTTGGTTGTAGAAGTGTTTGCTACAGCTCTGATTTGCATGTTTATTTCTGTGTGTTATGTGTAGCATGTTTCATATCTTTCACCAGCAGTGTAGTGTTGTCTTGGTAGGTGTGCTTACTGGGGCTTCAGAGTCCACCTGTACCAAAACACACATGTTCTTGGTTTTGTTTTATAGTGAAGACCTTTAGTCTGCCAGTACATCAGCACCGTACTCACCATATTGAAGTAACTGCTGAGATCTAGAATGACATTGGATGAGATATTGATGAGATACTGCATTTGATTCAAGTTTATTTTACCCAAACTGTCCATTGCAAAAAGGACAGTTTGGGTTTAGGATTAGGATTATTTCAAGACTGCTTACAACCTTTCTGATTATTTGACTTTTAATGTTTTTCAACATGGCCAGCTGACTGACTGGAGCATGGTTCTAGACACTAGTAGGTTTCTTGATATTTTTAGTAAATTCCCCTTTAAAAACGTGGCTACATTGTATACCTGTGTATGCACACTGCCCCTTCCTGTTAGCCTCTCTTCGACTAACTTCTGCTTGACTATGAATTTTCTCCTACATGCTTACATTCATCTGCTGCATGAACATCTAAAGTAAAACATAGTACTTCCACATAATAACAAACACGAACTGCTTATTTGGTTAATACTGAGCAATATAATTTCCCATGAGTCTTAAAGTACTGAGCTGAGGTTAGTAGCGTCTTATAACATCTGCATCTCGTATGTTTCCTGCATTCTGGGTGCTGTTTTGCTTTTGCTTCTTTTTCTCTCAGTTAGTCCTATAGTCTCTCTACTGTCTCTGTGTCTCTATTGAACATAGATAGTAGTCTGCCACAGCAGCACGGCAAATCACTTCTTGCCATTACAGCCACATAAATCTCAGCAGATCCCCTGGGAGATAACACACACTCGCTCCCGTGCGCATGCGCACACACACATACACACTCTCACTCGCACACACTACTGATGCCGTTGCCAATGGCGATGTTGATCCATCACAAGAGTCACCTTGTGTGATTATCACCAGCTGTATTTTCTCACCACTACTCTGTGTACTGTACATGTCTGTGAAAAGTATTTCTCATTTCTCTGTGGCTTTATGTATCGTTTTACATAATCTAAATTTGTGAAATATATTTTTCTACCAAATTAGTCACACATCTTAAATCTTGGTGCTGCTTCTTTTGTGAAGACTACATTGTGAGTTTGAACAATGTTCAACTTGAGCTCTGTTTTTTTTAATCTGGCGGTGTGGTGTGGACCACTTCCAACATATCTTGCCTGGTGGAACTATGGTTCCTCTGGATGTATGATGGAATCAGAAAGAAAAGACTGTTATACTTAAAGTAAGCGGTGGCAATCATATCACATTCACCAGTCACCAATTCACCAATCACATTCTCTAGTGTTATCCCTTTTAATCACAAGACTATCTCCATCATTGACACATTGACAGTTTGGATGCCCTGTGGAGAGTTTACACTGAGGGAACTTTTTGTTGACAATCATATTGAATATCTCATGGTCATGATGGTATCTGTCTATAATAATGATTAGTTTGATTTAGTGATCCAATCATTTAATACAGGGTGTACCTGCTATGACTCAGCCAGTAGTGTCCACAGTTCCAGCCACTGAATCAAGAGTCTGGTGGTTTGAATCAAATCCTGGCCCCCAGCAGACTGGTCACATCTTGAAGTGTTGTTGAGCAGATTGGTGAACTCAGTTGTCACTGGGTGTGGAACTTGTAATTCATTTTGGTTCTGGTAAATGTAAAAACCACGATAGTGTCCTGAATAAAGAAAATATAAATAAATAGTGGTGACAATTCTCAGCTTTCAGTTTTACAGTACAACCATCACCAGGAAATTTGTGGTGGCAGGCTCAGCACTGTGATGCACTTTGTGTTCTGACACTTGTCAATCTTGGCCAGGATTAAATTTTTTCTATGTTGACCCCTGCCCATCACTGATCTATACATGTTGCCAAAAGGTTGACTGATTGCCGCAAATCAACAAAGTCCGGCTGGAGGCATGAGTTGCCTCCACTTTCACAATCTACAAAGGCTGTAGAATTATTTGCGCTGGGTTTGATCTGCACAGTAGTTTTTTTGCAACTGTCAGGTGTTTGTTGCACAGAATTTAACCAGATGATCTGCCGTGTGTACTGCAAATTGTAGCTTGAGAAGTCAAAACATCCCTACACAGAGACTGCAGATGGAACATATTGCTGCAAAGTGAAAAAAATGCCTTCAGAGGAAGGCAGGACTGGTGCAAATCACTGATTGATGTTGAATTTGTTGTTTGTTTTTTCTGGTTGTGATCATGTTTGAGCTGGTTGAAACATGTAGAATGGAAAATTAACAAAATATAAATGTGTGCTTTTAGTTTATGTAGGTGTGCTAAATGACAAACACTGGTGCACTGAGCAGTCAACCTGCTCTCAGCGCAGTATGCAAAATTGCTCTGCCCTGATGTAGCTCAGGGAATAATTTCAGTGCAAGTATACTACATAAAAAGGCACTATCTCAAGATCCAAAGAAAATATTCCAGATAAAAGGAGAGGACTGTTGAACCAGCATGAGGTAACATTACCCAAAGAAAGAGCATTATTAATACAGAGAGAAAGAAAGACATTGATATTGCAGCTTAAATAGTATTGCAAAATAAGCAATAGCCCAGTGAGGGTGCTACTCCCTACACAAGGTAGGGCAAGGAAAAGGATTAATATTTCACAGATGAGATTGCAACTTATAGTCAAATATTACAAAAAAACAAATAATTAGTGACCTATCCTGTATGCTGCATGTTGAAACAAGAGCTCTGTAAAAGTAATTTCTCTGAGGTACAGAGAAGTAGAGAGTGGCAGGCAAGGCAAGACATTCACATTTTTGTTGTAAGACATACTCTACAACAGAGACACACTAAGGACATGTATTGAAACATTGTGTATTCAGGGTTCCTCTTTTCATTAGCAATTATTCATACAGAGTTCTGAAGGCTGTGAGGCCTGAATGCCAGGGGTGACAGCACCTCCCAGGGTAATTATTTCATTAGATAAGCTGCATTGGTGAGTTCAGTAACTAACCCTCTCTCTGTCCTTATAACAAGGACAATGCAACAAGGACTACAGTTTTATATATCTTAAATGTGTTGTACAAACGTAATAAATGCCCCAAATCAACTATCCCTGTAGGCCCCAGACTCATAAAACATGCTCCTACAGGGACATGAGCTGGATACAGTTTGTTGTTCATCTTGAGACACAGACTAATTAATACATTTTAGTGATTTTATCACATGGGGTGGAGCAGAAATATGTCACCCAAAGCACAGCTCATTATGAAATATTAACAGTGTTTTGAATTAGTTTGGGTCTCTCTGGAATACTGGAGGCTTGTTTTTTGTTTTCACTCTGCAACCAAAAAAAAAAAAATCTGATAATGCTCCAAATGTAGGGATTATTAATGTTATTCTGTTATCCTGCTATATGTACTTTATGCAGAATTTTCTCCAGAACAATAGATTAGTTATTAATGGGAACCATCCTGTTATTACAACTTGGCCCCCCGTAATCAATTCCCTATTATTGTACCCCCAACCCCCTCACGCGCCAGTGCTCATTTCTAACCGTAACCCATAAATCTAAGCCTAATCCAATCTTTTTAAATAATTTTACACTTTACTTTAAAATTTTACACTTACAATAATATACTGTACAGTTAAACATGTAGCTGCAGCAGACAAAGGTTTGTCTTTGATAGCTTGAACACACGAGTCCTGGGTTCAAGAGCAGTCTAGGCCATATTGTAACTTTTTTTGTGTGTGCAGTGCAGACCCACAGGATTCTTTATATCATCAGAACATTTATTTGCAAGGAACTTTTTTTGAGTGCTTGAAACTGCGCCCCCTCCAGCGAGTGGCACCCTACCCAACTGCCTAGTTCGCCTATGCCAGGGGTCGGCAACCTTCAGCATTAAAAGAGCCATTAGGGTCTGTTTCCCACCATATAAAATTCCACCAGGAGCTGCAAAAACCAGTTGATCTTTAAAATGGAGAAAACACCACATATAAAGTTTCATTACACTAACAGGATGTTGTAGACTAAAATACGTTGTCTGTTAACAAATGATTCATATGTTCAGTATCAACGTATTTGCAGCTTGTCATTTACGCTGATTGTGAACAGATGATCATGATGTAATCTGGTCGCAAACACGTTCTGTAAGAAAACCTATTTTTGAATGCAGTTTAATTGTATATGAACGTACTTTTTAGGAGACTGAGGACAGCAGAGTTCACATATCTACATCATAGCACTATTTGCTCAACATCACTTACATCTTTTGATTCATCGTTTATTTGAGTGCGCTGGAGCCAAATTAATGCTTTGTCAGCAGTGAAAGCAAATGAATCTGTCCATGAACCATTAAGTGTTCAATTTTCATCACAAACTGTTCTTTATTTGGATTTATTCATTAGCTTAAAGTTTAACACAAGTCACTTGCGGAGCGGCGACAGGTGATGCACAGGTGACATCACTACAGAGCTGCTTCTTTTAACATCTGATCGTTGTTTCGGTGACTGTATGCTGTAAGTGTCATAACAGGCTGTAATGATTAGACAGCAACAAAATCTAGAATTGAAATTTTACACAATATTACTGAAAAAGACAAAATGTACATGTATACAAAATGTAGCAGGTTGAGTATGAAGTCTGAGCTAAAACACGCAACAGTGTGGTTTCATAGCGCTGCTGTGAACACATGCTTTGTTTTACCTAATGAGCCGAATATCTCTGAATCTGGGGAAAGAGTTACCGTGATTTAAAGACGCATTTGAGACCTGACATTTGAAAGGTTGGTTTGAAAGGGTAAATAAAAAAAATATTTATATTAGTTAAATTGACATTTGTACACATTTTTTCAAAGCCGCAGCAGATGGATGAAAGATCCGGCTCTGACATACAGTATTGCTGAGGACACAGACAAACTCTGTGAGGAAGGATTTAGTTCTGATGATTCTGTAGATGCACCGTAAGAACAAAGCACAAACATCTCAGCATTCCAGTCTCCGTGTCTTCATTAAAAACCCAGCAATCTCTGCCCACCTATTCAGGAAAGCAAATGTGTTGGTGTGGAGCAGGATTAAATACATTATAAATATGTGGATAGTTACAAACATGCTCGATGAGCTTCTCGTCGAAACCTGGCATTGTTCTAATGGTAAGTATAAAATGTGATGTAAAATGTGATTCACTGAAGAGCGGGTTAAAAAGAGTGTCTCAAGGTTTGAACCTTCAGCCACTACCGCACACGGTAATGCCACTGTATAGCACTATGGTGTACGAAGCATCAAGTAAACACAGCTCTGGAAAAAAAATCTACATATGAAATACAGAAATGATACAGTGTTTTCAGAACTTGAATAATTCAAAGAAAACAAGTCCCCTGTTCACTTACAAACAAAATGTTAAAAAATATTTTAACTAAACAGCCAGAAATCAGTATTTAGTGGAATAAGCCTCATTTGCAATCACAGCTTTCATGTTTTGTCTCAACCACTTTTACATTTACATTATATTGCTCATTTCCCTTTTCAGTAAGATTTGATTCAGGTGATCACCTAATCAGTACCTAAGGAGAGTAAGTAGAATGTGGTTGCTTATGTAGGAATATAACAGATACTGGTATGGAATGATAGTCATACTCATAGAGATGTTGAAGTTATCTCTTTTGTTTTTGTTTTTTCTGGAGCTGTATGTGTAACTAGAGCAGCACTAGAGATCACCTTTTGTCCATTTTGAACCATCCACTGGGTTCACACAAGATAGCCCAAGAAAACATGAAAGACTTTAGTGACAGGGAGCAACATTAGCAGTTAAGGGAGGGTTGTAGAAGACATTTGATCAGACATGAAGGTCAGATTTCACACAACAAGCTCAACAAGCTCAACAAGCTCAACGCTGACACCAGTTATACTGTAAAGGTGACCTCTAGATGACACAAAGGCAGCCTCAACCAGAGAATTTCAATTAGGCATCAAAGGCACAGTCATGCAGAGAGCATCAGTCAAATTCTGTAGACACAACCTTTTGTCTTTGTGAAGCTGTTAGAGCATTAGTTGTTACGGTGTTTATTCAAGAGGTGACAGTATGGAAGATCATGACCAACACATACCTGCAGTTTAAAGCAGACCAGCAATGAGGATCACCTACAGCTATTTATTTGAAGCTGCAGTTTAGCTTTATAGAAACCTCATTTTAAGAGACAGGTATGTAACCACCATTGATTACTGGATGAATTAAACAGAAAACATACAAAACAACATACAAAACAACAAATATCAAAAAAAACAAAAGTCATGGAAATGTAACAAATTACCAGTTGACAAAAAGTTTGGATAATATATTGGTCAAAAAATTAACACTTAAAGTCATGTGTAGAATAATTAATTATTCTAGTTGAAATGTACATTGTATAACTTGTTCAGAGGAAAATAACAATAGTCAATGGAAACCAAAATCAGGAACTCATGGAGGCTGTATTTAAAATCACAGTGAAATCACAGGATCATCCAAGTTGCATGAATATTGTTACAGTAACTCAAAATGTGGCTCAGAAGTGTGTATGATCCCCAGGGAATGCTCCTGAAGACGCAGCAGACGGTTTTCTGGGGAACCTTCTCCCACGTTTGAATCGACACATCAGTGAGTTCCTGGAAACTCTGTGGTGCTTTTTGGTACCGATACATAATGATACATAATGTCCAATGAGTGCTCAGTTGGATTTAGGTCAGGAGCTTCCTGGCCAGTCGCCTGGTATCTCTTCTATGCTCTAGAGACTGTGCTGGGAGAGTCAGAAAACCTTTCTGTGACTGCACGTATGGATGTGCCATTAGAGTAACTGGACTACCTGTGCAACCGGATTGGGCTGCAAGTACTGCCTCATGTTCCCGGTAGTGACAAGAACACCAGGAAAACACAAAACTTGGACAGAGAAATATCCCAGAAGTTTAACTGACTAGGGGTTAGAATTTGATGATTGTGCCTTCTTAATAAGATGGTATGATTCTTAGGCTATTCTAAGACTCAAACCTGTTACATACATGTTCTGCTGTGTTTGTGTGGATTAGATGTGTGCATGTCATTGTGTGGCCTAACTTTACTCTAGCTTAAGGGCTAGACAGCAAACAGAAAGAGAAATGTGTCTGTGCATGTGTGTGTCTGTGTGTGTGTGCGCGTGTGTGTGCGCGCGTGTGTGTGTGTGTCTGTGTGTGTGTGTGCGTGTCTGTGTGTGCGTGTGTGTGTGTGTGTGTGTATTATGCAGACTAATTATTGCAGTTACAAATAGCCAGGGTTAATGTTGTCATTAACACTGAGAAAGAGGAAGCCCCTCACTAGTAACACCCCCCCCACACACACACATCCCCTCAGCTTTGCAGAAGTGGAGATAGGTCATCAAGGTGAATATATCCCCTTTAAAACATAAAGTATAATGTGTATACTATAATAATTATATACTGTATAAAACATGTATGACTGCAGTGGATATATGTATGATTATATGATATGATAATTAGAAAACACATTTTTACTAAAGTTCTGATAGCTCTTCTTGGCTTTCCATAATATATTGAACCAAATGGATCACATTTTATTTTATAGTTGTTCCTTTTGTAAGGAACAACTGGAACACAATTACTCCAATGCCCATCACTGAAGTTGGGGGCTTGCTGAGCACTTTATCTATAAACACAACTCAGATGTCTAGATGTCTTTTGTGTAACATTTGTCAAAAGTGATACTTTTGTGCACATATGTAGCATTTCATCTTTACCATGGTGCTGGTTTAATGAGATTTGAAACCTTGTAGTATCGCCATCATATCCTGTCTGGCAGCTGTCCAACAATAATTTCTCCAAGGGAATCAATAAAGTATGCTATTATTATCATTATTACTATTACCTTGATATTACCACACTATTACTATTAATACTGAGCAGTAATGAAAAGTACCAGTGATAGTAATGGATTCAATAAATTCACTATCTCTCTGTCTCTGTGTCTGTCAGATGTTCAGCATATTAAACGACGGGACATTATTTTGAAGAGGGAGCTTGGAGAGGGAGCTTTCGGCAAGGTCTTCTTGGCTGAGTGTTACAACCTGAGCCCCACCAAGGACAAGATGCTGGTAGCTGTAAAGGTAGGCAATGGAAGCTGTAAATGAATGTGTGTGTGCGTACCAGTATGTGTGTCTCATAGAGAGATTCTGACAAGCTGATTATTTGCATACCCACATAACGTACTCCTGCATACACATTGTTGCAGGAGACCCTTCTTGGTATTTATCCACCAAATATTATTTTCTACCAATAGCACTTTGTATTTAAATTTACACCCTAATGGTCTTAGCACAGTGAGGCAGGGGAGCGCACACTTGAAGAACAAATGTTCTACAAAGAAAGTATTCTGACATCACTAAATCTAGCATATGGCTCATATGGCATGGATTATTAATAAAACATATGCTGAATATAAGATGAACTCTCATCAGTACGTCAGCAGGTATTAATGGAAATGTTGCTGACTCACTGACCTGCAGCAGACAGGTGTTAGTCTTAGTGAGGATATAGAGGGATTACAGCTGCAGTCTTTTAATCCTGCTGGATTTATTGCCCTTTGCTGCATTATGCTATGTTTGCCGTCCTTACAACTAGCTTGGTCTGCTTGTGTGTGTGTGTGTTTTGGTGGATAGACCTCTTCTTTATAGAAGCATATTTTGCTGAAAGGCCTTTATACAAGTCAACTATTGCCATTTGACATAAACACCAGCTTATTCTGGTTGTACTGTAAACTACAAAACATACAGTGTTTCCTAAAATAGGACATTAGGACCTGTATATTTATGGGACATGTCCATTATCTAATACTTTACTGTAGCTAATAATTCAACTGGAAAACTCATTCATTCCATCCCTTTTCTGCCATATACGGAGAGTCCTTTGTATTTGTTTGACAAGTAGCTTTAGGAAGTCAAGTGTGCTCAAGTCAAGTGCAAAGGGGGGTGTTAATTAGTCATTTATATGACAGTGAACTGCAGTGAAGTGCAGTGCGATTCCATATCTCATTCAATCAGTGATTAATACAGGCTATATGGTAACATTATTACTAGTAGGTTGTGTTGAGCAAAGAGCAATCAGTCATTACTTGAAAAAGTAACTCAGAGTCTGGTTTTTTATCACTGTTATCCCCCAAATAAATGTCTTATCTTCTGTTTTTTACAGCAAATGAGAGCACACATGATATGCTTTGGATTTATTACAGTCAAATCCAGTAGCTGCAGGTTTTAGAAGGTTATACCTGAACGTAGGCCTACCAGTGGCTGATGAAGAAAATATTTTCCCTATTGTCTATTTGGATTATATTAAAATTAGCAAGTCAATTGGTAACAGCTCAGGGTATCATGATTGTGTATAAAAAGAGCCTCCACCAAATTCTTTGCAGCGAAAGAATCACAGCACACCACTCTGTGTCAAATTCTGTTAGAGAGTTATCAATTAGTTCATTAAATTTCTCTATGCGAGACTGCAAAGAATTTAGGTCTTCAGCATCTACAGTAATAACATTGTGAACATTCAGGGACTACCGGTGTGTGAAGACCACATGAAGAAACAACTGTGCGTGACTTTCGAACCCTGAGGGGGCATTGTACAAGAAACTGCCATGATAAGCTATAAATCCATTCTGTGCAGAAATACTGGGAAGCCCAGTGTTTCAGTTTCAGCCATTCTAAATACAAGAAATACAAAGCAAATACCCAGATTATCAGTGAATGCTTTAATAGTGACGGCATGAGTGACTTTCATATGTGTGAACACACTATATATGCAGATTCTAGATAGACGTATGCTACCATCAAGGCAATGTCAAAAGACATGGCTTCAGTCTAGATCAATATCCAATATCTAACTTCATGTGTGTGTGCGTGTGTGTTTGCGTGTTGCAGCATCAAATTTGCCTTCCATCTGTCTATTTATTATCCTAACCGCTTTTCCTGTTAAGGGTCCTGGCGGTGCTGGAGGCTATCCCAACTGCCATTATGTAAAAGGCAGGGAGCACTGTGGACAGGTTGACAGTTGATCAATTCAATTCAACTTTATTTATATAGCGCCAATTTACAACATAAGTCATCTCAGGGCACTTTACAGTGTAAGGT